>OX421462.1:10978286-11578286 GCA_949126895.1 Eilema caniola
CAAGTTACCAACAGTCGATATCGACATAAAGCGGTAAAATGCCTCGAGGTAGCTATCTCGTGGCGCGCATGTTAGCCCTTCATGCTACCAACAGTCGACATATCAACATAAAACGGCAAAATGCCTCGAGATAGCTATCTCGTGGCGCGCATGTTATCTCGAGTAAACTTTTCTTGTGCTCGGTTCATTTTGGATCAAAATTTAGTACCTTTGTGCGACTGCAAGCAATTTTCGACCTTAATGACATTTCCTTTGTTACGTGTCTTTTCGCGTTAATTGATGACGCTGATCACGAATATAAGAAAAAAATTTCGATAGCATGTCATGTCAATAAGGTCGAAAATTGTTTGCACTATTTTTTCTCTTTTTTAAATTAAAATGTTTTGTCTACCGTCTTTCATTTGGTCGACGAGAAGTTATCCCGTGTAAACATTTTTGTGCTCGGTTCATTTTGGACTAAAACATCGACTGCAAGCCATTTTCGACCTTAATGACATTTCCTTTGTTACGTGTCTTTTCGCATTAATTGATGACGCTGATCACGAATATAAGAAAAAAAATTCGATAGCATGTCATGTCAATAAGGTCGAAAATTGTTTGCACAATATTTTCTCTTTTTTTCATACCTAGCATCCCTAACTAGTCTGTGCTTTCGAGCAAATGGCCGTATCAGGCCGATTTTATCGGATAAATGTTTAAAAAATGTGTATGCCATAGACAACAATTGAAAAAGTTTGACGCGACAAAATATGTCGGCGTTACTTCGCTCGAGAAGACTCGAGATGATATCTCATCTCGATTCGAGATATTTGACGACGCGCGCATGTTAGCCCTGCAGGTAGCCTATATCGGTAACCTGTTTCTCTCTGTAAGCACTCTAAAAATAATAATAAACTAAATAGATAGCTTAAGTAATATTGTTTCTCAGTTTGCTTAAAATGATAAAACATTTTGTAGATAAAGATTGACGAAAAATTTCTGTTAGCTCTGAAACGGAATTGCCGTTTTGGAGCTGACGAGATGGCGATGACTTATGAATGTAAATTATGAACATCTATCTGAGGATCAGCAGCTCTTCAACTGTTGTTAAAGCATGTCCACGTAAAAGATCTACCAGACCAGCGCCTTGTATCCAATTATGACATCCTGAAATCATGGCAAAATGAAATATTTAGTTTGTTAATAGCACAGATAACATAATAATATAATTCTTAAACAGATACACAATAATATTATAATTCTTAAAGGAACAAAAATTAGTTACACTCGTAACTTCAAAAAGCAAGCAGGCGGTTTTTTAGTTGAGGAGTTCTAACTAGGAGGCGACACTGTTTTGGCAAACTTTTTATAATTTTTGTATTAAAATTAACCTATCAAAAATAAAACATACACAAAATACATTATTGAGCATGACTGAAAAAACTATAAATATTCTAATCTAGATTGATTCTCAAATTCTGCACTAATTGTAAAAGTGAGAGATATATTGCACTATACCGCTAGATGGCACAAAAATAAATAAATAATAGGGGTTAAAGTATGAAATTGCCGTTTCATTGTAATAGGTACTTCGAATTGACATAGAACCTTCATGGTTTGAGATTTTTGAGTGAAACTTTTTCCACATGGTACCTATGTAGTTCTTCATTTAAAAATGTGCAACATTCGATTATCGACTTTCAGTTGTTTTTTTTATTCAGCTTAGACAAGAAAGATGGATACTTCGAAAATTCGAGTGATTTTTGAATACGAGTTCCGACGCGGAACTAACGCGGCAGAAACAGCTCGCAATATCAATGTTGCGTTTGGAGAGGGGACTGCTAATGAACGCACCGTGCGATTTTGGTTTAAACGCTTTCGTGATGGAAACTTTGATTTGAAGAACGAACCACGAGGAAGGCCGTCCACACAGGTGAATAACAATGAATTGAAAGACATGGTGGAAGCCGATCCGAGCCAAACTACCCAGGAATTAGCTGCATGGTTTAACGTTACCTTACCAACAATATTGACTCATTTGCGTCAAATCAATAAAATAAAAAAATGTGAAAAATGGGTACCTCATGATTTGACTGATCTGCAGAAAGAAATGCGTGTTGAAACTTGTGTTGCCTTGTTGAATCGATACAGAAATGAAGGAATATTGGATCGAATCGTGACATGTGATGAAAAGTGGATTCTTTACGATAACCGTAAGCGAAAAATGCAATGGCTGACCCCAGGTGAAACGCCACAACAGTGTCCTAAAGCAAAGCTTACCAATAAAACGGTAATGGTAACTGTTTGGTGGTCTCAGCATGGTGTTATTCACTATAGCTTTCTACGATCTGGTCAAGCAATAACGGCAGATGTCTACTGTGCCGAACTCCGAACAATGATAGCAAAACTAGCAGTGAAACAGCCCCGACTCATGAATCGATCTTCACCATTATTGCTCCATGATAACGCGAGACCTCATACAGCACGAGAAACCGTTTTAACTCTACAGGAACTGCAATTTGAAACTATCCGTCACCCTCCGTATTCGCCAGACCTTGCTCCAACAGACTACCATTTTTTTCGTGATTTGGACAATTTTCTATGTGATAAAAAGTTTTCTTCTCAGGAGGCAGTACAAAATGCTTTCACACAGTTTGTCGAATCTAGATCACCAGAGTTCTATCGCAAAGGCATAAATGACCTTCCTACTAGATGGCAGCAATGTATAGATAATAATGGTAATTATTTTGATTAAATAAATACGTTAAATTAAAAAAAAATAACGAATTTCAATTTGTCAGTACAAATCGGCAATTTCATACTTTAACCCCTAATAGCACGATTGTCTCGTAATCTTTATTTATTACATTACCAACGAGTTTTTTATGCTTACATGCTTATATTAATATCATGTGTATATAAGTTCTGAAATAATTTAAGTAATTCTAAGTGAGTAAATAAGCGTTTTAACTTTTTTATTTCTTTTATAGAGTCTACTAGTGCCATCTATTCTTTTTTTGATATTACTGAACATAATTTCTTCGAATAAAAGTTCTATAAATAAAAGTTAAATAATGAAGATCTTGTTTGAGGATCATCGGCTCTTTGACTGTTCTTAAAGCACGTACATGTATAAGATCTACCAGGCCAGCGTCTTGTATCCAAATCTGACATCCTGAAATCATGGCAAAATGAAATATCTAGTATGCTTATATTATAAACTGTACGTTTATACATTATCTATGATAAATTTAAATCCATTTCTTGATACGAATTAGTCTAGTCGACAAATGCTTTTTAGGCCAACTTTTGCTGTCATTTTTGAGGTGTCTTACGATTGGAAACAGCATATAAAGGATTTAAAAAAATAATGAAATGTGAGCATAAATTGATTTATTCCTTAATTTTTAATGTTTTATTATTTTGTTGATGCTTTTAGATAATGTTGATCTCTGTAGCTTGGCGGCAGTGAAGGCACCGGCTACGCAGGAGGCACGGGTTCGACCCCAGCACAGTGCAAATATTTGTGTTCATGAATATGGGTATTTTTTTAATTTATTTATTTATTTTTTGCATTAATCTGGTCGTGTCTCGGAGAGCACGTTAAGCCGTCCGTCTCGGTTACCATACGAACATCTATGGGAGTAGTTTCGGGTATTAGGAGCCCTAAAAAGTTCAACCACTTGTCTAACTGCAATGATTCGATATTGCCTTTTAGTTGTGAAGGTCAGGTGGCAGTGGCTTTACGATAAATCTCGAACAATATATATAATACTAACTGTTGCCCGCAGCTCCGCCCGCGTGGATCTCGGTTATCCCTTAGTGTTGAGCCAAGCTTTTGAGCATTAAATTCGTCTCTCTCTACTCAACTCTACTCGACTTTCTATTCGCCTCTCCACTCGCCTCTATACTGACATCTCTACTTGACTCTTTGATCAACGTCTGTACCAAACCTCATGATATTTCAAAATAACGAACTTCATACTATCTTTCATTCCCTACTAACCCTCCCCCCTTTAACCCCTTTGTCGCACTAAGAGGTGGCCATATCCGTTCCCAAGCTCTAATCTATCTCTGTACTAAATTTCAACAGAATATCTTTAAAAATGGCAAACTTTCATCCCATAGCCGTAACCCCCCTTTTTCGCGATATAAGGTAGCCTATGTCCGTTTCCAAGCTCTAATTCATCTATGTACCCAATTTCATCAGGATATTTTCAAAAATGACAAACTCATCCCCTTTTTCGCAATAGAAGGTAGGCTATGTCCGGTCCCATGCTCAAATCTGTTTCTGTACCAAATTTCATCAGGATATCTTTTAAATTGACAAACTTAAAATCCCTAGCCCTATAAATTACTTTCGCATTTATAACATTAAGTAAGTATGGATAATAAAGCGGACACCAGATTCCGAAGTGAAAGCTTGGAAATGAAGAAGATGTTGATCTCTTAACTCTAGGAGGTTAGCTTACACCATAGCGTCTTTCATTGGTTAGCAGATGCACCAACTTACAAGTGTGGGTGGTTTAGCAAGAATGTTGTTAAGACCTTCTGCACTCAGAATTACCTAAATAATAGGACAAAAGCTTTATAATAAAAAAAAAAATATTAATGAAATATTAACAATAAATATATTGATAAAATAAATTAAAATATATTATTAAATAAAGAAACAAAATAGATTATAAAATCCGACTCTTACTACATCAAAATGTGAGTCAGTGTACAAAGAGTCCCATAAAAAAATAGATTCAGGGAAACGAACTTACCTGCCTAAATTGATAAATGCATTGACTTTCTCAGTTTCAAAATGTTACAGACCTGAATATTGGACATCAGTACCCCTAGCAAGAAAAACTATCGTAATTGTAACTATTATCAGCTCCATCATCAGACCCTGGTTAACATTGGAAGACAAATTACTTGTAAAGATGATTGAAACGAGCCTAAACCTAAAATTGTGAAGTACCTCTAGCCACCTTCCAGCTTCATCATGAGATCAGCACCATATCATCAAAATATGGCATTGTTACACGATTTACACATTTTTGCAAAATTTCAGTTCAATCAGCAAATGGGAAGTAGGTCAAATTTAGTTTGTAAGATTTGATAGCAAACATCGGGACAGGTTAAACGAAATAAAAGCTTGTAATAAATAAATTACATACCAATGGAATTGAGAACCTCCTCCATTTTGAAAGTCAGTTAAAAATATGCTCAACATTTATTATCATCAGGGAACTTGGGCACACTTCTCAAAAATCAAAATCAAAATTATGTTTATTGTCAACCATAGGTACATAGGATGTTCACAAAGTGATAAGTTCTGCTATGATGCGCCAATTGGGCATACAATAATAATTCTAACCCACCGACTAAGGGCTTACGTAATGGACTAGGAGCACAAAAAAAAATGTTGTACACAATTGTCACCATGGCAGAATTAATTTTCAGCATGCATTAAATTATTTATTGTTAGACAACAGAATAATATTATTTATTACAATGATTTATCATCTAAGAATTCTTTAATTGTATAGTAACATTTTGCTATTAAAAGTATGCGAAGTCTTCTCTTGAAACTGTTTATTTCGGTTATATTTCTTATGGTAGGTGGGACGTTATTATATATACGTGGTCCCAGGCAGAATACACTGTTATGTAATAATTCTGTCCTGCTGGCTACTATGGACAATTTATCACAATTTCGAGCCCTAGTTCGAAACTCAAATAATTCTATATTATTTTTAATAAATACTGAAACCTCGTATATATATAGGGAGGGTAATGTTAAGATGTTTAGTGTCTTAAAATAAGGTACACATGAATCGGTTTGTATTAGGTTGCATATACTTCTGATACAACGTTTCTGAGCAACAAATACATGGTCCTTATATGTTGAACTCCCCCAAAATATTATTCCATATCGTAAAATGGATTGTACGTAACCATGGTAAGCCGTTAATAACGTGGACTGATTGCTAATTTTACGTAACCTATATAATGCATATGAGAATTGAGTCAATCTTTTACATATATATTCGCAATGAGATTTCCAGTTCACTTTACTGTCAATGTACAGACCCAAGAATTTAGTAGTCTCAATCTCATCGATTGTTGTGTTTTGGTATGAGATATTCAGATTGTTTTGCGATATATTTCGTTGTTTGAAGAACATCAGATTGGTTTTGTCTATGTTAATATTTAAGTCATTTTCATTAAGCCATTCTATAATTGATGTCAAAGATGTGTTTATATTATATTCTAAATTACTACCAGTGTAAAGTACTGTACTATCGTCGGCTAATAATGTCATTTTATATGTCGTTATTGTGGGCATGTCATTAATATAAATAAGAAACAACAGAGGACCCAGTATACTACCTTGAGGAATTCCTGAAATAACATTTCTTATATTACAACTATGTGTTTCCTCTGTTTTACTGCTTAAAGACACTCTTTTTATTTCTGTGAGTTGTTTTCTATTACTGAGATATGATTCAAGAATTTCATGCACATTTCCTCTCACACCATATGCATATGGCTTATTTAAGAGTATTTCATGATTAACGCGGTCGAACGCTTTCGACATGTCCATGAAGAGAGCTATTGCTGGTGATCGTTTGTCCATATTTATTAATACTTCGTGCAAAAAATTGTAGATCGCTAAGTTAATCGATTTGTTCTTTCTAAATCCATATTGGCATGATGTGAATAGATCATTTATGTCAAAGAAATCATACAGGCATTTGTAAATAATGTTCTCAAATATTTTAGAAAATATTGGTAATAAAGCGATAGGCCTATAGTTATTAATTAGTGTTTTACTGTCCTTTTTATGGATAGGTTTTATTACTGTCAGTTTTAGTTGGTCAGGAAATATGCCATGTTCTATGCAAAGGTTCATGGTGTGACTTAAAGAGTTTGCAATGAGGACTGCTACATCTTTCACTATTCGCGTGTCAATTCCATCACGCCCCACGCTAAAGGTATTTTTCAAAGAGGTGATTATTGTTAAAATGTCATGAGGAATTGTTGGAGGCATAAATATAGACTTAAGATTGTATTCAATTTTGGACAACTTTGTATTGGTTATTTGTTTGTTATTTTTGTAAGCACCTGTTGTACCTTTTACTATGTCTGTGAAATAGTCATTAAATGAATTTGCAATAGATGTACCATCAGTTATTGTTTCGTCGTTTATGACAAGTTTTTCAACGCCTTCGTTGGGATATTTATATTTAATGTCATTAATAACTTGCCATGTAGCTTTTCCCTTATTTGTAGAGGAGTTGATAAAATGATTGTTTTGACATTTCTTTGTCAAATTTATTACTTTTTTATAGCACTTAGAGTAACTTTAAAAAGTTGATCTATTTTCCACAGTAGAATGTTTTCTATACCTCCATAAAAGATCTTTTTCTTTTTCTGCATACAGTGCAACATTTGTTATTATTGATTTAACCCATCGTAGAACGGATCAAAGATATCTAAAAAAGGAATAATTTTTGTTCGGTATATAGTGTATTCACCTTCTGCTTAAAATAATTAGAAAATTGTTCTAATGGAAACAAACTTTGAGTAAAAGTGTTTATTATATTTGTGACGCCACACTACATGTTCCAAAATTTCGTAAAAAGTTAATTAAAACAAAATTCCATGTCTTGGAAGGCATGTTAAAATCAGTCTCTGCCGTCAATAGTTATTAGGTCAAGATGGACATCTATAAAGGTGACCCAACCAACTCAATTGCTGGCGGCTAGAGAATTCAAGAAATTCAAGTCGATCCTAATATAGCGGAAATAACCGAGGTTGTTGATTATCAAACACAGTTTGGATTTCGAGCTAACAGGTCTATGTCTGATGCTGTGCTGTGCTGTTTTATATAAAAAAAAAGGGTTGCACTCTGGGAGTGCCGGCAGAAGTGAAAACTTTTTTTGGAACTGGAAATCCCTCCGGAGACGGACGGGGGAGGTTATGGACTCGAACCGACTAAACCGCACGCTGTCTCTGGGTCGTAGTGCTAGGCCGAAGGTGAGGTTGTCATGCGACATATCCCTCGCACCCCCGCTGACCCAGGGTCATTCCTCTCGGTCTGGTGGTCGGGAGGGGGGACCACGCGGTCCCCGACTCGTCCCCGGTGTGGGGTGGCGCGCATCGCCCTACAATGCGCGCCGCCGCCGTGGCCTGCTTCCCTAAGCGTAGAAGGTGTTGAAGGCGTTGGAGATGTCCAAGGACACCGCCAACATCACCTCGCTCCGAGCGACTGCATCCTCCGCCAGCTTTATCCATCCCTGTACCAAGTATCAAATTTGTGGCCGCCTGCTCGACCGCCAACCGCTAAGTTCGCGCTTGCGCAATGCACAGCGCCGTGGCATAGCAACAGAAATAATTAAACTGTCACTTCACTGTATATGCCGGCCGGATTTGTTTACACATTAATGATCACTGCCCCGCTCCCTTGAGTAGTAGCGTGATGATATATAGCCTATGTGTTATTCTGATGTATAAGCTATATTATTGTAAAGTTTCAATAAAATCCATTCAGTATTTTTTACATACACATCATATTCATACTGCCAACCTTTGGAATTAGAATATTAGTAGGATTTCGTCAAGCAGTACGGTAGACTCGATCGAAACCTAATCCTAATAATAAAATTAGGTGTATTAATTAATAAATGAAAATGAATTAAACTTTCATCTCGTATATTTATAAAGTACTCACTCATTTTCTTTCGCTATTTCATCGTCACTTTTCTCATTAATAAATGCACTTTGTTCAATTTCCATATTAAATTAGATAATTACTAATTATTATTTTCCATATTAATTAGTAATTATGTGATTACACTGGTAACCCTGATAATAGGTAAGCCGGCTTGGTTGAAATGGCTTCATTTCGATCGCGCGTATTCCGTTTTATGCGTTATTATTGTAATTCTAGAATAGTCTGTGACGAGGCAAATCATTTTTAAAAATAAGGCCATCTTTCAAATAACAGCAAAATCATTTAGGCCCCCCAAATGATTTGGCTTTATACCGACAGATGGCCCATTTTTTATTATTTTAATTTTCAATTTCAGCTAAATATACCATTTAATAAATAAACTAACATTTTTAAAATTGATATTGAACTCGGGCGAGATTATTGTGATGAAATTTTCATAAAATGGATTGAGTTATTATTTCAACTATTATACATGTAAGACAAGGTTACTTATTTATTCTCTAGGCTAGATGGTTCTGTAAAGATATGTTTTTCAAAAAAATTAAATATAAATATAGTGGACTTACTTACTTACACTTTGTACATCCTTTGTCCTTATTTTCATTATTATTATTAAAATTAAAACAACCAAAATATGATCTGTATATTTTTATATTTTCTTAGATCTTTTAACACGTTCGCGGCGGTAATTTTTCCAAACACTATACAGATAATCAGCAAAAATTTCCATACATGACGAAAATTCAAACTTTTTCTTTTTTCTTTCTTCGTTATATACAGAGATAAAGATCAAAAGAACATACCGTACCATACCAATAATATAGCGCCAATCATAGAACCTATCACTAATTTTCTGTCAGAAGAAATTAATAAATTACAAAAAGAAAAAATAATCACAAAAAGTAATAAATTACAAAAAGAAAAAATAATCACAAAAAGTAATAAATTACAAAAAGAAAAAAAAAACACAAAAAGTAATAGATTACAAAAAGAAAAAATAATCACAAAAAGTGTCAGGAGGCCAGATTTGAACCCGGTACTATCTGAAACCATAAGGACTTACAGTCGAAGCTCTATCCGCTAGGCTACGATGCTATTTATGGTATCTTGCAAAATACATAGTCTTTAGCTAATGTTGTATGACGTCAGTCGGTTACGGTCCAAAGGTCAAGCGATCCTGACGCGCTATAACATTTTTACCCCCATCCAACGCCGCTAAAGAAGTTTTCACTTCAAAAATTTTCTTAAAGAATATTAGAAATCGAAATTACTAATATTCCCTTTAACCCCTCCAACTAGGCTAAATTGCTAGGAGTAGGTTCACATCGGTAGTGTAATGGCCAGGATTCGAACCCGGGACATCTCAATAGTGAGGCCGCCTCCTTAACCACTAAGCTAGCGATACTTTAGATGTTTAAATAGATAAAACCCTTTCATTTAAAGAACATAGTAAACACTAATTAAGCAACCATGCAATTTCAAATTTGTTTTTGAAAGAATAAGATATATTAGTGAACCAAAATTTGATTAAACAACTCTACACCCTTTGTCAGTCAATATTGTCATATTGCATAACATCATGGGGAGGACTAGGTAAGACTACCCATCGGGCAAGCTCAGAGAGTGATCCTCAAGGTACTTAGCAACTTGCCATTCTTTCTGTCCCACCGACCTTCTATACAAATTATGTGAAGTACTAACAGTCTACCAGCTATTTATTGCACATTGCACCGAAATTACTAACAAAAGGTGTGAATTGCGATTGTTTAGTAGACTGTGCAGAACTCACCACGGGTTTCTTCTGCCGCTGCCCGACGTGAAGTTTGTCAAGGGGGCCCCCAAGATCTTGACCTTCAATGTCTTCAGCCCGTGGGAGCTCAACTATCTGTCTACACCCTTGCCCAGTGGAAGCGATTTTTATCGTAAGCTACTAAACACTCCCAGCGATCACGCGTGTATATAGCTCACAGTCTGAACACTCAGTTCGTAATTCCCGGCGTACCGAATACGCGTATAGTCGTGGTCAAACTCCCGAAAGAAAAACGGCGACACAAAATGCGACGAGCGCTCGCCCGAACCGCTTTCGTTTACTGACGGCGCGGTGGCCGATCTACCGTGAACGCGCAAGCGGCGCGACCGTGGCGCCGCCTGCCGTACCTACTTGGATCATTCGAAGTTTATCGAACATCCACCCGCCCTACTCGGCAGTAGGGTTTCCCTAACCCGAGTACTTATTAACCTACAGGCAGCCGGGATAATGAACCGACTGCCCGCCTGAGGACTGAACCCCCAACCAGGACCTCGGCCAGCCTGGGCGTCCCATCGGCCCCTGGTAACAGGTTAACAATGCGCCCCCTTCGCCAGCGCAGTGGCGATAGGTTGGCCTCCTTAACCAACACGAGGGCTCCCACCTGGGGAGGGTTTGACCTGTCCGTCCACTTAAGGCGCTGCTGCAGAATGTGCAGATACTCCAATGACCAGCGTCTCCAAAAATCTTGCGCGAATTGCTGCAACATCTGGTACCCTGGAGTCTATGCAACCTCACGCCCTCATAAGGGTACTCCGGCAACGCGTTACGCGGACGCCCTACTAGAAAATGTCCCGGCGTCAATGCTTCGAAGTCGTTAGGGTCCGAACTAACGGGACACAACGGACGCGAATTGAGTACCGCCTCAATTTTACAAAATACGGTCGCGAGTTCCTCGAACGTCAGCGTGGTCTCACCAATGACGCGTGACAAATGCCGCTTTGCGGAGGCCACTGCAGCCTCAAAAATACTGCCCCAAGAGGGGTAACCCGGAGGACTGAAGGTCCATCTGATACCACGCTGACAAAGACCTGTCCCTATATCCACCTGGTTTACATTTAAGAACTCTACGACCTCCCGGAGATGCCTATCCGCCCCCACGTAGTTCCGGCCGTTGTCCGAACGAATCAACGACGGAATCCCCCGACGCGATACAAAGCGGTCGAGACAGGCAAGAAACCCTTCAGTCGTTAAGTCTCCAACCACCTCAAGGTGGACGGCCTTAGTGGACAGGCAAACGAACACACACAAATAGGCCTTCACTAGCCTAGTGTTCCGGGTGCGAGAATTTCGTATCATAAATGGGCCGGCAAAGTCCGTGCCCACTCCCAAGAAGGGTCTAACCTCCGTGACCCGATCAGGGGGAAGATCCCCCATCTGGGGTTGCATTGTGGCTGCCTTAAGCCTATAGCACGACATGTACTTAAACACAACACTACGAATGATGCGACGTCCCGACAAAATCCAGAACTCCCGCTGGAGTGTCGCCATCAATGCGGTTAACCCTGCATGTGCATTTCGGACGTGCCTGTCCCGTATCAGTAATTCCACGAACGAACTTGATTTAGGCAGCAACAATGGGTGACGTGACCCGTAAGCCAGCCCTGAGTTCCGCAGTCGACCGCCGACCCGGATCAACCCCTCGTTGTCGAGAAAAGGGTGAAGGCGCATGACTGTTCCCTTGAGCTTGGGACGGCCCCTCCGGAGGGTATCCAACACGTCACTAAAGCTCACCGACGGCTCCAGGCGTACCAGGACCTTCAGAGCCTGGTCTCGCTCAGTCGGACATAGGACCGACGATAATACTCGGTTGTGCGCTGGCACACGACAATTTGAGATGAACCTTCTCATCCAAGCCATGACATTCACAAGCTTGCCAAAGGAGCTGTACCGATTCGCGAGGAATCCCTCCTCGATCTCCGTAAGCTCTGCCACGCAAACCTGCTCCCTGAGCCCCCTATCGACGGGGACCACCGTTGTCCCCGGCCACTGAGCCCGCTCTAGCGTGAGCCAATGCGGTCCCCACCATAAAGAATGGCACACCAGTTCAGGAGCCCGGCAGCCCCGGGACGCTACGTCCGCCGGATTCATCTCCCCTGGTACATGCCGCCACCCTATTTGCCACAAACACCTCAAGGGTGTGCACCGACGCCCTCAGCCAGCAAAGTACGATCTGGCTATCAGTCCAGGCGTACACAGTCTCGTCAAGGTCCACCGTGGCTCCCAATAACGTGGCAGTGTGATTCAACAACCGTGTCAAGAGCGCCGCCCCAGACAACTCCATCTTTGGAATGCTTAATCGCACTCGGAGAGGGGCCACCTTGCTCTTGGCCATCACGAGTTGTACCCCGACCCTTCCCGACGGGGTCACCTTACGGAGGTACACCGCAGCCGCGTACCCAAGTTCCGATGCGTCGCAGAACCCATGCAGCGACGCCCGGCACTTCCCTGCTGGAAACAGCTTACGAGGCAACATGATCCGGTCAACCTCACCCAACGACCGGTGGAACTCCACCCAGTCTGCCTCCAGATCTCCCGGAAGTGGGTCATCCCATCCCAATTGCGCGGCCCACAGCCGCTGCATAAAGCAATTCAGCCTGAAGGTGACCGGTGAAATCCACCCATTCGGGTCGAAAGTCCTGGTCACCGTGGACAAGATAGTCCGCTTCGTCCACACCCTGGGAACGTCCAAGTCAACCTGATAGGTGAAGGCGTCTTGGATGGGCCTATATTGGACCCCCAGAACCGCCAGCATGTTGGGGTTCTCCACATTCTCAAACAGGTGTGGGTCCTGTTGATATTCCCCTGGCAACCCGACCAACAAGTCTTGAGAGTTGGCCAACCATTTCCTCAACTCATATCCACCCTGGGCTAACAGGCTTATGAGTTCATCCCGGCGGGCGAGCCCCTCCTCGATGCTGTCAGCTCCCGTGCAGATGTCGTCTACATACAAATCCTGCTCCAGGATCGCAGCAGCCCGAGGAAACCGCAGTCGCTCCCGATCCGCCAACTCTCTCAGTGTTCGGATAGCCACATAAGGGCTGGAACGCAGGCCATACGTGTTGGTGTTTAATTCATACACCACCACTGGCGTATCTGGGCCTTCCCGCCAGAGCACCAGTTGGTACCGTCTGTCATCCGGATGGATCACTGTTTGCCTAAACATCATCCGGATGTCGGCCACAAAGACAAACTGGTGCCTCCGGAAACTCGTGAGTATATCTCCCACATCCCGGGTTAGCTTGGGTCCCGAATGTAAGCACTGGTTCAGTGACACCCCGGTGCTAGTAGACGACGACCCGTCGAAAACCACCCGAATCTTCCCGGTGGGAGTCTTGAGAACAGCATGGTGGGGGAGGAAATAGTAGTCCTCCCGCTCCCAATCCACCTTCGACACCGACATGTGTCCCAGGTCTTCGTACTCCCGCATGAAGCCCACATACTTCTCCCGAAAGTTCTTATCCCTGGCCATCCGCCGTTCCATGGATCTCAGCCTGGCCCATGCCGCATCATAGGACCAACCCAAGGCTGGACAATTTCCTCGGAACGGAAGCCGTGTGATGAATCTATCCGATAAAATGTCGGCCGGTGTTGTGCTTATAGAACAACTCGCACTCCTCGGCCTCTGGATCCACACGGCGTGCTATAGGTGGCTCCTCCACTTCCCAAAACTTCTGCATGATATCTGACAGCACAGATCCCACTAACAGCTGGTCACTGTCCTTGGGTACCCCGGCAGGCAAGACTGGACCCAGCACTGCATACCCAAAGACAGTATTGATCGCCAGCAACCCGTGTGAGTCTAACACCCATCTGTCACGCAGGAGTATCTTCCCGAGAACATCTACCCCAAATAGAAGGTCCACGGGGCGTGGAATATCGAAGTCCGGATCCGCCAGATCCCCAGCGCGGATGCCACGCTCCAGCATTATCTGACGAATGCCCGAGTTGAGCTTGGCTTGAGGGTGATTACCCATCACCTCCGTCATCACCACCGCCCCCGCCGCCAGCATTGGCGACCCCGGCTTCGGTGCCTGGAATCTGAAAGCCACCTTCCCCTTCACGCCACTCACCTGTAGACCCCCGACCACATAGAGTTTGTTCCCGTGGGGCATGATGTCCAAACCCAACTGTCGCGCGAGGCGGTCCGACATAATGCTCCCCTGCGCCCCAGTGTCCAGCAGCGCGCGTGCCAAGACCGCTTCGGCCTTACCCCGGCACTCCCCCTAAACCACTATCGACACGGTCGGAAGCACCACCGCTTCCGGTCGGAGTGGGACTAGCGGTCGCTGTACCGCTAGCTAGTCCTCGGGGGTACCCCAAAAAATGTTGGGGACGACAGAAACAGGATAGATGGCCAAGAGGTATATGGTGGCCTAATATTTTGTACCGCTGGCGCTTCTGTCGTGCGGCGAGTGGACTGTATGTAGATCTTGATGCTGGCGGGTGGACGAAGGTGCCAATGGGAGCGTGGATTCTGAAATACATAATGCATACCCCAAGGCCCTCCCGAGAAGTCCCCATCATCCCTCCCCCCTGCCCTAGGCTGGGGTTCAGGGAGGGGCTCGGTAGGCGGCCACCACTCGCCCGCATACACCCCGCGGCGGCCTGGGTACCGCAGGTACCGCCATTCATAGGGGGTCCCCGGCGGATAGCGCAAGTGTGGAGGCCGTGGGTCCAGTCGCGGTCGCTCCAGCAGCGGCGGCGATAGTGGGCCACCCCAAGTTGGGGTCGGACCCCCCTGCCCGGCGCAGGCGTAATACAGGGGTGGGCCTTGCCACCCGCCCGTGGCGGGTCCCTCGGCGGCATTGCTGGGTTGGTCACCCTGGGACGCGTGTGAGGACCGCATCAGTCCCACATCGCGCCCCAACCCGCAGCCCGCGATGTCACCGGCTCGCTCGCTCCCCCTGCTGTCGGGTGAGCGGCGGAACTGCCCACGACCTGCGCCGTTGCCCCCGCTGATGATGAAGGCCTCAGCGGTCCCAGCCCCACTATCCCTGGGGTGCGCGTCGCCCCTTCCACGGGGTGATCGACGGCCCTGCGAACCCCCCGACCCGTGGCCCCCTGCCCCACCATCCGGACCCCTGGGCCGGCCCTGTCCCGCTCTGTTCATACAGAGGATCGGGTGGTGGTCTCCCTGGCAGTAGGAGCACGGGCGTGAATTGTCGCAGCGGTTTGCGAAGTGGGGCGTCATACAATAGAAACATAAGCGGCGCTGCTGGATTATGCCCCGGCGTCGCCTTACCTCAAGGGCCAGGAACTCCTCGCACCTTGCGAAGGAGTGACCCCCCCCCTTTACAGAAGCAGCAGCGATCCCCCCCGCTGGGCTCCACCGAGGTCACCTGGCCGTACCTTGCCCCCCGCTGCGAGTGGCCCTTGCCTCCCCGGGCTTCCCGTTGCGCCGCCACAGCTCCCGCGGGCTGCGCCTGGACCAGGTTCTCCACCCTGCGGCATTCCTCCTCAAGGTAGGAGGTGAGCCCGTCAATGGTGGGCAAATCCCCCTTACCCCCCCATGAGGACTGCTCAAACCGAAGCTGCATGTCCCCCGGCAGCCGGTTGAACACCAGGTAAAATAAAATATACGACCACTCGCAGACGGGCAGCCCCAGGTTAGCCAACGCTCGCCTGGCCACCACGAGCGGGTTTAACACGGCGGTCTTGACCTCTGTCACCCGAGTCACCCTGGGTATGGCGAATAGCTTTGCCAGGTGAGCATCCACCAGCCGGCGGGTATTTTGTAGCTGGCGATGAGGATATCCCGGGCAACGGCATAGTTGCCATCCGCCACCGCCAGGTGTCGTAGGAGCTCCAGAGGCTCCCCCCGCAGCGCTCCCAGTAGCTGGGCCAACTTGTAGGAGTCGGGCAAGTCCCCTCGTAGATGGACCAGTGAGTCGAACAGGTTCAAGAACCATGTCCACTAATACATCTCCCCCGAGAACACGGGAAGTGCTATTGCGGGCAGGCGCGCCACTACCCCCGTGGCACCCCGGACCCCTGCCTTTGTCTCCCCCGGCGTCTGCGACTCCGCCCGTATTTCCGCTTCCCGCTCGAATATGGTGTCAGCTGCCGTTTGCAACTGTTCCATATCCAGCGCGGCCTCCTCCAATAAATTTGGATTCGCCGCTGGCTCCAAGGTAAATAAGCCCTCCAGGCTGTTGCGCGCCCTCTCCAAACGGGCGTCTAACTCCCCGGCCCGTCGTAGAAGGGCCCCCTGCCGGTCTCGACGCTCCACCAGCAACAGCGCTGAGGCAGCCCATCTGAGCTCGGACCCGATGGCTGCCCTCAATTGCCTGGCCGACATCTCCGGAAGGTTTACAAACAATACACAATACCTATAACTATACTAGCGGTGGTACAGCAACAATATATTATTGTTGTCGACTGTACCAGTTCGGCCTATGTGTAGGTGACTGTACTACCTAATAAAATACGACAACAAACCCAAGGCAATACCAATACGCGCGCCGTACTACTACGTACGTACTTGTATTGCTCCGTATTTCCCGTGCTTGCCGTACCTAGTCAACCAACCTTAACACACACAATTGTTTACAAATACAGGGTGTATTTTTGAAACGGGGCAGTAAGGGCAAGTACCTTAACCGTTGCAGTTACAGCAAAACGTTCTTAGAAGACCTTCCCTAACTTTTTGACATATTTTGAACTGCATTCACAGATTTTGTAAAAGACTTACAGTTGGCAAAAAAAAATGCAAAAAGTCCAAAAATTTTTTTTTATGCCAATCGATTCTATTTCATCTGGGGATCAAAAAACTCTATGAGACCATTTTAGCTTTCAGTACTAGGAAAGACAGAAATCGCCAAAAACGTTGCCCATACATTTCGGCAACAGAAACAAATTTCTACGATGGTCTAACTTTTTGTTATGGCCAGGAAGTGGGTAGAATTGACTGTAAAGTAAATAAAATGAATTTTTACCCTCAAATTTCGAATTGTGTTATTCTTAGTTTCAGCTGAGAAACTTCGTATGAGTTATTAATTAAGGATTTTCGCTAAAATGTCTTCTAATCGTGAAAAAATTGACTTATTAGAAGCGTATTTTGTCAATAATCGAAATGCGGGAGCTGCATTAGTGTGGTACCGCAATAAGTATCCGTTGCGGCATGTGCCAACAAGAAAGGTTATTACAAATCTTTTGAAAAACCTGGAATTGCAGGGTTCTTTCAAAAGAAAGCGGCAGCCTCGTGTGGACATGGACACGGAGATTGCGGTTCTAACTTATGTCGAAGCATATCCAGAGGTATGGTCCAGGCAAGTCGCCCTTGAAGTAGGTGTATTCCACTCCCTTGTGATAAAGATATGGAAGAAATACGGCTACAAGTGCTATCGATATGGGCGCATAGTTCAAGTGTTACATCCGGGTGATGATGTTCGAAGGCTTACTTTTTGCAGATGGCTAAGAGGAAAAATAAGCAGAGATCATGAATTTTTAAATTACATACTGTGGTCAGACGAAACGAATTTTTCCAATAACGGTATGTACAACAGAAAAAATCACCACTATTGGTCCAAAGAAAATCCACTACGAGTTACGGCAAGTCATAATCTGGTTCGCTTCTCATTCAACTGTTGGTGTGGTATAATGTCCAATCGAGTCATAATGGTGGAATTTTATGAAGGGAAACTGAATTCTGCCATGCATAATGAAGTCATTTTACACCATCTTGAAAACGAGATGGACGAATGGCCCCTGTCGGAATTGCGAAAAGTTCATTTTCAACAAGATGGTGCTCCGCCACATAACAGTCACCTTTCACGTTCCAATTTGAGCCGCCTATTCGGTACACAGTGGATAGGTACACATGGTCCAACACAGTGGCCACCTCGTAGCCCCGATCTAACACCACTTGATTTTTTTTTATGGGGCTTCGTGAAAAACAAGGTGTATAAGACGACGTACGCCAGTGTTCAAGAGCTCAAGGATGCATTGATGACCATTTTACGTAATATTCATCCCAGAACATAATTAGCCGCCATTCGTTCAGTGCAAAAAAGGATAGACTTATGTATTCGTGAAAATGGAAATCATTTTGAGCAATTTATTTTTAAAACCAATTTCTTAAATGTTGAAATGTTTTTTTTTATTTAAAAAAGTTTAAAATTTTACCTGACCTATGAGTTTCGAGTTGATTTATCATATTTCCGTACGAAATGTATGGGAAAGGTCTTTGGCGATTTCTGTCTTTTCTAGTACTGAAAGCTAAAATGGTCCCATAGAGTTTTTTGATCCCCACATGAAATAGAATCGATTGGCATAAAAAAAAAATTTGAACTTTTTGCATTTTTTTTGCTAACTGTAAGTTTTTTACAAAATCTGTGAATGCAGTTCAAAATGTCCCAAAAAGTTAGGGAAGGTCTTTTAAGAACGTTTTGCTGTAACTGCAACTGTTAAGGTACTTGCCCTTACTGCCCCGTTTCAAAAATACACCCTGTATAAACTTAAAATTAAATATAAATTATTATTATTATTATTTGGACTATGGACGAGCAGCAAAGTGCTGGTATGTCCACTTCACGGTGTTGGAGTATAGTTCAGCCTTTGTTAGTAGTCCACATCACTTTTATTGTTTATTGTTCACTAGAAGCCATTTATCCAGGCGACACTTGAAAGCGGTTAGCGTTGCTGCTGACACCACTTCTTCAGGTAATTTGTTCCACTGCTGCACAACACGGTTGTTTAGGGAGTGGTAAGCTGTCAACGAATGAGTGTGTGAGCGTGCAAGAGTAAGGCTGTGTCCACGGGATGAGTAATTTTTCTGTTGTCGTACAAATATGTCGCCAATATTGGGTAAGTTATATTTGTTGGTCAAGATTTTATAGCACTCAATGAGGTCACCCCTTGCTCTTCGATCTCTAAGAGTTGGCAGTTTCAGTAGTTTCAGCCGTTCCTCATAAGTTTTCCGCCGGAAACCATAAGGTATTTTTGTGGCTTTTCTTTGTACACTTTCCAGCAAATAAATATCCTTAACAAGGTAAGGGTTCCATATTTGGTAGCCATATTCTAAAAGTGGTCTTATATATGTTTTGTAAATTCTAATGAAGGTTACCGGTGACAAATACTGGAAGGATCTGCGTATAACATATAGGAAAGAGTTCGCTTTTTTCACTATATTGTCTATGTGGTTCGCCCATCTTAGGTCATTAGCAATTGTGACTCCTAGGTCTTTTTGTGTAGTCACAGTAGTAATTGTTGTGGTTCCAATAGTATATAGTGTGTTGGGGTTGTTTTTGCCCAGGCGTAAAACTGTACATTTATCAGCATTCAGTTTAGCAATCCACTCTATGGTCCAACCCTGTAGCCTATCCAGATCAGATTGCAGCTCTCCGGAATGGGTCAGGGGATTGCCGAAGAACTTGCCGTCATCAGCAAAAAACAAGATTGGGACTCTATCAACGCTATAAGGTCATTGGTGTATATGTTAAACAGAATTGGAGAAAGCACTGAACCTTGGGGAACACCGCTTAGTACATCTCGTTTGTCTGACAGTGCACTCCCCACCCTAACCTGATAGGTTCTGCTAAGTAAATAGTTTTCCAGCCACTTCAGCAATTTGCCTCGAATACCAAAGTGCTCTAGCTTCAGTAGAAGCCGACCATGTGGGACTTTATCAAAAGCACGCTCAAAATCAAGGTAAATGATGTCCACAGGTTGTTTACTGTCCAGTTGCTTGGACCACTGGGGCACAGCCGACAGTAGGTTGGTAACAGTTGATCTTTTCTCAACAAATCCATGTTGTTTTATAGAGATTATGTTGTGTCGATTCAAAAACTGCTTGATGTGCTGGCATATGATTTTCTCCATGCATTTTCCTATAGTACTAGTGAGACTGATAGGTCTAAATCTGGATGGGTCCAGCTTGTCACCACTTTTGTAAAATTAAAATTAAATTAGCCCGTGATAATAAATAACAATACAAAGACACTATTATTATAGTATAATATTATACGTGTGCTTAGTACCTACGTGTGCTTAGTACACAGGTGGATAATACGCAACACTCGCGCGACCCGTACCTACCCGCCTATCAACAATTATAAATTGCGACCCGAAAATGCAATTTTAGCCCAGAACCCGTAGAACTAACTACGCTCTGCTACCAAATGTTTAATAGACTGTGCAGAACTCACCACGGGTTTCTTCTGCCGCTGCCCGAAGTGAAGTTTGTCAAGGGGGCCCCCAAGATCTTGACCTTCAATGTCTTCAGCCCGTGGGAGCTCAACTATCTGTCTACACCCTTGCCCAGTGGAAGCGATTTTTATCGTAAGCTACTAAACACTCCCGGCGATCACGCGTGTATATAGCTCACAGTCTGAACACTCAGTTCGTAATTCCCGGCGTACCGAATACGCGTATAGTCGTGGTCAAACTCCCGAAAGAAAAACGGCGACACAAAATGCGACGTGCGCTCGCCCGAACCGCTTTCGTTGACTGACGGCGCGGTGGTCTACCGCGAACGCGCAAGCGGCGCGACCTTGGCGCCGCCTGCCGTACCTACTTGGATCATTCGAAGTTTATCGAACAACGATAAAATACTGTAATGTATTTTTAACATTACATGGTTTTTTATTGTTGATAACACTTTGCCACTGATTAGTTTAGCCTCTATGGTTTGTTTGTTCGGAGATTTCTCGTTGGACATGGTTTGACGTTTGAGATTTTGACATATGATAGGTGCGCTGTCAAGATACTCTTTGCTTTTCCTACCGGTCGCCATGTTAGAGGGACACGAATAAATAGTTCCGGGTCTTATTTAATTATTTCCTAAGGGAAATATGCTCGTGATCGGACAGCGGCGATATGGATGAACCCTAAACATCATTGATTTTGTTATTAGGTGAGTTTAGTTCGAATCAATACCTTTTCGTTGTCGACCGCGTGTTTAACCTCACGTAGTCTTAAGTGTAGGTATTTTGTATTGTTATAGATTCTTTTGTTGATCCTGAAGGGCGATGTTCTTTGGATTGTTGAACTTAGGCGTTTCGGTAAGTAGAATCGCATATTTCTGTAAAAAAAACACCCTTCTGGTCAGTACTTTTTATTAAACAGAGCATATTGTTCGCAGGGCGCGCCATAGAAGCCCGTCTTTGGACTAGTTTTTGGATTAGTTTTCGATACGTTTTCGATTTGTTTTTGAGTTATTTACTACCTTTCATGGCCTACTGAACGCTTCCTAGCGGTTTTTCTACGGCCATGGACTATATGTTCGCGACCCCGGTGCCGCACGGCATTACATAACCTAACCTAAAAATGTTAAGTTAATCTTAATTTGTACTAATTAACCTGGTTGCAAGTGAGCAATGTTAGATTCCCTAGTTATTATCTATATTTTGATACTTGGCCACGTGTTTTTTAAGCATCGCACGTGGGATAATTTAAGCCTAAGTGGATTGGCCACTCTCGGCCTTGTGATTAACAGGGTGTCCACTTTCTGGAAAGTCAGGGAAGCTCAAGGTAGTCAGGGAAAGTCAGTGAAATCGAGGGGCCATCTGGAAAGTCAGGGAAAAATTTGATATTTACAAGTATGATTGAAAAAAGAGCAGTGTTTTTATCCCAGTGATTGTAATATGAGGGATTAACTACATGCTCTAGTATGACCCTTTCAAACAGACTATTTAACCTTTTTTTCTTCAGAAACACACATAAACATAAAAACATAAACTCACGCCTGTATCCCCGAAGGGGTAGGCAGAGGTGCTGGCACCCACATTTCGCCAGTTTTATGTTTAGGTCCCCAATGTAATAGATAGCGAGCCTATTGCCATTAACCGGGCACTTATAAACCTGCGATAAATACACACATAACTTCGAAAAGCATCGAAAAGTCATTGGTGTATGCCATGGTAAAACCTGGGATCGAACCCGAGACCTTGTCTCAGCAGTCCATTGCCTATACCTCTAGATTAGATTTGAGTTTTGATTTTATAAGTCAAATAAATCTCATAATGAAATTACCTACTCCTTTAGTTTTCAATGTTAATATTATGTAGTAAACCGAAGACATTGGCAAAATGAGTGCTAAACAATGTACATTCAATAAATTTTGGCTGGATCCCAAACACAGTTCAGAGTTTTTCGAATGGTTGAATGCGGTCCCCTTTTTTTTTACGTGCGGGAAATCCCCACGGATACCCACCCCTCCGGAGCCGGAGGGGGAGGTTATGTCGGACTCGAACCGACTAAACCGCACGCCGTCTCTGGGTCGTATTGCTAGGCCGTAGGTGAGGATGTCATGCGACATATCCCTCGCACCCCAGCTGACCCAGGGCCATCCCTCTCGGTCTGGCCCTCCTCGGGAGGGGGGGGGGACCAGGCGGTCCCCGACTCAACCCTGGTGTGGGGAAGCGCGCATCGTCCTACGATGCGCGCCGCCACCGTGGCCTGCTTCTGCTAGGGTGACTGGCGGCTCTACCCGTCACCCTCAGGCCCGCGCTCATGGGGGGCGGAGGTCGGTCTGCCCCCTCCGATACCTGAGCCGCCTTCGAGCGCGTGCAGCGATGTCAGCAAATCTTTCTCGCTTATCGCACCGCGCCCGCACTGTTGTGTTCTTCGCGAGCATGACCTGCTCGCAGAAGGAGGCGCTGGCTGCCCATGCGCCCGCGCAGCGGACCATCGCCGCGAGCAGGGTGGAGAGCGTGAGCACTCTCACCCCCAGGGCCGTCACAAGCTCCCGCCTCGGCGTCTCAAACGCCGGACACTCGGTGAGCGTGTGCAGCCCCGAGACGACGCTCGCGTCGCAGTGATGGCACTCGGGCGTTGGCTCTATGCCCATCAGATGCAGATACCGCCCGAAACTACCGTGTCCGGTGATGATCTGCGTCTGACGGTACGAGAGGCTACCGTGTGGCCTCTCCAGCCACTCCCCCATGATGGGTCTTAACGTCGCAATCACGGCGTGCCCTGCGTGTGGTTGCCCAAGTCGTCGCCCCCACTCGGCCACCATGTCCCGGTGGAGCCGGGATTTTTGGCCCGAATATCCTCGGGCTCGGGATCGAATCCCCGCTCCCGCGCCTCCTTTCGGAACTGATATAGTGCCGAAAGGGTCCTCGCTTCCAGGATCCACGGTGGCAATCCGGCCAGGAGACTCGCCGCTTCGAAAGATATCGTGCGGTATCCCCTGATGGCCCTGGAGGCCAACCTGCTCTGCGCTGTACGGAGCAGAGGCAGGCATCTGGCCTCCAGGGTGTCCGCCCACAGGGGGCACCCGTATAGGGCCATGGACCGCACGACGCCCGCCTAAAGTCTCCTGCAGGATGCCTCTGGGCCCCTCAAGTTGGGCAACAACCGACCCAAGGCATTCGCCGTGGTCACCAACTTGGGGCGCAGACTTCGGAAATGCTGTCCGAAGTCCCATCGACCGTCAAGCACGAGCCCCAGGTATTTCAACCGGGGCTTGATGTCGATGGGAGTGCCTTCCACTGTAAGGCTAGCTCCCAAGCCAGGCCTGCGCCGAGGGCCATGAAAGAACATGGCCTCGGACTTGTGCAGAGCGACCTCGAGACCCAGCCGCCGGACATCTCACGCCTTGAATGATGTCTCAGATAATCCTGCATTAGCTTACTGTAAAGTGTGCTGCGAACATTTCAAACTAAGTAATATGGGCAGGCAAGCTATTGTTTCTCATAGCAAAGGGCCAGTTCTGTGTATGTGGCGGGAACGTTCTTTGAGTGCATTTTGGTGATACTCGGGGACGGATCTAACGGGTGTAACACATTTTGAAATTTGTTTTAATAAAATTGTCTGAAAGGGGCCTCTACGTGTTGGACCCATGTCCCCACGCAAGCCTACGAAAAGGACCGGGCAGTCCCGTGAATTTGTAAATCGGATACAAAATAATAATTATTATTATCGCATACATGTTCTGCAATATAGTAATCTGCAAAAAAGGTTTCATTATGGATATAATCGGCTTTTTATTTTGATCGCTGGTCAGGGAAATTTTCTGAAATGGTCAGGGAAAGTCAGGGATTTTTTTTAAGCATTATGAGTGGACACCCTGATTAAAAGCCATAGTTTTGCCTATGAGTTATCTGAAATGTATTTCCTGGGTTTTCCCCCAGGTGGCGCCCGAATTATACCTATAGAAAATAAAACATTAATCTGGTAATAACTTAATTTTTTATTGGGTTCAACCCGTTACAGACATAAAATCCTATTTTTTTTGCATGACATTTAGTTTTCATCAGAGAAAACAATCAAAAATATTACAATACTAATCATCATCATCATCATCATCAGGCTATATTAGTCCACTGCTGGACATAGCCCTCCCCTAATGAGCGCCAGGCAGATGCTGGATGGGTAAGCTGAAGACAGGGCGCTATGGCGCTCATTAGGGGAGAACACCAATACACAGGCAAAGAACAATGGCAGCCTCCCATACATATTTTTATTTGAGAATAAAATGATGCGTCTTTAAATGAAAAAAATACTATTTAATACAGCGTGATTACTTAATTGTTCACTACGTACTAGATTTTGACTCTTAAGAAGGCCGAGTATAATAGATATTCGGGCTTGAACATTTTGTAGGTTATATCTTTAGATCACCTTTATTGTGTCAATGTTTTTGATAAATGGCTTACCTATTGTAAGAGGCCTCCAATGACTTCAAGACGCCTCCAATAAAACTCCGCAGTAACTTAGTATATTGTATATTTCACTTCACTTGTTATTTCAATTATACTGCCTCACTACATTAACAATTCACAATTACAATTATTCTAGATTCAACTCAGGTCTGTACAACTTGGAAACTCTCAACAGACTGCCCCAACTTGCCGAGAATCCCACACAAGACACGTTCGCTAATCCACCTCCTCTTTACTTTTTTTTCATAGTCGGAGCTGTCCATTCTCAACAAGATTCAACTACCTTCGTTTATTTCAATTATTTCAATTTGACACAGAAAAATAGGGAAAACGTCCAATCAGTATTATATAATGCCAGTTTATGTCTAAAAATTTGCTAGAACCTTACAATCGACCATCCTGATAACGTGTGTGACCCCACACACGCCTCGTTGAGAACCTTACAATCGGCAAGTTGAGTCAGTCATTTTATTTATACAGCAATAATTATATTTACGCAAATAATAACTAGTATGGCAACAATTTTTATATTTATATCTGTACCTTGAATTTGTAACCATACTAAACTTAATCCATTACTATATTTAGAAATTAAAAAATCATATTTGACAACTTAGAACATAACAAGTATAAATTTAATTAATTTTTTTTGTACTTTAAAATATCTATTACTCATTTATTTTTCAAATTAATAATTACAAGTCAACAATTTTAGTCAAAGAAGCGAACCAATCCATTCTCGCTTTTGCTTTTATTAACTATTCTAAATTGTATCTAGGGTAAGTCAGGTAGCGAACCCACCCATTCTCGCTCCTGGCCTACCAACCATTGAAGAGTCAAGCAGCGAACCCATCCATTCTCGCTCTTGCCCTTATTTAATTATTCTAAATTGTATCTAAGGTAAGTCAGGTAGCGAACCCATCCATTCTCGCTCCTGGCCTACCAACCATTTAAGAATCAAGTAGCGAACAAATCCATTCTCGCTCTTGACCTTTCATAAATCAATCTAAAACTAAGTCGAAGTCAAGTTGCGAACCCATCCATTCTCGCTCCTTGACTTGACCTGTAAAGATACAAAACGTATTTGGAGTAACATGATCAGTAAATAGAAATACCTGATGAGTCATTAAGAAAAACATACCAGGGATACTATCTAAACTAGAAATCAACTTGAAATACTATTAGTCTGCAATTTCAGTGTCGCTTGCATCATCCATGGCTGCAGCCTCAGAACCATCACTGTCTTCTCCGAGCTGTAAAGATGCTATATGAATCCATGGCAGTACATCCTTCATACGTCGGCAACAGCTTAGTGCTCTTGCCATCATTTTGGAAAACTGTCTTTACGATTTTTACCAGATCACCGTTACTAAATATTCGTGCTGGTTTTCGTCCCTTGTCGTGGTACTGCTTCTGTTCTTACTCCCTATCTATCCTATCCTTTACTTGCCTCCGCACAGACGTTAAATCACATGATTTTCGCGTTACGTCTGCTATTTCATTTAGCACTGGGTTATTTTCAGCATTCATCGCTGTATGTGTATTTTTACATAACTTCTGCTGGGGCTCTGCCAATTATTTTTTGTATAGTATTATTAATACTTTCCTAGTTTCTCGTCCCAATCCTTCTCATTATCTCTCAGAATCTGTGCGGCTAGGGAGTCTAGAATAGTTCGGTTGTATCGCTCTTCTTGCCCATTCGATCTAGGGCTCGCAACCGCATTCAATATGTGTTTCACACCTCTGTCTAAGCAGAATTTCCTGAAGGTGTGAGAGGTAAAGCAACTCCCTCGGTCACTTATAATATAAGTCGATCAGGTGTTCTGAACGTGTCGTAAATATCATCTAGAACTCTTATCACGCTTAACCTCTTGGTGTTCCTAACTGGTTTAATGAACACAAATTTAGAAAAAGAGTCAACAACAACCAATATGTGAGTGTTTTTGTCTTTTTGATTTGACGAATGGTTCGAGATGGTCGATGTGCAAGGTGTGAAATGGCAATTCAACTTCAGCTATGGGATGCAACAAACCTCCACGTGAGTTACTGACTTTCTTTACGTATGCACATTCAATACAAGAACTTACGTACTTTTTTATGAAACGCGCCATTTTTGAAAACCAATAGAATTTTTTTATACGATCTAAAGTCTTCTCATAACCGACGTGACCTATGTCATCATGGTTCATCCTGCATACCTGCCATCTCGCACCCTTAGGAACCACCCACCAGACATTTTCCTTATCCCCATCTAAACATTTAAATAGCTTATTGTCCTTTAAGATATAACTAGATTTTATGTATTCTAGTCCCTTCGCATCCAAATTGCTATTTAAAATATTACGAATCCTGCCCAACTCTGTATCGCCTAGTTGAAGAGTGAGAAGCCAGTCTTCGTTGCTGATGGCGTATACAAGGCAACATACCGTAGAGTTTTCCCTGTCAGCGTCAGCGATCGGATTTCTGGATAATGCATCGGCATGTGCCATTTTTGCTCCTGCTCTATATTCCACTGTACATTCAAACTCCTGTAATGCAAGCCACCATCTTGCTATCCGGGGTATCAGGTCACGTTTTTGAAACGTAGACCTCAGAGCACTACAGTCGGTGACAATTCTGAACTCCTTTCCCAACAGAATATATAATAGAATATATAATCAATTCATAGAAAAATTCAAAATGTTTTACGATTTATATTTCCCTTTTAGACTTTTAAAAATACCGGTTATTAAGAGGCCTAAATGGGTATCCCGCGGTATCAAACTCTGTAGCCGGAAAAAAGGCAGTTAATTTGGCAGCTTAGATGCAAGCCTACTAATATTAATAAATTAAATTATGTCAACTATACAAAGCGCTACAAGAAAATTATAGGACTGACAAAAAGGGCACAAACTAATAATTATTGCACATTGCACCGAAATTACTAACAAAAGGAGTGAATTGCGATAAAATACCAATCATCATCATCATCATCATCAGGCTATATTAGTTCACTGCTGGACATAGCCCTCCCCTAATGAGCGCCAGGCAGATGCTGGATGCGGTAAGCTGAAGACAGGGCGCTATGGCGCTCATTAGGGGAGAACACCAATGCACAGGCAAATTTTACTTTTTCGTACAAAAGGATAACTGCTATAAAGAGCATGTATTTTCTAAATTTTATGTGTTGTAATTGTAAAGATTGCTCTCCAAAGGTTGTGCTACGATGACGCAGCGGAGTTAGTGCCTATCTTAAAATAAATAGTGTCTAGTGATAAATTGCGCAGTTAACAAGACTTACCTTTGGTTAGCAGTAGTGGGTCACTTTAGCATTATTCTTAGTACATAGTTGTAATTTCAGTAACAGTACCTATTTTAAATTTATTATGAATCTGCACTTGACGCCTAGAATTACCTAGTTCAATAAGGCACTACTTATTTAATATCTCTAAGTAAAGATATATGTAAGACAACTGCACAAATATATAATATACACATACTTGAGATACCTACTCATGCACAATGTAGCAACGCATGATAGATTAAGAACCATTGTAAAATAATGTACAATAGACCAGGGTAGAAGCCTTTAATAGTAGATTGTTCAACAAGGGACTGAAACCAGCCATAATGACACGAGATGTTTTATGGCTAATATTTCGAGTGTCATTATGGTTGTTTAGTCCCACGTTAAAGACTCTACTTTTCACATTGAATGCGAGGAAAAAAAACGACGTTCTATACAAAATTACAATATTAAAAAAATAATTAAAGAAATAGGTTAATATCTTTTTCAAGCTAAATATATTAATTTATCATATCGATAACGGGGTAAAGCCGGCGTGGCGGTAGTGAACGCGGCCGGTACGCAGGAGGCGCGGGTTCGATCCCCGCTCAGTGCAAATATTTGTATGTATGAATATGGATATTTGCATTGGTCTGGGTGTTTCTATGTATAATATGTATGCATTTACAAAAAAAATGTAAGTATCTAAGTATGTTTATCCGCATTCTAGATTCCATATTACAAGCTAGTTAAGCTATGCTTACCATGGATCTAGATAGCGTTGTGATTTATTTATTTTTATTTATTTATAATAACAAAGTTTCTAAGTTGCACAATTAATTGGTGTAAGTAGGTAAGTGGTGATTAAACGCAAGCTTAATAGTCCCGCGGTTTTTTTTTTGTTAAGTGACGTACGCTTTATATACTTGCAATATATTTAGCCAACAGATTCAAACTTGAAAAATAATTAAAAACTAATTGGAAATGCATAATAAAATGAATCAATCCTTAATACTTACATAAAAATTAATTAAATTAATATCATTAATCGTGGTTGATTTTTTCAAATGTCATTTTGAGGTTATTTCTATACACAATCACTAAAAAGGTGATAATCCTCCCAACCGAATTTTCAAACAAGGTGATTGGCTGTTTAGGAGTTTTCAAAGTAAATTTTAAAAAAAAATTACTTTAGTCCCTAGAGATTAATAAGGAACTTTAGTCCCGATATACAGAGACTAAAGTAACATTGAAACATGAACATGAGAAGTGAAAAAATAATAAAAAGTGAAAAAAAAAATAATAGTAGGATGAAACCCATTAGAAAAGGAGGGGGATATTATAAAAATGAAAGGAAAAATAAATTACGGGCGATCTGAGGTCGGGAAGGGGATGGGGGTGAGTTTGAAGGATAAAAAAAAAGATATTTTGACGGGTGAATTTTCGATTGAAAATTAGGGTGCTTTTTCGATATTAATTCAAAATAAGGTGAAAAAATAAATATTTCTTATCAAATAAATTACAGCGTATTTGGGACATAAAAAGGTAAGTTTTCACCAAATTTCATGAAAAAAGAGATATATTTGAAAAAGATAAAAATAAAAAACTAAAATCTTTTTTGAATTTTTCACATAAATTTTGAGGTAATGTGAAAAAAGTGTAAATGCAAAAGTTTTAGATCTTTTTATTACCTACAACTTTGCCATTTGACTTTTTTCCATAGGACTTTTAGTTTTGCCGGAAATCGAGAAAAACCGTTTTTTACCCTTAAAACTCACCCCCATCCCCTTCCCGACCTCAGATCGCCCGTAATTTATTTTTCCTTTCATTTTTATAATATTCCCCTCCTTTTCTAATAGGTTTCAACCTACTATTTTTTTTTGTTTTAAAAATTATCGACCCTGGTCTACAAGTGAAACATTATGAAATTAATTTGATTTGATTTGAGATATTGACGTTATTTGTAAACTTCTTAAGATGGCTGACTGATCTAATTTTAGTGTATTTATATGACAATTTGTTTACCTCCCTGTACAAACCCAACAAAGCATTTGGTAATTCACTTGTAATATGATTCCATGCCATTGGAATGGACCAAACAAGAATTATTTATTATAATGTAACACAAAAGCACCGGTAAAAAGAAAACATGGAGATTATTTGAATTTGAAATAAAACTGACAGATTTGGCCATTTTGACAAGTTGACCTTGACATTGCACTGTCATCTCGGTAGATGATTTTGATTGGTAAATTTACTTGAGGGCGCCGAGTTGTGTCCAATCAGAATAGAAACCCTGCAGCAAATTGACCAATCAGAAAAAAATGAAAAATATGTTTTTGAGCAAATTAGTGTAGTGAAAACGTAAAACTATTTTACTATTTGGATTTAGTGAGTCAATGAGAACGAAACGGAATGTAGCGATAGCCATGAAGATTTATCTGCTAAACGTCTGCTAATGAAAATGAATGAAAATGACACTATTGACAGCGCATCTGTTTATAGGGAAGTGTCCCGTGCCTGGAAACTAAACACGCGAAACGGCCACTCAAAACCATAAACTTTCATAATATTTTTTCAATCGAATGAACCAGTGTCGTACTATGTATAGCATTTGTAGGATGGATTGATGTGTGTTTAGTCGAGTAGAAAGACGAAAATCGATATTAATTCATGTGTTAAAAAGAAATCAGTAAAATGCTACAGCGTGCCGCGTCCGTACTAAATACAGGGCCGCCAAGGGACCATGGTCCCTAATAGCACTCAACCGGTGTTCTTGAGTTTTCGTTTTCTTTGTTTCGCTGCCCGCCATTGCAGCACGCCACGTCGAATGCTTCCCGAATTGCTACTGTTTGATATTGCTATTGCCGTAACAAGTTTCCTTGCTTTGTTTTACCGCTGCCACCATGTTATGTTATGTATTATGGTATTAGGGGCAGGGACTTGGCTTAATAATAAATAATTACCAGGAGTTTTCAGTCACAATGCTCTTTATTCATTCCGCCATCTTTAACCCCCGGCCCCCACGTTCCAGCAGTGTTCACAGTGTTGCCAGAAACTCCTCTAATCTAACACATCCTTCAATTTATTTCTACAAATCGAGAAGGAAGAAAGGTTCGCATAATTCATGTGGTTATAATTGTGTAGTTAGTGTTCAATGCATTCATTGATGCAGTGTCGTAACATGAATATTTCAGTGCATTTTTATTTGTGTACAAGAAATTTATTTTGATATTAATTTTCCCGTTAAAATGAATGGTTGATGATAACAAAATTGACGACGTTTTTTTATTGTAGCTGTACCCAGAACATACTTAGAACACGTGTTAAATTAATATACATACAAATATCTAGGATGGGTCTGTTATCTGAAGGAACTCCCTTGTCTTGGGAGGAAACCAAGGCGTTGGCGGAGCATGTCCGTCAACACGGCATTGAACAGTTTATTAACCTATACAAGAAATTGGAGGACCGCACTGGCGATGTACTCAAGTGGGGCGACGAGGTTTGTTTGTTTTGATTTCGTGATTGGCATATCAACCATTGCAGTGCATACCAATCATTTTAGATTAACTAATAATATTTTCACTCACTGATGTTTATAGTTTAAATTCCATTAACTACTGTAAAAGTGGAATTTACTTGGGTAGTATTAATCATTAATTATGTAAATATTTTAACAACCATTCCGTTCACATGCGCATGGTAAGATTTACGACCTATCACGTGACATCATCGTGTAAACACTAAAGAGCGCACACTTGACCTTGGCCACTTGAGTAAATGGCATAGAACGCTCGGGTTATATTTTTTGTGATCGTAATGAATGGCTCTTTCAAGTCGAAGTAGACGTTTGTGTATACTTATCGTTTGATTTATTATAAACAGCCGGGAACAATGACGATAGTCGAAAACGTTGATACGTCAACTTCATAAATTTTTATTTTAAAAAGTAAATCGATAACATACCTATTTGTTTTATAATTTTAAATAGTCCAGAGGTTCTAATTATTTACGATAAAATAAAAATAAACATATGTGATAGTACAAAAATATGTATTTACAAGCCCATAACTAGGACGAAATTTTTGCTGACGGCGAACAATTTTTCCGCGAAATTAAATAATTTATAACAACGTTATCGTCATATGTAACCTAAACATGTAATTACTAGCTGAAAGCTAAGGTCATATTCTAACGTATATTGTAAACATTATATCGAAAGCTTATTCTTTACGAAAAAATATGGGATTCATTGAAGCAACTACCACTTTCGTAAACAAACACGTTACCTTTCTTTTTCAAATAACTTTCTTGTTCAGTAAAGTTTAAGTAAAAGAGATACAATATATGTATCCATTTTCTACATGAAATGCCCATTTCAATGATATATCACACTTGTTGTATAATAACAATAAATACGAATAAATATCGCAAAGGCCGAGTCAGCCGAGGCCGAGGCCGAGTACGCCGGCCGCCATGTATTTTGTTGGTTTGTGATCCTACATGAACTAAAATTGTAATCTTTATTTACATTTAGTAATTTTGTTGAATCTTTGTTTGAAAACTAGTTTGGGGTTAATATTCAATGCTAATAGTACCTAATAACTTTTTATAAGGAATAAGTGCTAAAATTTAACACGTTAAACGCCATCAACATTTCGATGTTGTTCCATTGGGGCCATGGGGGACACCGGTGTCCGAAACGAAGATCTCCATTCAGGCCATGGGGATCACCCGTGACCGCGAGTGAGGCTGATGTTTGAACCACTCGATTTTAACGGTGGTCACCGTTTTATAGATAAATTGTAAACGACGTGACCGGCGTGGCCCTGGAGATCACGATTTTCGCCTTGGTTCGTAAAAACATGGGGTTGTGTATCTATACTTAGAAGTTATTTGAAGGAATAGGTGAAGCAGCCTAGGGAACTTAAAAATGAAAGAAATATTATTTAAATCGATGTTTTAGTATATCTTTAACACAAATTCGTGTATTAAATTAAAATTAAAATAATATTATGTGTATTTACGTTATGTACGAAATTAACAAAATCCCAAAAAAAACATAGGAAAAGAGATCAAAATCAGCTATATAATTATGATGTCACAATACTAATTCTCAGAACTTTGAGGTGTTTGTTGATCGGTATCATAACTATGGCTGCAATTCGGGATACGGGGCCTCTCAATGCGCGCGCGCCGCTGCCCAACACAACACCTGCCCACCGATCAAATCGTTATTCTCATTAATATCAATAACGATGAATTACATTAAAGCATGGGAAACATAAATGAGGTTTATTTGGACAATATTCACAATATGTGTTAACTTTTTTTTGTACCCATTGCAACGACGTTGTCTTTGTCACATTTTACACAGTTTCGTCTGCTTATTCTGGCAGGACCTGGTTTTTTATCCAACTTATGCGTTGCACGCCGAGGTCTTAGAGGAGTAGTAGCAACATTTTTCTCACAGGCATATAATTCTTTTAATAATTCTTTTCGGAATTCTGTTATTTGAATCTTTTTCCCGTGACCATTTGGTAGAGTACCAAAGAGTTCACTACAGCTGTATTTAATAGAAGGTTAATGGCCAACTTCTTATACCATTTAACAGATTTTCTAAGAGGCGTGGAATAAGCTGCCATTTGATCAGAAAGATCCACTGCCCCTTTGGCATGGTTATAATCAATCACTATCTTAGGCTTTGAAATTAATTTACCTCGCCTTCTGACATTATGAAACCGCACTAAATGCTTAGTAGACAACATTAACACTTCCCTTTTATCTCGCCATTTCAGCACTGTTATCCCATCACTACTTTCTCTGGCTATATATTCACCCTTTTTTAGTTTTGCTGATACCACATCCTTAGGAAGATGCTTTCTATTTTTACGGAGAGTACCCACCACGTTTTTTCGCCAGATCTACACTCGTGTACCAATTATCGGTGAAAAGTGTGTGGCCTTTATTCAAAAGGTCATTGCAGAGGGACATAACGACCCTAAGAGGGGTTGTATTCACTTGTTCGTTATTTTTGCCTGCATAAATATTAATCTTGTAAGTGTAGCCCGGTAATGTGCAAAACTTAAACTCCTTGATTCCGTATTTGTGCCGTTTCTGTTTATTATACTGCCTTAAGGCGCGGTAAGAAGCAACTGCAACCAAACCGGCTTGCTTCTTGCGAGATGGTTCACTTTTTCGTATGTTTCACTTAAAGGAGATGATAATCCCTGGAATGGGAATTTTCTTTTGCAGCCCGCCTCATTTTTTACTACTGTAACTTGATGGAGATACAACACCAGTGGTTCTTGAAATAAAAGGTTGATCGTCTCTCAAGGGCATGCCTCGAGATTGACAGGTCCTCGAGACTAGTCAACTATTTCTGGTAATAACCAGTCCATGAAGAATCTAATTAGTTTTCCTTGCATTTTTGTTTTCCAAAAAACAGCGTCTTTTTCTATTACTTCCGTTTTTATTGAATTGCTCTCTCCACTCCACACGGCAAAAAATCATTTTTTCTTGCCTGTCACTCGGAGTTGCCCTTGAATTTGGTAGATTCTTTCAATTCTTCTATCTTGAACTGGCGCATACCCATCTTGGCAGTTAGTTTCTACAGTCTCACTGAAAAGAAAAAGATAAGTTGACTCAAGAACCATAGCTATTACGGGAGTCACTTCCATCCGACTAAAAGAGCACCCCGTAAAAGCAGCGGTAAGACCCATCATGCGGGAGTGGCTAGAGCGGCCACACGGCAGCTGCTTGGATCCGGAAACAGCCAGCGTCTGAGAGAGGACTCGGGGCTGCACATGCTCACCGAGTGCCTGGCTTGGAGACGCCGAGGCGGAACCTAGTGGCGGTCCTAGGGGTGAGAGTTCTCTTCTCGCCACCTTGCTTACGGCGATGGTGTGATGTGCGGATACGTGGGCTGCCACTGCCTTCTTCTGCGAGCAAGTAATACTCTTGAAAGAGGTGGCGGAGAGGTAACGGAGGAGACTCGCCAGTTACACATCCCAATCCCCCATGAGCGCGACCCTGGGGACTTCACGCCAGCTGTAATACTAGCAGAAGCAAGCGCACCTCTACATACACGGGCGCTACATGGGGACTCCGTGGGCCAGCTTAAAAGAAAATGCTATGGGTTGACCGAGGTGCGAAAGATTATGTCTCAGCTCACCCAATCTGACTTCCGGTAACCTACAACCCCCTAACAGCGTCCCATCATGGGGGAGTGGCTAGAGAGGCCACACGGTGGCCTCTCGTACCGTCAGATGCAGGTCATTACCAGACACGGTAACGTCGGGCGGCACCTGCATCTGATGGGCATAGAGCCAACGCCCGAGTGCCATCACTGCAACACGAGCGTGGACTCGGGACTGCACACGCTCACCGAGTGTCCGGCGTTTGAGACGCCGAGGCGGGAGCTTGTGTCGGCCCTGGGGGTGAGAGTGCTCACACTTTTCACCCTGCTCGTGGCAATGGTCCGCTACGCGGATGCGTGGGCGGCCAGCGCCTCCTTCTGCGAGCAGGTCATGCTCGTGAAGGAGACAGCAGAGCGGGCGCGGCGCGATGAGCGAGAGAGACTCGCGGACATTGCTGCCCGCGTTCGTAGGCGGCTCGGGCGTCGGAGGGCGCGGACCGACCTCCACCCCCCATGAGCGCGGGCCTGAGGGTGACGGGTGGAGCCACTCGTCACCCTAGCAGAAGCAGGCCACGGCGGCGGCACGCATCGTAGGACGATGCGCTCCCCCTCCCATACCGGGGGCGAGTCGGGGACCGCGTGAGGAGGGTCAGACCGAGAGGAATGGCCCTGGGTCAGCCGGGGAGCGAGGGATATGTAGCGAGACAACCTCATTTTCGGCCTAACACATCGACCTACAGACGGCGTGCGGCTTAGTCGGTTCGAGTCCGACATAACCTCCCCCTCCGGCTCCGGCAGGGGTGGGGGGAGGGGTTAGAAAGTGCATAGTCCTTGGGAAAAGGTTCTCAGAGGATGATGATTGTATCTTTGTGTCTTTTATGTTTTTACCTAATTATTATGATCTTTTATTTTTATGTTTGTACTCCTATCAACACTGACCATATCGACTGCCGTCAGAACTGGTAGTTTAGGGTTTTTGCCCTGATGATTATTTCCTTTTCTACAATAAAAACTGACTGTGGCACTCGGGGATTGCCGCGGTACAGCTATTGCATGGCATTTTTATCAACTTTTGCATAATTATTTAATAATAATATGTAGGTAATAATATAATATGTATATGTATGTATATGTATATGTATATGTATATGTATATGTATATGTATGTGTATGTGTATGTGTATGTGTATGTGTATGTGTATGTGTATGTGTATGTGTATGTGTATGTGTATGTGTATGTGTATGTGTATGTGTATGTGTATGTGTATGTATATGTATATGTATATGTATATGTATATGTATATGTATATGTATATCTATATGTATAACGAGGAGAGTTCACCCATTGCGGGTACCTCGCCATCAGAATCCCGGTCCGACATGATGTAGGCCCGAAATAATAGTCTCAACACTAATCACAGTAGTCTATTTATTCACTTTCGATAACAATTTAATAAAATCTTAAATGATTAAGGCGATGGAAACAGATTAAGTTTCGGAAACGCGGTAAGTTCGGTACAGGTTGGCGGAACGACCTCTCGCCCTCGCGTCGCAATTAAAAGTATCGTTCCTTCAACCACATACGTCTCATGTAAAAAACGAATGACAGCTGACAACTGTCAAACATGCTTAACTCTGTACCGACCATACCCAAGCGCACAGCTTGACGTTTCCGAGAAACGATAATAGATGGCGTTATTCTAATCAGTAGCGATATGCTTCTTTGTTGGTTCTGCGACATGTATATGTATATGTATATGTATATGTATATGTATATGTATATGTATATGTATATGTATATGTATATGTATATACATATACATATACATATACATATACATTAACATATACATTTACATATACATATGTAAATGTATATGTTAATGTATATGTATATGTATGTATATGTATGTTAGACAATGCACGGCCTTCAAGCCACACCTCCGTGCCCGTCGGAGTGGGAATTTCTGGATTCGGTCCCCGCGCTCAAGGCCCTCGATAGAAGCTATGCAATAGCTTAAAATTAAAACAATAATTCTTTAAAAGAATAAAAACTGACGTTTCTATTATATTATATTATTATTATTATTATTATTACATTATTATTCTTTTCATTTCTCAAGATAATTAGGTACATAGAATAATATACCCAAACCAATGCCCATATTCATATACATGTATACCTGCAAATATTTGCACTGAGCGGGAAGCGAGCCCGCTAACTCCGACGTAGCAGTCGAACTCTCATCGCCACCACCGCCACGACACGGAATCGAATTACGCGGTAGGTACCTACTTGTGTACATAATATTTTGAGCGACTCAAGCCAGTGATTGCCAAATTTAGCCAGTAAGAAAATATTCCATATTATTACATAATTATATTCTGTATCAAATAAAATTACTAAATGAAATCCTCGTCAAATACTACTATCATCCATCACCAAGGTAGAAATATGTTTGTACTTACCCAGATACAATTTTCTTTTAGATTTCTTATTCTTGTAAAAATACCCATTTTCTTATGAAATAGGTAAGTTGTCTTCAAACATAACAAAAACTTCAACCGACACAGACACACACACACACACTAATAACGGAAGTCAATTTGCACGAACGAATAATCTTATTATTTTCGACAATATTTTTACGTAGCAAAATTTTAGGCCCGAGTGACGTGCTCTCTCGCTAAAACCTCGCCGCCGACTGCCAGCGGCGCGAGCGACCAACAATCATGCAATTTCTTTGGCGGTAGATGGGTTTATAATTTATTAAATAAATATGATGGGTATTACTAAGATCATATGTAGATATTGCTTTAGAAAATTAAATTTTCTTTATTATTGTAGCAAATAAATATATGTTATCGCTAAAAATATTGAGCTATGCGAGACGACAAATTTATTTCGTGAGTGTTTCTTTGCAATTTTTTTAACAAGAAACAGCTTTATTTTTCCCCAATATTTTTGAATTAACCTCTACTACAGATAATTATCTATGCACCAAAAAAAAACAGTACCTAGTGCAGCATTAATAAAATATGATGCTATGAGTGACGAAAAATAAGCATTTTATGGAAGTTTACTTTTGACAGCCTCTTAATATGATAGATACGTCCACGAAATAGCACTACACTTTCATCAATACATAAGATTTCGGCCGGTGTGTAGTATCTCTGAAAGTTACTATTCATGATGTCAAGTAATTTTTGAACTCTATGTAATCTATTGGAAGTATTATCTTGATCATGTTCAGAGAAATGAAGCATTTGCAACAGTAGTTCAAAACGATTACGACTCATTACAGTTTTTGGAAAATTTTGTCCCATAATTTCGTCTGTAGACCAATAGTCAGCAATTTTCGGTTATTTTACTAGACCCATAAATACAATCAAACCAAAAAAAGATTTCTTTTCTTCTGCAGTTGTTGGTAACCATTTACGAATTCTTGCTCCTTGAGACGATTCCATATCAATAATTTTTTTAATAAGTTTAGGTTAAACTTGAGGTGAACTTTCCCTACCGCTAGATGTGCACATGAAATCACGTAAATATAGAAATTAACTTACCCTGAGGTTAAAATTGATTAGTAAACACTTAAAGACACAATTAAATTAGCGTTTGCACTCGTTTTTGTCCTCAAAACACTATTTATTTGAGTAATATGAATTAATTTGCCGACACACATCACTCCACACGTCACGACGACGAAACAACGACTTCAATAATTTTTTTTAATTAAAAAGCGCTTTTTAGTTACCGTCATCGTATTTGAAGGATGGCGCGATGTGTATACAATCGATTAGAAAGAGAAAAAGTATTAAGGGGCTGTCAAAAGGTAAACTACCATAAAATGCTTATTTTTCGTCACTCATAGCATCATATTTTATTAATGCTACACTACTGTTTTTTTTGGTGCATAGACAATTATTTGTAATAGAGGTTAATTCAAAAATATTGGGGAAAAATAAAGCTGTTTCTTGTTAAAAAAATTGCAAAGAAACACTCACGAAATAAATTTGTCGTCTCGCATAGCTCAATATTTTTAGCGATAACATATTTTTTTTTGCTACAATAATAAAGAAAATTTAATTTTCTAAAGTAATATCTACATATGATCTTAGTAATACCCATCATATTTATTTAATAAATTATAATCCCATCTACCGCCAAAGAAATTGTATGATTGTTGGTCCGGGTTCCGGGTCGCTTCGCTCGCGCCGCTGGCAGTCGGCGGCGAGGTTTTAGCGAGAGAGTACGTCACTTGGGCCTAAAATTTTGCTCCGCGTAAATATATTGTCGAAAATAATAAGATTATTCGTTCGTGCAAATTGACTTCCGTTATTAGTGTGTGTGTGTGTGTGTGTCTGTGTCGGTTGATGTTTTTGTTATGTTTGAAGACAACTTACCTATTTCATAAGAAAATGGGTATTTTTACAAGAATAAGAAATCTAAAAAGAAAATTGTATCTGGGTAAGTACAAACATATTTCTACCTTGGTGATGGATGATAGTAGTATTTGACGAGGATTTCACTTAGTAATTTTATTTGATACAGAATATAATTAAGCTATTGCATAGCTTCTATCGAGGGCCTTGAGCGCGGGGGGCCGAATCCAGAAATTCCGTAACGAAAAAACCTCACGCTCCCCACTCCGACGGGCACGGAGTTGTGGCTTGAAGGCCGTGCATTGTCTAACATACCTACATATACATACAGGGTGTATTTTTGAAACGGGGCAGTAAGGGCAAGTACCTTAACCGTTGCAGTTACAGCAAAACGTTCTTAGAAGACCTTCCCTAACTTTTTGACATATTTTGAACTGCATTCACAGATTTTGTAAAAAACTTACAGTTGGCAAAAAAAAATGCAAAAAGTCCAAAAATTTTTTTTTATGCCAATCGATTCTATTTCATGTGGGGATCAAAAAACTCTATGAGACCATTTTAGCTTTCAGTACTAGGAAAGACAGAAATCGCCAAAAACGTTTCCCATACATTTCGGCAACAGAAACAAATTTCTACGATGGTCTAACTTTTTGTTATGGCCAGGAAGTGGGTAGAATTGACTGTAAAGTAAATAAAAAGAATATTTACCCTCAAATTTCGAATTTGATTCGAAAATCTGTGTGTTATTCTTAGTTTCAGCTGAGAAACTTCGTATGAGTTATTAATTAAGGATTTTCGCTAAAATGTCTTCTAATCGTGAAAAAATTGACTTATTAGAAGCGTATTTTGTCAATAATCGAAATGCGGGAGCTGCATTAGTGTGGTACCGCAATAAGTATCCGTTGCGGCATGTGCCAACAAGAAAGGTTATTACAAATCTTTTGAAAAACCTGGAATTGCAGGGTTCTTTCAAAAAAAAGCGGCAGCCTCGTGTGGACATGGACACGGAGATTGCGGTTCTAACTTATGTCGAAGCATATCCAGAGGTATCGTCCAGGCAAGTCGCCCTTGAAGTAGGTGTATCCCACTCCCTTGTGATAAAGATATGGAAGAAATACGGCTACAAGTGCTATCGATATGGGCGCATAGTTCAAGTGTTACATCCGGGTGATGATGTTCGAAGGCTTACTTTTTGCAGATGGCTAAGAGGAAAAATAAGCAGAGATCATGAATTTTTAAATTACATACTGTGGTCAGACGAAACGAATTTTTCCAATAACGGTATGTACAACAGAAAAAATCACCACTATTGGTCCAAAGAAAATCCACTAAGAGTTACGGCAAGTCATATCAGGTTCGCTTCTCATTCAACTGTTGGTGTGGTATAATGTCCAATCGAGTCATAATGGTGGAATTTTATGAAGGGAAACTGAATTCTGCCATGTATAATGAAGTCATTTTACACCATCTTTAAAACGAGATGGACGAATGGCCCCTGTCGGAATTGCGAAAAGTTCATTTTCAACAAGATGGTGCTCCGCCACTTAACAGTCACCTTTCACGTTCCAATTTGAGCCGCCTATTCGGTACACAGTGGATAGGTACCACAGACAATACAACCTATGGGTTGTATTGTCTGTGATAGGTACACATGGTCCAACACAGTGGCCACCTCGTAGCCCCGATCTAACACCACTTGATTTTTTTTTATGGGGCTTCGTGAAAAACGAGGTGTATAAGACGACGTACGCCAGTGTTCAAGAGCTCAAGGATGCATTAATGACCATTTTACGTAATATTCATCCCAGAACATTATTAGCCGCGATTCGTTCAGTGCAAAAAAGGATAGACTTATGTATTCGTGAAAATGGAAATCATTTTGAGCAATTTATTTCATAAACCAATTTCTTAAATGTTTAAATGATTTTTTTTATTTAAAAAAGTTCAAAATTTTACCTGACCTATGAGTTTCGAGTTGATTTATCATATTTCCGTACGAAATGTATGGGAAAGGTCTTTGGCGATTTCTGTCTTTTCTAGTACTGAAAGCTAAAATGGTCCCATAGAGTTTTTTGATCCTCACATGAAATAGAATCGATTGGCATTAAAAAAAAAAAATTTGAACTTTTTGCATTTTTTTTGCTAACTGTAAGTTTTTTACAAAATCTGTGAATGCAGTTCAAAATGTCCCAAAAAGTTAGGGAAGGTCTTTTAAGAACGTTTTGCTGTAACTGCAACGGTTAAGGTACTTGCCCTTACTGCCCCGTTTCAAAAATACACCCTGTATACATACATATACATATACATATGCATATGCATATGCATACGCATACGCATACGCATACGCATACGCATACGCATACGCATACGCATACGCATACGCATACGCATACGCATACGCATACGCATACGCATACGCATACGCATACGCATACGCATACGCATACGCATACGCATACGCATACGCATACGCATACGCATACGCATACGCATACGCATACGCATACGCATACGCATACGCATACGCATACGCATACGCATACGCATACGCATACGCATACGCATACGCATACGCATACGCATACGCATACGCATATGCATATACATATACATATACATACATATACATATTATATTATTACCTACATATTATTATTAAATAATTATGCAAAAGTTGATAAAAAATGCTATGCAATAGCTTTACCGCGGCAATCCCCGAGTGCCACAGTCATTTTTATGTAATAATATGGAATATTTTCTTACTGGCTACTAGGTATATAGAATTTAGCAATCACTGGCTTGAGTCGCTCAAAATATTATGTACACAAGTAGGTAGTGGTGGCGATGAGAGTTCGACTGCTACGTCGGAATTAGCGGGCTCGCTTCCCGCTCAGTGCAAATATTTGCAGGTATACATGAATATGAATATGGGCATTGGTTTGGGTATATTATTCTATGTACTAATTATCTTGAGAAATGAAAAGAATAATAATAGAAACGTCAGTTTTTTATCTTTTAAAGAATTATTGTTTTAATTTTTACTGTAGAAAAGGAAATAATCATCAGGGCAAAAACCCTAAACTACCAGTTCTGACGGCAGTCGATATGGTCAGTGTTGATAGGAGTACAAACATAAAAATAAAAGATCATAATAATTAAGTAAAAACATAAAAGACACAAAGATACAATCATCATCCTCTGAGAACCTTTTCCCAAGGACTATGCACTTTCTAACCCCTCCCCCCACCCCTGCCGGAGCCGGAGGGGGAGGTTATGTCGGACTCGAACCGACTAAGCCGCACGCCGTCTGTGGGTCGATGTGCTAGGCCGAAAATGAGGTTGTCTCGCGACATATCCGGTCGGTCCGCGCCCTCCGACGCCCGAGCCGCCTACGAACGTGGGCAGCAAATTCCGCGAGTCTCTCTCGCTCATCGCGCCGCGCCCGCTCTGCTGTCTCCTTCACGAGCATGACCTGCTCGCAGAAGGAGGCGCTGGCCGCCCACGCATCCGCGCAGCGGACCATTGCCTCGAGCAGGGTGTAAAGTGTGAGCACTCTCACCCCCAGGGCCGACACAAGCTCCCGCCTCGGCGTCTCAAACGCCGGACACTCGGTGAGCGTGTGCAGTCCCGAGTCCACGCTCGTGTTGCAGTGATGGCACTCGGGCGTTGGCTCTATGCCCATCAGATGCAGGTGCCGCCCGACGTTACCGTGTCTGGTAATGACCTGCATCTGACGGTACGAGAGGCCACCGTGTGGCCTCTCTAGCCACTCCCCCATGATGGGACGCTGTTAGGGGGTTGTAGGTTACCGGAAGTCACATTGGGTGAGCTGAGACATAATCTTTCGCACCTCGGTCAACCCATAGCATTTTCTTTTAAGCTGGCCCACGGAGTCCCCATGTAGCGCCCGTGTATGTAGAGGTGCGCTTGCTTCTGCTAGTATTACAGCTGGCGTGAAGTCCCCAGGGTCGCGCTCATGGGGGATTGGGATGTGTAACTGGCGAGTCTCCTCCGTTACCTCTCCGCCACCTCTTTCAAGATCCGCACATCACACCATCGCCGTAAGCAAGGTGGCGAGAAGAGAACTCTCACCCCTAGGACCGCCACTAGGTTCCGCCTCGGCGTCTCCAAGCCGGGCACTCGGTGAGCATGTGCAGCCCCGAGTCCTCTCTCAGACGCTGGCTGTTTCCGGATCCAAGCAGCTGCCGTGTGGCCGCTCTAGCCACACCCGCATGATGAGTCTTACCGCTGCTTTTACGGGGTGCTCTTTTAGTCGGATGGAAGTGACTCCCGTAATAGCTATGGTTCTTGAGCCAACTTATCTCTTTCTTTTCAGTGAGACTGTAGAAACCAACTGCCAAGATGGGTATGCGCCAGTTCAAGATAAAAGAATTGAAAGAATCTACCAAATTCAAGGGCAACTCCGAGTGACAGGCAAGAAAAAATGTTTTTTTGCCGTGTGGAGTGGAGAGAGCATTCAATAAAAAACGGAAGTAATAGAAAAAGACGCTGTTTTTTAGAAGACAAAAATGCAAGGAAAACTAGTTAGATTCTTCATGGACTGGTTATTACCAGAAATAGTTGACCCTCGTCAATCTCGAGGCATGCCCTTGAGAGACGATCAATATTTGATTTCAAGAACCACTGGTGTTGTATCTCCATCAAGTTACAGTAGTAAAAAATGAGGCGGGCTGTAAAAGAAAATTCCCATTCGAGAGATTATCATCTCCTTTAAGTGAAACATACGAAGAAAGTGAACCATCTCGCAAGAAGCAAGCCGGTTTGGAAGGTTTTTCAACAGTCCTCTCATTAGCTATAGATAATGATAAAGAAACTGACCAGCTACCTGGCATTTATTGTATGTATTATTATGCTATTACAAACATTTTTACCAAATACATACATTACCTAACCAGTACAAACGTTTTTATCCGGGTACTAATCTTTTAAAGACAAGTAATTTTATTATACGTAAGCCATAATATTATAGATATACCTATATAGCGGGAAAAAGGGATTCAACTCGAAAAGGAATAGCGAATAGGTAGGTAAACCAATCGGCCGAGTACGCATCGAAGTCACTGCGTGAACGCAGCACCGACTGTGTGAACGCAGCACCGAGCGGGAGGGAATGACCACGTCGAGCGCCGTGCGTACGCGCCGCGCGGCGGGCCCCGTGCCTGCCGCCGCGGTTCCTCTCGCTTCACCCCCTCAAATACCTAATCAGTTGCTTCTTACTGCGCCTTAAACACTTACGGGTTAAAAAGAAATAAACATATTTAAACGAGTGTGTCGCTAATACAGCGATTGACAGCGATTACGGTAGATTTCTACCGTTGCGCGCTTTACAGATGTCACGTGACACGGTAGTTTTCTGATCATGCACGCTTGACCGGACCTACTTGGAATGTAAAAAAGTCTGTTAACTCTAGGTTACCCTAATGAAACTCAACAATTAATACTCGGAAATAGTAAATGTAGTGAATACTGAAACAGGAAAATATAAGGGTTGGCTTTAGAATCGTGCCAATCGAAATAAGAGTTGTTAGGGGTTGTGTTAGATAGGGGTTTGTCTCCCCTTCCCAAAAATACTAATCTCGCCCCGCGGAGACGCGTGGTTTTTTTTTTAGGGCTTTTTAAAGTTTCGTGTAACGGAATGAAGTAATGCGTAATAAAACTCTATATTATTATTATTATGGAGGGAGAGCGAGGGAGGGGAGGAGGGGGAAAGGAACCCCTCCCACCAACTCCACCCCCCCCCCATGGAGACGCTTAGTTTTTAAGTTATGATTATTTTCATAACCTAACCTAAAAGTATATTTTTGACGTAAGTAGGTAACAAGGACTAAGTAAGTTTCTGATGTGTTTAACATTCGTGGCACAGAATAGATAATAGTACTAGCGTATTCGTGGTTATTTTTTTTCAAACCACCCAGAAATAGGAGCCCCCCGGAGCGGGGCCCGTCGACCTATCTTGATAGTGGTATGTCAAACGATTTTTAGTAGGTAAAGGGGGGCTAGGGAGTAGGTATATGGGGATAGGGCCTTTTTTTTTTTACGTGCGGGAAATCCCCACGGATACCCCCCCCCCCCTTCGGAGCCGAAGGGAGAGGTTATGTCGGACTCGAACCGACTAAACCGCACGCCGTCTGTGGGTCGATGTGCTAGGCCGAAGGTGAGGTTGTCTTGTGACATATCCCTCGCACCCCGGCTGACCCAGAGCCATTCCTGTCGGTCTGGCCCTCCTCGGGAGGGGGGACCACGCGGTCCCCGACTCGCCCCCGGTATGGGGGGGGCGCGCATCGTAGGACGATGCGCGCCGCCGCCGTGGCCTGCTTCTGCTAGAGTGACGAGCGGCTCCACCCGTCACCCTCAGGCCCGCGCTCATGGGGGGCGGAGGTCGGTTTGCGCCCTCCGACGCCCGAGCCGTCTTCGAACGCGGCCAGCGATGTCCGCGAGTCTTTCTCGCTCGCTGCGCCGCGCCCGCTCTGCTGTCTCCTTCACGAGCATGACGTGCTCGCAGAAGGAGGCGCTGGCCGCCCACGCATCCGCGCAGCGGCCCATCGCCGCGAGCAGGGTGGATAGCGTGAGCACTCTCACCCCCAGGGCCGTCACAAGCTCCCGCCTCGGCGCTTCAAACGCCGGACACTCGGTGAGCGTGTGCAGCCCCGAGTCCACGCTCGCGTCGCAGTGATGGCACTCGGGCGTTGGCTCTATGCCCATCAGATGCAGGTACCGCCCGAAGTTACCGTGTCCGGTAATGACCTGCGTCTGACGGTACGAGAGGCCACCGTGTGGCCTCTCTAGCCACTCCCCCATGATGGGTCTTACCGCCGCAATCACGGCGTGCCCTGCGCGTGGTTGCTCAAGTCGTAGCTCCCACTCGGTCACCGTGGCCCTGTGGAGCCGGGACTTCTCGGCCCGAATTTCTTCGGGCTCGGGATCGAGTCCCCGCTCCCGCGCCTCCTTTCGGAACCGATAGAGTGCCGAAAGGGTCCTCGCTTCCAGGATCCACGGTGGCGATCCGGCCAGGAGACTCGCCGCTTCAAAGGATATCGTGCGGTACCCCCTGATGGTCCTGGAGGCCGTCGTCCTCTGCGCCGCGTGGAGCAGAGGCAGGAATCTGGCCCCCAGGGTGTCCGCCCATACGGGGCACCCATATAGGGCCATGGACCGCACGACACCCGCGTAGAGTCTCCTGCAGGAGTCCTCTGGGCCCCTCAAGTTGGGCAACAGCCTGCCCAAGGCATTCGCCGTTGCCACCAACTTGGGGCGCAGACTTCGGAAGTGTTCTCCGAAGTCCTATCGACCGTCAAGCACCAGCCCCAGGTATTTCAACCGGGGCTTGATGTCGATGGGAGTGCCTCCCACTGTAAGGCTGGCTCCCGGGTCTGGCCTGCGCCGAGGGCCATGAAAGAACATGGCCTCGGACTTGTGCAGAGCCACCTCGAGACCCAGCCGCCGGATCCTTTCCACGACTTGAGCAACCGTGGTCGTGGCCCTCAGGGTCGCCTCGCGGTGTGTAGCCCCGCCCACCGTCACCAGCGTGTCGTCCGCGTAACACGTGACGGTGGCACCGTACGCGAGGTCACCGCGAAGCACCCAGTCGTAACCGATGTTCCACAGCAGCGGCCCCAGGACCGATCCCTGTGGAACACCGCACGACATCTCGCGCCTACCGACTCCGGTCGAACTCGGGTAGACGACGGCTCTCCCCGTCAGGTATTCCCCGACTATGCGGCGGAGGTAGAGAGGCACATCGTGATACACGAGCGCCTCTCTGATGCAACTCCAGGGCAAGGTGTTAAACGCGTTGGAGATGTCCAAGGACACCGCCAACATCACCTCGCCCCGAGCGACCGCATCCTCCGCCAGAGTCCTCACACGCATGATGGCATCCACAGTGGAACGCCACCGGCGGAACCCGAACTGGGTATTCGCCAGGTCCGGCCCCACTCTAGAGAGATGCTCGACGAGGCACTTGGCAATGACTCTCTCAAAGAGCTTGCCCACCTCGTCGAGCAGCACTATGGGCCGGTACCCGGACGGCTCGTCCGCCGGGCGCCCCATCTTGGGGATGAGGACCAGTTTCCCCGTCCTCCACATCTTCGGAAACTGGCCCCGCTCCAAGCATGCGCTGAGGAACTCTCTCAGTCGGGGTTCGAGGCCGTCTTCCCCTAGAGCTAGGACCCACGCGCGGCCTGGAATGCCGTCGGGTCCCGGGGCGGTGTTCTTTTTGGCTCTAAGCCTTCGCACCGCCAGCTCTAGTTCTACCCGAGTGACCTCGGGCACGTCGTCGTCAACCACCGCACCGGGCGCCATAGGCGACCGAGGCGGCGGACCATCTGCGGCGGAACATGTTCCGCTCGCGCCGGGAACAGGGATTCGACCACTCCCCCGAGCAGAACCGGCTAAAGCACGTGGGTCAGCGGAGGGGCCCGGGGGCGCAGCTTTTGTCTTACCATAAGGTAAGGCCGCCCCCATGGGTCCCGCTCCAGCGTCTCCAGGAGCTCCCGGTAACAAGCGGCCTTGGACCGCTTGATCTCCGCTCGGAGGGCATTCCTGGCCTCCCTGTATCCCTCGTGAAGCTCCGCCAGTCGGGGCTCCGAGTCTGCGGGACGGCTACGCCTCCTACGGAATCGAGCCCACCGGCGGTGCGTGATCACGCAGGCTTGACGCAGCCTCGCGATCTCCGCATTCCACCAGTAGACCCGACGCCTCGGATTATAGGCTGGAGCCCTAGGCATACCCGCATCGCAGACACGTGTCATGGCCTCCCGGAACCACGCCGCTTCATCGTCGATATCGACAGGCCTGTCCGGCGCAATGGCCCAGGCCTGTACGATAGCGGCCTCCAGGAGGTCCTCCCGATTCAGTCGCCCCAGTACCCAGCGCGGCTCGCGTTGGGCCGTTGCGACCGGTGTATCCCCCGCGGGAGGGGAGACATCCAACCGAACGTATCGGTGGTCCGATAAAGTCTCCACCTCCGCGACGACACGCCAGTCCCGCACGCGGAGTGACAGGGAAGCGCTCGCGAACGAAAGGTCTAAGATCGACCTGCGCTCCCCCGACACAAACGTGGCTTCGGCCCCGCGATTCTGGAGAATTAGACCGAGGGTATCGGCCCAGCTCTCCAGAGCCCTGCCTCGCGCGTCCGTGCGCCGGGAACCCCAGGCCACAGACCAGGCGTTGAAATCCCCGAGCACGAGAACCGGGCGAGGTGTACAGGCGTTGACGACGTCGGTCAGCCGCTCCAGCGACCGCCGATAATGCCCGATTAGTCGGTGTAATCTCGGCGCGAAATAAACGGCCACGACCGCAATCTCCTCTACACGCGCCGCTACGATGCCATGCTCCCTTGCGATTACTACAAGAGGAGGGGCACCCGCAGCGGCGTTATGCACCAGTGCCGCCAAGCCATCCAGGTCGACCACCCAGGCGGGCCCGAGTGGCCGGTGAGTGTATGGCTCGGCGACAGCGGCGACGTGTACGGACCACTGTGCCATGCTCTGGAGCAGAAGTGCCTGAGCATCGACACCGTGGCCCAAGTTCGCCTGCAGGATGCGGAGCTGGGGATCCATTATGGAACCATCTCCGCATCCCGCCCCGAACCATTGGCGGAACGCCCGCCTCGCGGCTTCGGCTCCCCGCGGGTGCAGGCCTTGCTAACCCTGTGGTCGGCCGGCTTGCCCTCCGCCGCACACCTAAAACAGTGCGGCGGAGCTTCGCAACTACCGGCCCTATGACCGGGTTGGCCGCAGCGGAAGCAACGGTCGCCGACCGTCACCTCCGCCGTGCACTGCACTCCCACGTGGCCGACCGACAGGCACCTAAAGCACCTGACCGGTCGGTCCTGTAGGAGGCGTACCCGCACCCCTACAACGCCGCCCACCGCGAGGGTCCGCATGTCGGCAGCCTTTTGGGCTGCTGCGATGGGGCAGCCGACAACTACCGCCCCCTGTCCACGACGGCCGTAGCGGATTGCTCCGACCTTTACCGTCTCTAGAGGGCAGCCCCCGGCCTCCGCCACGGTGGTCCGAATTTCTTCGGCCGTGATGGAGTCGTCCAGGTCCGATATACGCAGTTCTGCGCACTTGGTGGGCCTGGACACCCGGACGTCGCCTGCGTCCAGCGTCTCCCTCAGCCTAGCCGCTATGGCATCGGCTTTGGGACCACTGGAAGCGCCAGGCACGTGGATTAGCCGGGCACCCGTCCGAGTGTGAGTCACTCGGAGGGTCCCCGCCACGTCGAGGGCCCTCAAATCTATGAGGCCCCTCGCCTGCTTGACCAAGGCAGTATACTGTACGCCCCTCTCCGTCGCCTCCGGGGTCCTCGTGAGGACTACGGCGGTAGTACGGGGGACGCGCAGCCTTCCTGGCGCATTCTTCGCAGCAGCTTCGGCCCTCTTTGCCTTTTTGGCTGCCTTTTTGCGGGCGTTCCGCCTCTTCTTGGCCTCGCCGACCACCTCCCAGCCCCCTGCCGGTGCGGAGCTGGTGGAGGCAGCCGGGGCCGGAATTGGTGTCGGTGCCAGGGCCGGGGCTGGGGCCGAGGGCGCTTTCCCCCTGCCCTTCCCCTTTCCCTTGCCCTTGGCACCCCCGGCCGGCGCGGCGATAGCAGCCGGAGCCGGAGCAGCCACAACAGGCGCAGTGGGAGCACTGCGCGTGGGGCCCCTTTTTACAGCTCCGGCGTACCCCCCGGTCGACGACGCTAGGGGCGGACGGTGGATGGAGGCCATGATGGCCTCCAGACAACACCGCGTCCGTTCCTCATGCGCCGCCTGCCGCGCCTCCTGTGCCGCCTGAGCCGCCTCCATCCGCTTTTCCATGGCGGCTAACGCCGCCATGCAGGCCTCCAGCGGAGTGGGGATAGGGCCTCTACACATCAGAAACTTACTTAATCCTTGTTACTTAAAATATACTTTCAGGTTAGGTTATGAAAATAATCATAACTTAAAAACTAAGCGTCTCCGCGGGGGGGGGGAGTTGGTGGGAGGGGTTCCTCTTCCCCTCCTCCTCCCCCCTCCCTCCCTCTCCCTCCATAATTCGATTGGCACGATTCTAACGCAACTCCAAATATAAAATAAATTAGGTAACCCTGATAACTTGCTTACAGGTTGAATATATGATAGTAAAATTTGATGATGAAAATGAGCGAGCAACAGTCAGCTTGAGAGCCAAGGACATTCTGCCTCAACTGCAAGAAAAGGAACTGGCAGACCCACACAGTAAATAAGTTTCTTGTATTTTTTTTCAATTTCTTTTTATATGAATCATTGTGGAGCTAAAGACACCTCATAAGGCTACAGTGACTGCTTTTAATTATGTAAGCTGTATGTTATTTACAAACCTTAGTAGTGTGTTTTTATCTACTATTTAAAAATAAGTCGGGTTTTCCTTCCTGACGCTATAACTCCAGAACGCACGAACCGATTTCCACGGTTTGGCATTCGTTGGAAAGGTCTCGGGCTACGTGAGGTTTATAGCAAAGAAAATTCAGGAAAAATTTCAACAGAAAAGCGGGAAAGCGATAATCGACATCCACGCGGGCGGAGCCGCGGGCAACGGCTAGTACACCATAAAATTTATGTATTTTTTGTGGTAATGTTGTAATGTTGTAGAATGTTTTATGGTTAACGTAGCTGCACTTACTGACCTGTCCCATCATGAAATATGTTAACAAAAATTAATTGGACGACATCACCCAGTGGTTTTTAACCAATGTCTAACTTACTAATATTTACCTTAGAAACTACAGTGTGCTCTGGACAGCACTTTAATCAGTCACTGAAAGCTAAAAACAATTGATTATTATAGCTTATAGCATTATTGATTAAAGCTATGTCAGAGGTTGTGGGTTTGATTCCCACTCGTGTAAATATTTGTATGTATGAATATTCATTTGCATTGATCTGGGTATTTATATACAGGTATATTATGTATTATTTATAAAAGAATATAGATCACATTCTAGAATCCAGAAAATAACCTTGAGTAGCTAAATAGCATTGTGTTAATTGTCTTAGGATTTATTAAAAAATACAATAATCATCATTTATTTTTCAACTAAAAATTTAATGTCGCAAGTATTTTTTTGCATCTATCTATACTCTGCTCATGTATTCAGAAGAGAAGCAGGTAGTTAAATAGCCGTGTTAAAAATATATCATTGTGTAAATTGAATGTGTAATTAAATAAACAAAATTACTCAATACCAACAAATCAATATTATATTATGATTAATTTATTGATATAAAAACTTATCCAAAAAAGGCACTTCTTACAATGATAATGCAAAATCTGTTGTAGGCAAAAGTAATCATGGTTTTGAGCATGACAATCAACATTTTACAACCAAGGTTGTCATGAATCAAATCTGTGTTATGTTTTAATTACATTAACATCTTGATAAAGCTAGAAACATATCACATCTCAAGGCTTGGTCAATTTAAGAAGTATTCAAGTTAATGAGTAATGATAAGAGCTCCTTTATGAGTACAGATAACCACTATATGGCCGTTATTATAGAATACCTACTACTTGTGATTACCTGCTTTCTGCATATCAATTATATCACAACACAATGAATTACTTTATTGTTTTGAAAAATGAGGTAATAAAGTATGTCGTAATTATGTTATGTTTCAACTAACCTATGACCGCGGGTACGCCCGCGTGAATATCGCTTATCGGGACTTTATTTTTACTAGCCTGTGACCGCGGAACCTTCCGCTTGGATATCGGCTAATAGAAAAATAAGAGTCGCGATGACTTTTTATTTTTCTATTAGCCTGTGATCGCGGATCCATCTACGTGGATAACGGTTATCGCGACTTTTTATTTTTCTACTAGCCTGTGACCGCGGATCCACCTACGTGGATAACGGTTATCGCGACTTTTTATTTTTCTACTAGCCTGTGACCGCGGATCCACCGACGTGGATAACGGTTATCGCGACTTTTTATTTTTCTACTAGCCTGTGACCGCGGATCCACCGACGTGGATAACGGTTATCGCGACTTTTTATTTTTCTACTAGCCTGTGACCGCGGATCCACCTCCGTGGATATCGGTTACCGCGACTTTTTATTTTTCTACTAGCCTGTGACCGCGGATCCACCTCCGTGGATATCGGTTACCAGGACTTTTTATTTTTCTACTAGCCTGTGATCGCGGATCCACCTACGTGGATAACGGTTATCGCGAATTTTTATTTTTCTACTAGCCTGTGACCGCGGATCCACCTCCGTGGATATCGGTTACCGCGACTTTTAATTTTTCTACTAGCCTGTGACCGCGGATCCACCTCCGTGGATATCGGTTACCGCGGCTTTTTATTTTTCTACTAGCCTGTGATCGCGGATCCACCTACGTGGATAACGGTTATCGCGACTTTTTATTTTTCTACTAGCCTGTGACCGCGGATCCACCTCCGTGGATATCGGTTACCGCGACTTTTTATTTTTCTACTAGCCTGTGACCGCGGATCCACCTCCGTGGATATCGGTTACCGCGACTTTTTATTTTTCTACTAGCCTGTGATCGCGGGTCCACCTACGTGGATAACGGTTATCGCGACTTTTTATTTTTCTACTAGCCTGTGACCGCGGATCCACCTCCGTGGATATCGGTTACCGCGACTTTTTATTTTTCTACTAGCCCATGACCGCGGATTTACCTACGTGGATATCGGTTATCGCGACTTTATTCTTCTACTAGCCTGTGACCGCGGTACCTTCCGCGTGGATATCGATTATCGCGACTTTTTATTTTTCTACTAGCCTGTGACCGCGGATCCGTCCGCATGGATATCGGTTATCGCGAATTTCAGTCATATCTCCGGTTCTTTTCAACCGATTGCGATCAAACTTATGTAACATTTTAAGTCTGACCAAGACCGTGTAAACAAAAAGTACTGCATCAAAATCCGTTCGGTAGTTTTTGCGTACATCGCGGATTCCTGTGATTGCAAGCATCTTTGACCAGCTGACCACGGACAAGGCCTAAGTTGTACAGAAATGACCAGGCGTAGTGAGTTATAGTTACCGGCATATATCTTGACCCCAGAGACGTCACAAAATGTTCTTTATATGCGTAATGAGTGGGTGTCTTTTGAGGATAGCACGGGGTGATATCGAACCAATCCGCGCGTGGGAGGGTCTTTTCTCTGTCGACTTAAGCACGGCGGCGGCGAGAACTATAACAGCGGTCTTAATATCAGGTCAAGCAATGGCACTTACGATAAGTACAATGATGAGTAACGCTTATCACAGATGATCCTTATGTTGTAACATATTACTGACTGCGTGGACTTCGATCTGGGTTTGACTTTCTTGCGCGAAACCTAAAATAAAAGTAGTCAGTAACCTAAAGTTAAGGATTAGCATTATAACTTTAGCTATCTGCAGTAAAAATCCCGTTAAAATCGGCCCAGCCGGAGATTACTCGATACAAACATATAAACACTTAAATATTGCTTTTTTGTTATAGGCACTTGTGTACTAAATTCATATGAATTCTTTAAAAACTTATTTTAAGGTTAGTATAACTAAATATTTCAATTTTATTTATTTGCATATAGATAATGAAGTTATAACGATTAGTAATTGGTGGTAGAACATTATGTATAAGTTATTGCAATGAATACCGCGGAAGTGTCCACTTACATGTTTCATAAACTGAGTAAGTGCTAATTTACAATGCATCAACATCATTGTGGCTGTCTTGATTCTATTTCTTTTACTTGGAAATAACTATAGTTGTCGTCAACAGAAACTAGCAGAACAAATAATAATTGCGATAAATAATGTATACGTGGTATGAAAGGGAGTGAATATGTAATTAAAATGGGAGACGTGTGTGTTGGGTGCCTCCTGTACGCTGACAACCAAGTCATACTTGCATCATCGGCGGAGGAGCTGTGGAAAATGCTAAACAGTATGAATGAGACGCTTAAAGCGAAGGGATGAAAGTAAATGCAAGAAATACGAAAGTTATAGGTTTTGGGGAATCAAGAAATGACTGAATATAATGTAAGTAGAATACGTGTCAGGGTTTGTATAGGTGCTTGGGTAGTTTGTTTACAAGGGATGGAAAATACAAAGCAGATATTGAAAGCAGTGACTGCAGAAAATCGCTTAAATGGTTTTACTAGTAAAAGTATAATTCCGAACTCGGCAGCAAGCAGCACTGCTATCGCAGTAGTGCTGTTGGCTGCGCATGGGTATGAAAGTTGCCTATATTCATGAAAATCTGCGAGACTAACTTGATTTTTCTCGACTTTTAGCACTAAACAACTGTTAGCATTAAACGCACATAGGTGTTAGTAAAAAATAGTTTTATTTAACAGCATTGCTGCGCAGTAATATGGCGTGCGTGCTGCCGAGTTCCGAATCATACCTTAAATCTCAAGATTTACAGTAGTCTTTACATTATTACAATATGTAGGTATTAAAATGACAATGACGATTTATATTATATACGCTGATGTAGGTTGCCAAATGCAATGACTTGGTGTCTAACGTGATTAATACAATGTGTTATCAATGACTGACCTTCCTAAGACCACAAACACCGATTGTGGTCAGTTGGACGCATCGTTACTAACATGGTATAGGGTAAAAGGGGGTAATGGTGGTCACTTAATAATAATAATAATAATAACCTGGCAACCCCGAACCCAGAAAACGTAAATGTGACGGTCTCCGCATTTTATTTTATTTTCATATGAAATATATTTCTATACCATGTGTACATTTTACCAACCAATTTTTTAATCGAAAGACAGAATATTTGAACAACCTTTATCCAATAAAACAGCAAAATTTATTAAAATATGAAGAGTCCAAAACCCGCAATGTCACGAGTGACATTGTCAGACGTCAATACAAAATATAAAGAAAAATCGTAAATAAGAAAATAGTCGTCACAATATACAATGATTACGAGGACGAGGGCGCGGCAGGTGGCACAACATGCACGCCCACCATCTTCGGGCTCATCGCTGAGCTCCGCCGTACAAACACCGGTCCCCGCACCCGCGACACCGGCCGCTGCAGAAGCGTCGAGCGAAAGCGATGAGTTTTTCTCCCCACCGGCGGCGACACCATCACCAGCGCGTCGACGAGGGAGAGGCCGGCCCCCGGCCTGCTTGGGGTCCCGCGGCCCACCAGCTGCGAACAGGGCCCCCGCTGCCGGTGGTGTAGTGCGTCGCATGCGATGGACTCATGTTATGAATGAGAATTGCATGCGCGCCTACTATGGGGCTACAGAGGGAGAAACAATTCGGACGGCGTATCGTGACAGAATGCTTGCTTTATTTCAGGTCCTCGATCCAACCATCACAGTGTCCGCCCAACGATTGTCGGATCAAGTGCGGGCTATCCAGCGGTGTAACCTGTTGGATCAATCTGTACTTGATCGGCTCCGCCTGGAGGCACGACCTACTCGCGCGACTCCTTCCTTGATACGGGACCCATGCGCCGCGTCGTCAGCTCCGCTGTCAGGGGTGGCACCAGCGACATCGGTGGAGCCCGTGGTCGATGATGGAGAGTGTGTGAGTACGACTGTTAGCACCCAGGTAAGTGAGCAATTGAGGAGGGCTTTGGAGGACGCTATTCGCCAGTATAGGTCCGTGCCTGAATCTAGGCCGCGTCTACCACGTCTGCCCACTCATAGGCGAAATCTGGCACTGATGGGAGCTCTGAATGATTTACTATTCCCGTACATGCAGACTAATAAAGACTTGTCTGATACCCACTCGATCATGTACTGTGGAGCAATCGCGGTATGCCGCGTCGCTCGTTTCAAGTTTCCAGATACTGACCGAGCGCCGCGGCCCGCCGTGGTTACACCCGCTTGGCAGGTACGGATCGAGCGGCGTATCAGCACATTCAGGACTCTCATTGCGAAGCTGGTCTGCTTCAGCTGGGGGAATAACCGCCCCCGTGTCATGCGTTTCTTGACTCAAGCTTTCGCCGGGACCGGTATTCGGCGCCCGGATTTTGTGGCTAACGTCACGGAGCGCATTGACTACTTGAAGCAGAAAGTCTATGCATGGGCAGCCCGTATTCGCCGCTACAGAGAGCGCGTGGATCGATACTGGCAGAATCGCCTTTTCCAGAGCGACCAAAGGAAGGTGTACCGGAAGTGGGATGGAACCGACCAGTGTGTGGTCGATGAGGGCCTGCCAGGAGCCGACGCCATGATTAATTTCTGGCATGAATCTGCCCCTCTAGACAAGTGGCAATTCGCTAGCCGGCGTTTGATGGAATAGAATGACGAATGTATAGGATTTGACGTATTTGGCATGCGTTAACGACTGTCATATACGTCAAATCCCATACATTCGTCATTTTATTCCACCAAACGCCGGCTAGCGAATTGCCACTTGTCTAGTGGGGCTGGTCAGCGCCCGTCGAACACACGGAGGGCGATTGGATGTGCGTTGTTGAGCGTGAATGTGGGAGTATCGAACCCATGGGCTCTATAACTATAGACCCCAAAGACGTGAGTTGTGCGATCCGTACGGCCCCGAACTGGAAAAGTCCTGGGCCGGACGGGTTGCACAACTTCTGGATAAAGTGGATCCGATGCTCCCATGACCGCTTGGCAGCGCAGTTCCAACAAGCCCTCGAAGTTGGCTCCCTTCCCCGGTTTATGACCACCGGGATCACCTTCTTGCTCCATAAGACCGGTAGTACCATTGAACCTAAAAACTATAGACCCATCACGTGCTTGCCTACTATGTACAAGCTCCTTACATCCATTCTGACTATCAAAATTAACACACACATTGTTGTGAATAATATTTTGGCCCCCGCTCAGAATGGGTGTAGGGTTGGGTCCCGCGGTACTAAGGAGCTCCTCCTCATCGACATGACTATTAACCAGCAACTCCGGCGGAACCGCGGGGCTTTATCCGCAGCCTGGATTGACTATAAGAAGGCCTATGATTCGGTGCCTCACTCATGGCTGAGGAGGATCTTAGAGTTGTATCAAATCGATGCAGTTCTGAGATCCTTCCTCAGTGCATGTATGGGGCAGTGGACCACAGTCCTTCGTCAACCGGGCGGCGGGGAGATCTCCGCTGACCCCCAGGACAACATAAGGATTGAGCGGGGCATCTTCCAGGGTGACTGTCTGAGCCCGCTTTGGTTTTGCCTAGCACTGAATCCTCTCAGCACTTTGCTGAGAGATTCAGGTCTAGGCTACAGGCTTCGGAGAGAGGGTGAGGTTATTAGTCATCTGCTGTACATGGATGACCTCAAACTTTTCACACCGAAACTACCTGACCTGGTGGAGCTGCTAAAAATCACGCAGGTTTTTAGCAGTGCCATTGGGATGGAATTCGGTGTGGATAAGTGTGCGATCTTACATGTGCAGCGGGGGAAAGTTGTGAATTCTACGAATTTGCAACTTTCTGAGACTATGACTCTCAGATCTCTCTCTGAAAACGAAACGTACAAGTATCTCGGTATGTCAGAGTCTTTGGGTATCTCAGAAGTGGATATCAAGAGATCGGTGAAGGAACGCTTCTTCTGCCGCTTCACAAAAGTACTCAACAGTCTTTTGTCGGGCGGCAACAAGGTGCGAGCCTGCAACGGTTGGGTGATGCCTCTACTGACTTACTCCTTTGGCATACTGAGATGGACTCAGACTGAGCTGGACGCCCTGGATAGAAAGGTCCGTCAACTGCTTACTACTCATCGCATGCTACACCCGCGCTCGTCTGTGATGAGACTGTACATTCCACGGAGGTGGGAGGTCGAGGCTTTTTAAATTCCAAGAACCTCCACAACCGTGAGGTGTGCAGACTCAGGGATTATTTCCAGTGCAACGAGTGCGGGATGCATCATGATGTAGGGGCAGTAGACAAGGGTCTCACTCCGCCCTCCTTGGCGAACGAGAACTGGCGCAGACCGACGGTTCTGACCGTCACGGACCGAAAGGCCGTATGGGAGGGCAAGGAGCTGCACGGGAGGTTCTATCGAGCCTTAACAGGGCCCGATGTGGACCTCCTGGCCTCGGTGAACTGGCTACGCTTCGGGGACCTCTTTGGGGAAACTGAAGGGTTTGCCTGTGCAATTGCTGACGAGGTCATGATGACGAACAACTATCGGAAATATATCCTGAAGGACGGTACGGTCGACATCTGTCGGGCATGCCGCCGTCCCGGAGAGTCAATCAGGCATATTATTTCCGGTTGTTTTCATCTGGCCAATGGCGAGTAGATCATCCACCAGCAACTTGCTCTTCGATATGGCCATGTTGAGTCTGAGGTGTCGTACTATCGGTACACACCGGTGTCGGTTCTTGAAAATAGTCATGCATTGCTCTACTGGGACCGCTCTATTATCACAGACAGGACTATTGCTTGCAATAAGCCTGATACTGTGGTGGTCGACCGGCCCCAGCGCCGGGCTATGATCGTTGACATCACCATCCCGCATGACGAGAACCTCGTGAAGGCTGAGAAGGACAAAATTAGCAAGTACCTTGACTTGGCTCACGAGGTAACCGCCATGTGGGATGTTGATTCAACGATAATTGTCCCGATAGTCATTTCGGCGAACGGGCTGATAGCGAAGAGCCTCGAACAACATCTCAAGAGGCTCTCGCTAGATGGTTGGGTCAAGGGTCAGATGCAGAAGGCGGTCATCCTCGACACGGCACGCATTGTCCGGAGGTTTCTCACCCTGTGACCTCAACCGCAGTTAGCTTGGGCCCTGCCCCGCTATCGGTGGCCCTCTATTTTTTATATTTTTAAATAGACATTTTTCTTTGTTTTTTTTTTTTTTAAATGTGTATTTAAAAATGTAATTTATAAGTAGTTTAACAGTTTAACAGTGTGAGTTTTGTTCAGTTTAAATAGTAAATAAAGAGATAATAAAATAATAGCCGAACAAACGTAGGCAAACACTCGCCGCTAGTGCGTATTTGTGACGAATATAATTCCATATGCGGACGCTCAGACGATCTTGACATTTTTCATTTTTCATGATTCACTCGGTGTGTTTCGGCGAAAGATATTGCAGGGAATGTTGTACTAATTATTGTTGTCACTTGTTGGACTTGTTGGACTTACCTTGTTTATTGTTTATTGATTCTGTTTTCATTCTCTCTTAATTTTGAATAAGAATTGCTAAATTGTCACAAAAAGTGTTGTGTACGTCTATAATAGATATACATATAAGTTATTATTTTCAGCATCTAATGTAAACCAAGTTTGTATATGTGTATTGTTGATGTACCTTAAATAAATAAATAAATAAATATATTTCATCTTATAACTACTTTCGCCTCTTTGCTTCAATAACGTGACATATCCGAAAAATAGTTTTTTTTATTGTTTGATAATTAAAACCGCCGTATCCGATTTTATTTTCTCACAAAACGTGGTTTTTTTACGCGCGAAATAGCTAATCTGTGGGTGAAAAAGACAGCGCCACTGTGGTAGATCACAATATCACGTTGTCTCTTACTGCGGAGAGGTTTGATGCGACAACGCAACATAATAGTAGCCACCGCGCGCTTGCAGCGGAAGGTGTTAAAGAATTTCTGCAAAAACGTGACTTAACGACCATATCGCGTTTTAATTGCAAAGGTAAGGTTCATTTTAAATACGATTTTTAATTTTATAATGTGATATGTAACTTTGACACATTGATATTGAAAAATAAAACGGAAGGTCGATTGTTATATTATGTTTATGTCACACTGCTGCCGAAAGGCTGTGAGTTTTGTTTTGTCTTAACTTACGATGTAACATTGTAGGTAATAAAACTTTTTCTAATATAAAATTTAAGCTATAGATAATTGTTTATGTCTCGTTTTAGAACAAAAATAAATTTGTATTCTTGGAATTATTTCCAAATAGTACTTTGTTAATGCTAAAACTAATAGCCATTGGTACTTAATTTTTCAGATGGAACCTAGAAGTAAAAAACTAGTTAAACTGGCAAGGACAATGGAACATGCAAATATTGCAAATACTCCTGAAATAAACACAAGTGCAGGTTACTATGTATTTGTGTGTAGGTATAACCCACGGAGGACAGAATATGATTAAGTAGCGGAGATGCCACAGTCAAATTTCTCTTAAGAAAAACGCGTGACCAAATGCGGGTGGAAAGGGAGACGCGGGGGGCATGACGTCATACCTCGTCCACGTCTCCATCTAGTGCGTCATAGCGAAACCGAACAGAAACAGACCTTGTCATTTTTGTTATATAGTTTGACTATTCGCCACTAAGCGCTACACAGAATTCTAGAATAATCTATTTTAAGGAAATAATTTTCAAAAATAAGGCCATCTTTTGGATTATAGCAAAATCATTTAGGGGGCTAAATGATTTGACCTTATACCGACAGATGGCCCAATTTTTTTTTACTTTAATTTTCAATTTTAGCAAAATATTCCATTTAATAAATAATATAACATTTTTGAAATTGCTAATGAAGTCGGGCGAGATTATTGTGATCATTTTCATAAAATGAATTGAGTTATTATTACAACTTCTTATCTTATCTTGTTATAGGGGTGCGTGCTTTGGACCTATCGCGGACACTTCGACCCTATTGGATCCTTTGTGTCAACCCCAACCTGGCCCCTACGTTTGAGGAGGGATAGCCCTCTCTATTAAGGTGGCTATTCCTCTTAATTGTAGATGCCTGTAATCCTCTGGTTTTGGATAGCCCTTCCCGAGAAGATCCATACGATGTCTTCCTAAGGCGTGGCACTCGCACAGTATGTGTTTCATCGTTTCATCGCCCTCCTCGCAGTGTCTGCATTTTGCGTCGTTCATGATACCAATCTTGCTCAAGGTGTACTTTGTGCAGTAGTGGCCAGTGAACGCTCCTATTATTTTCCGGATTTTGTCCCTGCTGAGATTAATTATTTTATTGCTCAGCCTTCCTAATTCATTACTTATGAATTCTTTCGAATGTGTTAGGCCTGGTCTGGTCTTCCATTCTTTAAGCTGCCTATTCTTGGCCTGTTCTGAAATAGCCCTCTTTAGTGTGGCTTCAGGGAGTCCAACAAATGGTTCTGGACCTATGGGTATTTTTGCAGATCCTTGTCTGGCTAGATGATCTGCTTTCTCATTCCCTTCTATCCCCTCATGGCCGGGGACCCAGATGAGCCTCAGTTTGTTGGCTCTGCCAACCTTATTTAGGCTTTTTATGCAATTCAGTGCTATTTCTGAATTTACTTTTGGAGAGCTTAGCGCTTTAATGGCTGCTTGGCTGTCACTGAGAATATAAATTTCCTTTTCATGGGTATTTCTATTTATAATCTCCTGAGCGCATTCTATTATAGCGTACACCTCCGTTTGGAACACGGAGGCGTATTTGCCTAGACTAACGCTTATGTCGCAGTCTTCTGCGTGTACTCCTGCTCCTGTGCCATCTAGCGTCTTGGAGCCATCGGTGTACCAGATTTGTCTTTTACCTTGATTGGTTCTGAGACCTTGTTTCCATTCCTGTCTAGTAGGAATTGTCACCTTGTAATTCCTATGAAGTACTAGTTTGGGCTGTTGTTTGTCAGACCTCATTTCTAGTAGTTCCCGAACATCAGGTGTTATCCCCATTTTTGTGTAACTTGTCGGTATGCTGGTTATATATCCTGCATCCTTAAGTCTTTTAAGGGCTTTTATTGCCTCCATTTGTACAGTTGAATGTAGCGGTAGCATACTTAGTAACCGTTCCATCGCTGCTGTGGGTGTTGTTGTGAATGCACCCGTGATAGACATGCAGGCTATCCTTTGGATTTTGCTGAGCTCTTTCCTGCATGTTACAGTCGTGGTTCTTGGCCACCACACTATACTTCCGTATTTGATTATCGGTAGTATCATCATGTTATATATCCAGTACAGAATCTTTGGTTTAAGTCCCCATGTTCTGCCGTACGCCCTGCGACACATGCCGAGGACTCTCATTGATTTCTGTGTGATGAAATCTTGATGTGACCTCCATGTTAGTTGTTTATCCAACATGACTCCGAGGTATTTCACCTCTTCGGCCCACTCTAGTTCTACTCCTGCTACCTGAAGTCTTTTTAAACTTTTTAGGTCCCTTTTGCGTGTGAAATATAGGGCTGATGTTTTGGATGGATTTATCGTCAGATGATTTTCCGTACTCCATCTGTGCGCTATATTCAGACCTTTTTGTAGTAGTTCCGAGACAGTGTCTGGGAATTTACCGTTTACCATTATCACTAAGTCATCAGCGTATCCTATCGTGTAAAATGGTCCTTCATTTAGTCTTGTTATTAGTGAGTTGACTACCAAGCTCCATAGTAGGGGTGAGAGTACGCCCCATTGGGGACATCCTCTAGTGGTCTTGGCATATATTTTCTCACCTGCTAACGTAGAGCAAATTATTCTGCTCTTTAGCATCTGCTCTATCCATTTACAGGTGGTGTTATCCACCCCGTGTTTTATCGCTGCTGTCTGGATTGCTTCGAAGGTGGTTTTGTCAAAGGCGCCTTCAATATCTATGAAGGCTGCTACGCTTATTTCTTTGCATTCCAGTGCCTTACGAGCGCGTTCCACTACTAGGTGTAGCGCTGTTTCCATTGATTTGCCCTGCTGATAGGCGCATTGCAGCCTGTGTAATGGGAAGCGTTTTAAGGCTCCTTCCCTCACATGCTTGTCTATCAGCTTTTCCGCCGTCTTTAGGCAGAAAGATGTTAGGCTGATAGGCCTGTATGATCTTACATCTTCATAGTTTGCTTTGCCAGGTTTGGGTAAATAAACTACGTTTACTTTCCTCCATATAGTCGGTATATAGTTAAAAGCTAAGCATGCTCTGTATAATCTCACAAGATGAGGGATTAGTATGTTCATGCCTTGTTGTAACAGTACAGGATAGATACCATCAGGGCCTGGAGATTTATAGGGTTTGAAATCTCCTATGGCCCATTGCAATTTATTCCCATCAACTATTTTCCGTGCAGAGTTCCATTCTGCCCTATTCGTTTTTGTACCTTCAGTACCATTGATTTTTATTTGATTTTTTGGCACTTCTGCAATTATTTCCGATCCAGGAAAGTGTTCACTCATCATTACATGTAGTGTTTCTTTACCTGATTCCGTGAGCCTCCCATTTCCGTCTTTTACACTGGTGAGTGGGTTCTCCTTAGCTATTGCCAGGGCTTTAGCCAGTCTCATGCCTTCTGGAAGGGAATTTATTTGGTCACAGTGTTCTCTCCATGACTTTCTCTTATATTTCCGTACGGCCTTGTGATATTCAGTTAGCATTTTGGAGTAATCTCTGAAATCGCCTTGTGCCTTGGCTTTGTTGAAGATGGCCCTTGTCTTGCGACGTAGCATCTCTTTATTTCTCCTTTATAAATATAAGGCTCCTGAATTAGGGCAATGTCGTATTTGTTATCTTTCAGCGCTCTAGCCAGAAGGGCTGTCGCCGCCTTATTGTGTTGCAGATTAATCTGTACTAACCTTAAGCCATCCATTTTCGCTGTCGTTATTGGACAGTCACTTTCTCAGTGACTGTCGTCGGAGCCCGGAGACTGTGCAAGGAGCCGGTCCTCATCTAGGTCGAGATCGTCCATCTCCCTGCACAGTTCTTTGGCGCCTGTTGACGACGCCAATGCAGTAGCGACCGTGGGCCGCTCTTGACTCTTGTTGGTCCCTGATGCCGTCGTTTTTATGCCATCGCGGATGGCCTCTGCTGGCTGCATTTCAGCATCCGCAGATGATGACTCCATCTTCTTGACTTCATCAGCCTTCGCCTCCTGTTCTCCTTTCGAGGTCGACTCCTCCAGCAACTTAAAGTGGCTGTAGTCGATCCCCGTTGGGAGGGTGTAGTTGGAGGCCTTTATGACCTCCGCAGAGACCCTATCTACAAGGATGATACGGCGAACGTGGGTGCTCTCGACCAGAGTGTCGATCACCCGCCATTCTGCCGTTTTTAAACCCGGGTTGAGCCTCTGCAGAAGCTGGAGTACCAACTGAATGTTGGTTCCAGCCGTGTGTCGCGACTTCCATGCCATTTTAACTGGCTTTAGAAGGTCGTTTGCTGACACCACCTTAATTTTGTGGGTGCTAACTGACGAACCAGTTAGTCCCTTCAGCCAGCCCACCGATGCCTCGTTCGCACATTACGTGCAGTGCGCCCGCCGTCATGTTACCCATGTTTATCAGTGGGAGTGGGTCTGGTGCCGCCAACATCCCACTGAACAACAGATCCTGTAACGCCGCGTTGTCCTCTGCTTCAAATCGCGCCTCCGGGTATGTTGCCGGGATGATCGCCATCCTGAAGCCTGCAGCAGCGTCCCTGTAGGAACCCTGGATCCTCACCTTTTTGGCGTCCCTCCCGAGTTCCGCTTTTTCGTCACTCACCTCCCTAATACGCTTTGCTGGCGTATCGGTGATGGTTCCGCCTACCACAGCGTGCTGTTTGCGGAGACGCCTAGCCCGGCGTTTCGCTGCTGCACGGCTGCCATGTTGGATATGGAGTTGGGTCCCGACTTCCCCGGCGCCGTTCGGGCCCAATTGGGCCCGTTCGACTAGCCCGGTCGGCTGGTTCCCTTCCCCTCGAACCTTACTGCCTCCCGGGTTGGCTCCAGTTCTTCCCTGGAGGGCCGATCCCGAGGATCTCTTGCGAGATACTTCGGTCCAGCCACTCTGGGAGTCTCCTTCGCTGACCACGGTGGCGGCCTTGTTGCTGTTTCCAGCCTTTGGTGCTGTTGCACCTTGAGTGGTATTTTTTGATAAATCCATACCGTACCTTAATAAAATTCGTCGATCCGACTCCTCACCCTCCACGGAGCCCTCAGTTGGGGATGCTCTAAAGCACCAAGGCTATCGGACCGATATAGCACTCCGAGATGAGTTGTCCACGAGACTGACCTGCACGAGAATCCTCCCCCGGTCACCACGGCCATGAGTAAGACCGCGCACCGCCGCCTGCAGACCCCATCACCCCAGAGAGCTCGCCAGTGGCCGTCTGACCGGACACCACAGCCGATTGATTACGAGTGGCTACCTCGTAACCTCCCGTGTAAGAGGAAGTCCAGACCAAAGAGGTGTGTTGCTTCCCAGCAGCCGCAGCTACTGTTCCGCTCAACCACCAGGATTCCTTCATCCCTCCGTACGGGTCCCCGCGCACGGCACAAACACGCGGGAGGTCAATTCTATCCACCATCGGTATTTTACGATAAGTGAGGAACCGATACCTCACTTATTGTAATTTATATTATGACAAAAACCAACTTAATACCTGCTACAAAAATAATCACAATTTGTATCGCTTACTTACTGAGATTACAGAGTCCACGTCATAATTTCGAAATAATATGGCCGACCGTCAAAATTCCGAACGCTCATTTCGCCGATAATTAATTCAACGAATGGTTGTATGGTCGACTGTTAAAACTCCGAATGGTCATTTCGCCGATGATCAATTTTACGAATGATTGTATGGTCGACTGTTAAAACTTCGAAAGCTTATTACGCCGATGATGAACTTTATCATTATTTGTGGTATTATGTTGTGATGAAGAAATCCGTTTAATCACAGTGTAGAGACACAGTGCAGCGTTACGCTGATGTGGAACAGTCCAATGGGTCTAGTTCATAATATCAACAGTCACTATATCGATGATCGCTGTTTCGAAAATTCCATCGACAGGCTAATGTATCGACAGTACCCCAAATCGATGGTACGCTACATCGACAGTACGCCAAATCGTTGGTACACTACATCGTTAGTACATTAAAACGATGGTATGCTACATCGTCAGTAAACTAAATCGTCGTCAGTAAACCAATAGTACGCTGCATCTACTACCCGACCCGAGCAACAGTTAGAAAAATTATTTATTTCTGCATAATTATAAAAAAAAAATGCGTAATGTGTATTCGAAGTTTTAACAGTCGACCATACAATAATTCGTAGAACTGATTATCGGCGGAATGACCATTCGGAGTTTTAACAGTCGACCATACAACCATTCGTTGAATTCAACATCGGCGAAATGAGCGTTCAGAATTTTGACGGTCGGCCAGATTATTTCGAAATTATGACGTGGACTCTGTAATCTCAGTAAGTAAGCGATACAAGTTGTGATTATTTTTGTAGCAGGTATTAAGTTGGTTTTTGTCATAATATAAATTACAACAAGTGAGGTATCGGTTCCTCTTTTTTTCAATAAAAATTGATTCTCAAATCCAATAGTTTTTATTTCTTCAATGTTTATTTATGACATAACTCAGTGTCATAACAAAAGTAATATCGTCAACACCGTGACTACTTAGGTTGTAACACTTATGTTATTAATTTTTTGCAAGTATAACGTGATATATTTTCCCCCTTTTTGAAATTGAAGTCAATTTCTTGCTAAGCTTTCAAATAGCCAAGATTTTAACAACTTTTCAAATACTATATTTGTTGTATTAAATAATAAATTAATGATCTACAGTAAAAAAGTTCTTTGTTTCGTAACAATTGTGTTTTGTAAGTTAAAAATCAGTCTCCTGTAAAATTGCAGTTTTCAAGATAACACATTATCGAAGCAAAGAGGCGTTATGTACTAGTAATATTAACCATGGTTGTTTATGAAAGCAAAGTAATTAAATGTTATTATTTGTATTAGACACCGGTTTCGTGATTGTCTTGCCTTTGGCATAGGTTCTTCACAACGATCTGTCCCTTGCTATCCTCATCCAGCATGGTCCTGCTACCTCCTTGATGTCATCCTCCCATCTTCGATGCTGCCTGCCTTTACTTCTCTTTTTATATCTAAGACACCATTCCGTCACTTCGCTTGTCCACTTTTCTATCCTACTTCTTGTTAGGTGTCCTGCCCATTTCCATTTCAGTTGTTTGATTTGGTGTTTTATATCTATAATGTTGGTTTGTTTTTTTATTGTTTTCTATTTTGAATTTCTTTTGTTGTGATGTCTGTTGGGGATATTATTTGGCCCAAGTAAGTGTACTCGTACTCTTACATATTCCAGCTCTGCAGCATTTTGAGGTTTAATGGGAGTTTTGGTGTAATTTGTCATTAACTTAGTTTTACCGGTATTTATTGATAGTCCTACCTTTTCGCTTTCGTTTTCAGTTGTTCAATCATAATCTGCAGAGTGTTTGGATCACCACATATTAATATAAGATCATCTGCGAATCTTAGATGGTTTAGCAATTTTCCATTAACATTTATACCATACTCCTTCCATTCCAGTTGTCGACATATATGTTCTAGGGTTGCCAAGAACAGCTTGGGTGATAAGGGATCTCCCTGTCTAACTCCTTTCCTAATAGGGAAACATTCTCCTACTTTTTCTGTGCGTATTTTAGCTTCATATCTGAGTATATGTTCTTTATTATGTTAGTGTATTTACTGTGGACCTGTTGTGCGGTGAGAGCTTCCCATATTTTCTCATGTTTCAGCGAATCAAATGCTTTATTGTAGTCTATAAATGCTAAGTAATAGTTGATTCCATATTCATTGCATTTCTGAATCATTTGTTGGTATGGTATGGATGTGGTCTATGGTTGAAAAGCCACTTCGAAACCCTGCCTGTTCTTTCGGCTGATTCTCGTCTATGGTCTTTGTTATTCGGTCTAGTATTATCTTGGAGAAAATTTTGTATACGTTTGACATTAGCGAAATGGGTCTGTAGTTCGATATATCATCTGTTCTTCCTTTCTTGTGAAGTAAGATTATTACAGATGTGGTCCATTGAAGAGGTATATATTCAGTTGTTAAAATTTCGATAAAAAGGTTTGTTAGTGTGTCCAAGATTGTCTCTGATACTCCTTTTAAAAGTTCATTAGAGATGTTATCTTCGCCGGGTGATTTTCCTCTTTTCTGTGATTTGATAGCTTTATTAACTTCATCTTTCAATATATTAGGAACTGTTTCTACTTCGCTAGTTATAATTGATTCGCTTCTTGTAATTGGTGTACTTATATAAAGATCACGATAGAAATCAGTTGCTGTATTTAATATTTCGTTTCTTTTAGATTTATTTCTTTGGGTTTTGTGATGTGTTACGTTAGTAATCCAGTTTGTGTGGTCTTGAAGTTCTTTTCACGCATTCTTGATTCCACCTGATTTTATAATGTGGAGTTGTATTAACTTAGTTTTTTGTGTTTTTCTGTATTTCCTTATTTCAGTGTATATTTCTTTGCCAATTTCGATTATGTTTTGTCTATTATTCTTCCTGTTCTCAAATAAAAGTGCTCTTTGTTTTATTAGTCTTCTTGCTTCAGATCCTATTTTACCTTTGAATGGTTTGTCTTTTTCTAAGATTTTATTAATTCCTTTTAGTTCTTCTTCTAATCGTACTTTTCCTGGACTGTTCTTAGATCTCTTATTGGTATTAATTTAGTTTTCAGCGATTCTAGAACATAGCTTTGTGGAGTATGTAACTAATATATAAGTAATTGCATCATTCCACGTGTAACCTCATTATGATTCTATTTAAGCAATGTTTATTATAATAAATGGTTCAGTCTTTCTTATAACTTGGTTGTTTCCATTCGTCTCCTAATACGTTCCGTACACTTGGTAATGGTAGTGTGATTGGTTGTTTAGTATTTTGTATATGTCTCCTAGAATTTTTTTCTTCATTTAGGTCTAATTGACCTCGGAGTAATCTGTGATCAGTAAAATAGTCAAAATTGTTAAGGACTGCCACGTTTAAGAAAAGCTTCGGTTTATTTGTAGTAATGAAATCTATCTCATTTCTTATTTGGCCATTGGGGGATTCCCACGTCCATTTTCTTTTAGGTTTTCTGTTATAAAAAGTATTCATAATATGTAAGGTATTTTCTAACGTGAATAGGTGTTTTTATTGACACTTTTTTTTCAATTTCAAAATATAATACACATATAATATAAAGAAATTATTTCTATGTTTACAAAATCAAACCTATTATATACAAATTAAATTAAATTAAATTAATAAAGTTACTATATATACATAATACTAAATAAAAAATAAAACTAAAAGTTAAAATGCGTCGTGGAATTCATCCGCATCGCATGCCTCTTGTGGTAGCGTTCCCAGAAGACTGGCAGCATTGCCACGTTGTATGGCAATGCTTAATCTCTGACCTAAAAAGAGGCCAGCCTTCTGGTCACGAGAAGCGTCGACCATACGCTTCGCAATCTCCCTGAAGAGATTGCGGGCGCTCGGACCCCAAGGCCCAAACGTTTCGACTCCAAACGGCACAAATTCATAATCTCCAATGAGATTGGAGTATTTGCGCCGCTTAAGAGCCTCTGCAGAAGCTGCAGCAGCACCGGCACAACCAGCCGTGCCAGGTATATGGGTAGGGGCAATGGTGTCAACGCATGTTGCGTCCCACACCAGAGTCCTACCCATTTTCCAAGGCATTAATGACATACCATCCGGTCTCTTGCCATCGTCGCGCTCCAAACCGTTTGGTTCAAGCACAGCAGGCACACCAGCGGTGACAAGAGCACGGCGGATTATGTCGTTGAGGCTGGCGTGCCGTGGAATTCGCCCAGCGCTCCTGCAGCACGACAGGCCATGGTGTCCGAGTCGGTCAACTGCTTCTCCACAACGGCATTGATGCGGAGAGACACACGGCGCACCTAGGCGGAGGCACGTCGCGATGCGGAAAGTAATGTCATCTAACATAGTCCCTACGTTAGATGACGGAAGAGCTTGTAACCAAAGACCCGATTCCCACACTCCAACTGCCAGTAAGCGGGCACGCTCAGCAGCATTAGTGCAAGTATTTAATAAATTTTGTCTTAATAAGTTACAGAGCGGCCCGTCCCACTGACGCTGTGAGAAAAGGTTCCTTGGGAGATCAGTGTTTGGACAAGCAATTTTCCAAGCGTTCACTGCTTCAGTCTTACACAATACTTCAGAATTAACTAGTGTAGGTGCAAGGATTTTCCTAGTTAATTCTTCTGTACTGTGGACCGAAGACAGAAACGCTGGTAAGCTGACATCCGAAATTTTGCGAATACCGAGCCCACCCAAGCGAATCGGTAGAGACGCTTGTAGTGACGCACGATCATTCAAGGCCACATTTAAAATTTTAGTGAGTGTAATTTCTATAATTTTGTCCATTTTTTCCAAAATTGTTAAATGTTTCCAAAAGGGTGTAGACCTGAGAGCATGGGTGAATTTCGGAACGAAAAGACAATACCGGAGAATAGTGAAAGCCGAATGGATATTAATTTTGAGTAGGCAGTCCGAAATGATATTAAAATTTTGAATTTTTTCTTCTATATATGGGGTGTAGGCTTCTTCTAAGATTGGGGACCCGAGGAGACGTAGAGAGTCCGGAGAGCACCATATTCATGAGGGCCGTAAGCTCCTTCAGAAGGACTTCGCCAGCCTCCCCAGCACTCGACCCCAGAAGATCTTTTAAATGCTGTGGGGTCAGTGCATCGAGGCCACCAGCAGAGCCACTTCGAAAGGAGGTTACGGCTGTCAACACTTCCTTGGCCGTTACGCGCAGGCAATCAGGGTCAGGCTCAGGCGTCTCAGGAAAAGAAAGGCCATCCGCAGGCGCCAGATGCTTACTCCGCAGACCAGCGAGGGTTTCTGGAGAGCAGGGCGCCACTACATCGTTACTAAAAAGTAATCTCGATGCACCACTTATGTCACCATCCCTTAATTTTGATTCCACCAAATTGTAAATATTATTTTTGCGAAAAATTGTAAATTTTGGATCTAAATTATCTAAAGAATCGTTGCAATTATTTTTAATTTGTGATGTTAATGAATTTGTTCGATTCGTTGATCGATTTTCTGTCCTGACATGTAAAATTTTGTACGGGAAGGTGAGTAGCTGCTCCCAAGTTGTTTTGGAGTTCTCTCGAACTACAAGACCTATACATTTGGATAAACTTTGAGCAACGATAGGTCTTGCACCACGAGGAATCCTTTTTAAGATCTGAACGGAATTTTTTAATTGAGACAATTTTTGCCAAAAGGGAATTTCAAAATGATTGGGGTCGGAGACTATAGCAGTGACAGCAGGCTGAGATGGGTTTGAAAATACATGTCGGGGCTTGTGTACTTTCCCAACATGTATTTTCAAGCCTCTCTCACCGTTAAAAAAACGGGCTTGGGAACAGTGTGGGCATGGCACTAGATTCAATAACGATGTAGTAGGTTGACTTACCTCCGCATCGCCACTGTATAGTGACATGTACTTATAATCCTTACACTAATAAAAATATCCACAAAACATACCTCTTACTTACACTATATTTACAAAAGGCAAAAAAAAATATACTAAAATATAAACACTATTATATAAAAGAATTGCGCTGGTGACGTAGGGTGACAGGCGCGTTGGCAGTTGGCTGCCGTTGGTTGGTTTTTTTATTTTCTAACGCATAGTTTATCAATCTTTTTCCATTATCGTTACGCTTGCCGGTTTTATAGGGTCCAAGTATTTTGTCTTCGTTCTTTCCTCGTTGGCCAATTTGGCTATTAAAATTTCCCATCACAATAATGTTGTTATACAGGGTCTCCATTGTCTCGTTTAGGGTTTCGTAAAAGCTATTTTTAATTTCCTTTTTTGCTAACTCAGTAGGAGCGTATACTTGGACTATTGATGTCGGGTGTATGTGACCAGGAAGTATAATGTTTAAGACAGCTATCCTGTCTGAAACTCCTTTAAATTCTATTATGTTATTTTTCAGGTATTTTTTGACTAAGAAGCCCACGCCGTATATTCCTGGTATTTCATTTTTATAGTATATTATGTATTCTTTATGCTCTTCAATATTTTCTTTCGATCTCCGTACATCACTTATGCCAAGAATATCCCAATTTATTTTGTTTAACGCTTGTTCAAGTTCTGTTAAACATTCTTTTGACTTTAATGATCTTGTATTCAATGTTGCTATGTGGAGTCGCCTTTTCTTCTTATCTTCCACTTCTAGTGTAGTATTTTTTTGGGGGGTTTGGTCGAGAACCCCGCGGTGACCAACCGTATTGGGGTTTTTCTTGTTTTTTCCTTTATTCTTGCCTATATAGTTTGTTTTGATTTCGTAACCGGTGTCTGACATTTCCTATGCGTTATGTTGTTGAAATGATTTTCCAGTCAACGACGTAGATCTTGCCCTCATATACTCAAACGCATTTGTTTTATGTAGTTTAGCGGGTGTTATAATATTTTTCGGACCACTGGAGAGTGATGTGTTTATGTTGTTAGGTGATATCGAAGCCTCTCTCTTCCTTTTTTCTGTATCTGGTGTTTTTCTTATGATTATTTTATTGTTTCGAATGAATGCATCCTTTCCATTTTGTTTTTCTTGTTTGAGTTTTTCCTGTAGTTTCTTCCGCATTTTCATCGTTTCTTTTGACAAATCCTCAGTAATGTAAGTTTGTTTCGGCATTTTCGTTTTATTTTTCAGTATTATTAGCTTCTTTTGAAATGATGTGAAAGATATAAGAATTGGCCTTACTTTACTCTCTCCTTGTTTCTTTCCTAATCTGTAGTAAATATTTATTTCGTATATCATTATCTATGTCGATATCCAGGTTTTTCAGTGTTTCTTTGATTAGATTGAATAATTCTTGGTGGTTCTTTTCAGTTTCTTTTATACCATGTAGTAACAAATAATTTTTCCTATTTTTTTCTTCTAAATATTTTACTTTTTCCTGTAATCTTTGTACCTCGTTTTTCAAATATTTGTTTTCTTCCAGAAATGGTTGTAGTTTCTCCTCCATATTGTGCATGATGGTTTCAGTTACGCTCCTTGTAATAGTTGCGGTTTATTGCTCAAGCTCAGTTTTCAGCATCTTGAATACCTGTACCATCTCCAGTGACATTTGCGTAGAACTCATATTGCAAAAACAAAACGTCTTATTTTGCGTGTATTGGAACGTATTTTGCCAGTTGAGCTATCTACACGGTTGACGTTTGCCAATGACAAGTGTCACTGTCAGGTATCACTGTCAGGTGTCACCGTCAGGCGTCACTGTCAGGTGTCACTATCAGGTAACGCTGTTTGGTTGTCAACAGACGATGAAAAATAATTCTAACCTCAATTCTTAAGAAATTTTTATATGTGCTTTTTTGTTTATTGATTTTCTTGGGATTTTCGCGTACCTTTTTTATTTGTCCGCGTAGGTCTATCTTCTTGTTGAAGAATTTCATAATATGCGGCCGGTATTGGTTAATTTTTCACTGTTATTTCAAGTAAAAAACTGGGAGCACTTTTCGTACACTGTTGTCGCTTTGACATCCGGAAACGAGAAAAATGGGGGTCACTTAAGCGACATCTCAAATAAAAATTTAATTAAAAAGAAAGTATTTATTGCAACCGCCTTTAAAAATAGTTTACTTATTGAACTATCATTTGAGATCAATTTCAGCCACTTTGGCAATCAACTTTGGTAGTTATAGAAGTTAAAAAAAAAACAAATTCGACTCCCATTACACCAACGTAAGAGTAATCGTGATCACCCTGGGGGCAATCGGAATCAAATACAATCTAGCATACATCGCAAAAATATCCTTCAGCTGACTCCCATCCAGTGCACTCCGCGTGTCGCGAAAAGAAAAGGAATTCTTAACTGGCCCTTTCGCGAAACTGAGGGTTTCTTTCAGGGTTCAATAGCTTGAATGCAAGGCATGTCCATGATTGCTGATTACCAGTGATTCTGTCATCTCGCACCGTAGATCTCCTCCTGTAGACAATGAAAATATGTTACTCTCAAAGAGTAAGTTGATAACCTCTTGCATCTTATAGCACACATGTGCCTAACTGTCCATGACACACAACACGCACCATACTTTAAAGGCATGATGCGCCTACATTGAGTCCCCTCCGTGGGACAAGCAATGGATCTCTCAAAATTGGTACATATCTCACCGCAAGTTGGTTCCAACCTTATGAATTGCGGGTGTCGATCTTCAGGCTCGGCTGGGCGACTTCTGCTTTAATCGCCCACCAGGGCCGGCATGAAGACCACAGGCAAACGATGAAACGCATATCTGGTACAGGACAATATTGCTACGATGCAAACTATTTACACAAGAGATTACCAACCTTCTATTTCTTCGTACAGACGCGCTATCTCCTAGACATGTAAAATCGCACCGTTTGCTTTCGATTAACTCATTGACATACGTATTTATACTTGACAGTAAAGAAAATAGAATTAAATAGATTGAGCTGCCAGTGAAACCAACCAAAGAGTACGAATCCTAAAAAGTTTGTATTTCGTGAAGGAACTTCGCGACACCGCGTGAGCCCATAGCCCACACGAGGTACACCTGTACCACATCTCGTTATTTCTTCCGAATTCATCGCATACTAGGCATCTGTTTACGTTATCTTCTGCGTCATCATCCTCATCGTCCTGGCATAAGTCATCAGTGCCAACATCTGATACAGAAGTTTCGTTCTGTTCTTGTAATACTTGGCGCTTTGCCTTTTCAGGACCCTTCTTTACTTTAGTCTTCTTCCCTTGTCCTTTGCCTTTCCATTTCTTCTCTTTACCTTTACCTTCTTTTTTCTTCATTTTATTATTTTCCTTTTCTAGCAAATTTTGTTTGAGTGGCGTTGAAGTTAAAATTGTAGCGTGTTGCTTCTTTTGGCCCTGTCTTGTTTTAATAATAGATGTTTTCTCTGGCATTTTTATTAAATCATGCAATATAGTACTCCATTGGTTTGGCGTGCCAGGAACTTGTGGTACAACATCTGATGCTGAATCAAGTGGGACTTCTTGGTTAGACATCATAAGATCTGGTGAATCAATTTGTGTTGAATTGCTCGGAACTTGTGAGTGAACTTCTTTTGATGTGCTGGGAATCACACCGGTAGTTGCGAGAGATTCATTGCAGTCTTGGATTACAAAAGTCTCAGATTGGAGAGTTTCTGCAGCGAGAAAATCTTCTTCTGTGAATACTTCCGGATTTAGTGGAAATATTCCAGTTGATCTAAACCCCGATTCTCCTTTACTAATAGATGCGACGTTATTAAATGCTTTCCTCGCCAAGGATGCTGTTCAACATATAAAAGTGAATCAGTGCAGCGGAACCATAATTTAGTTCCACTTGGCTCGCTAGATGGCGTTTACACAAATTTTTAAATCACGGTATGGTTTCGTTCACACTGTTGGTATAACAACTAAGGTATTATTCGATAGTAGTGTCGGGCTCATAACTCTGATAGCTTGCGATAAACATTGTGGTGCCCTCTGTGGGAATATACGTGTTTGTAACAATAGCCGTCTATCATTTACCTCGCTCACGATCCCGTACCGTATTCATGGTCCTTACGAGTCGGATCCGTTGGATCGTGTGAAGCGAGTATTTTTGTAGTCTTCGCGGTGAGACGGCTATAGACCGTCGTTGTTAGGCAACTGAGCAGTGGGTCGCTGTTCAGAGCAAATCCTTCCAGCAAAGGCGGAAGGAGGACCGGATCAAGCTACATCCTGGTTGGCGGTTTGGCGGAGTGTAGCTGAGAGCGGATATCCGGAGGAACAACGCACGGGAGGCGCTAAGCAGAGTCAGAGTTGGAGTTTCGGTCGGTCACCCAGCAGGTGGCGCCACTGGAGGTGAATTCTTCGAATTGTGTGGCTAAGTGTTGTCAGTGCGGAAATAAAACTGTGAGTACATTTACATTATAATTCAGAAGAGCAAGTTAGCATAGCATCATAAATTCAACGTTCAGAAACTTTCAAACAGTTTAACTTTAATCTAGTAAGTTAAAAACTTAGCATTATTTCTGTGTTCTTTGTGTGGTGTTGGGACTTGTAGTATTTTAAGTGAAACTCTGTTGAGACGGGGAACCTATGCCCGATTTTGTACCCATCCAAATAACGCAAAAACACTTAGAATATTTCTGGTCCAAGTTGGTATACTTTATGATTAAACTTAGCATAAAATTGTTTGTAGTTTGATCTTGTGATAAAAGATTATAGTTTGTTTCTCGTAAGTTTCACTAAAACTGAAAACTGTTAAGTATGGAGTCGTTGGAGAACCTACAGGAAGACCTTGCAAATAAAATAGAAAAGGCATTAAGTAATTTTAAAAAGTCTTCGAAGCAACGGTTAACAGCTTCATATATGGAAACCAGGTTAGAAAACTTGGAAGCACAGTGGACGTCATTTTATAATAATCACAACAAAATAGTACAGAGTGTCAAAAAGACTGACTTCCAAGTTTCCAACTATAATAAGAATAGTATTTATGATACAGTTGAAGAACGATACTTAGATTTTAAAACTCTGTTAAAGGAAAAGTTGCTGGACATAAAGGGTACGTCAACTCAGTCTGAAGTAAAAGACGGCTCCTGTAGTCAGATAGTTGCTAAGGTAAAATTGCCAGAATTGAAAATGGCTCAATTTTCGGGAAAGTACTCCGAATGGCACCTTTAGGGATTTGTTTATGGGGGTAGTGCATGACAATAAAAATATAGACGACGCACAAAAGTTTTATTACTTAAAGGGACATTTGACCGGAGAAGCCGAACAATTAGTAAGACATATAAAGGTCACATCAGACAATTACAAAATTGCTTGGGATATGTTGAATCAAACGTATAACAATAAACGGTTCTTGGCAGTTAACATATTAAAACGTTTGTTACACCAAAAAAGTATTGTACATGAATCTGCGTTTGAAATCAAGTTATTGTTGAATACAACAACGGAATGTTTAGATGCACTTAAGAATTTAGGTGTAGACATTGCTTCTTGGGATATTTTTATTGTTTATGTGATTAGTCAAAAATTGGATAAAGAGACTCGGAAGAATTGGGAGTTAAAGATATCAGAAGAGGGTGGTGATGAGTTGCCTACTAAATCGCAATTCTTTGCGTATCTTAACAGTCGCTTCCGAGGGCTCGAAAATTTAGAAGACTCGCCTGGTGAGCGTAGGAAAGTAAAAATATCCAAAGAAACGCAATCTTTACATGTTGTTAAAAATAAGCAGGATGTAACTTGTATATATTGTTCCAAAGATCACAAATTAAAGACTTGTACTAAATTTGGTAAGCAGTCTAACGATCAACGACGTGAGTTCGTACGGGAAAAGGGTTTGTGTTTTATATGTCTGAATGGTAATCACGCTGCTAGGTTCTGTAAATCTCCGTCCAGATGCCAGATGTGTAAACGTCGTCATCATACATTGTTACACCCCGCGGATGTTTCCGGAGTAATTGATGATTCCACTAGTGCCACACAGGTGGCAGCCTCCTCATCGAGGCAGGCGGATGGCAACGATACGGTTGTCCAAGCCGAGGGATCAAGCCAGCCATTGGTCTCGCATCTTTCGACAAGGGACTGTAGAAATACAGTATTATTAGCGACGGCCTTGGTAAAGGCTCAGTCGAAAGATGGGAGCTATCAGGTCATTAGAGCACTGTTAGACCAAGGGTCGCAGGGATCTTTCGTAACCGAGGCAATGGTTCAGCATTTGGGTCTTAGGAAACGTACAAAGAAAAACACCGTGTTAGGTGTAGGGGGAGACAAAGGTGTTACTTCTAAGTACACAGTCGCAATGAATTTGAGGTCACGCAAGGATTCGAACTTGCAAATAAAAATTACTGCTTTTGTGCTGAAGTCAGTCACAGCTCTTCTCCCAGTTGCGAGAGTAACTAGGGTAGAATGGGCAGACTTGACTGAGGATGACCTAGCTGACCCGGGGTACTACAGGCCTAACAAAATAGACATTTTGTTAGGTGCTGAGGTTTACAGCCAAGTCATCCAAGCAGGCATTAGGAAGCACTCGAATGGAACGCTGTTGGCCCAGGATTCAGCCCTGGGATGGATATTGTCAGGCATATCCGAGGTGGATAATACATCCAATAATCTTTATTCTCACATCTCAGTAATGCATTCTGCGGTTCAGACAGATGAACTCCTAAAACGGTTTTGGGAGTTAGAAAATGAACCGTCAGAAACCCAGAAGATACTTTCTGAGGAGGAGGAAAGATGTGAAAATTTATTCGCTCGAACCACGAAACGAGATGAGAGTGGCAGGTACGTGGTGCGGTTGCCATTTCGTGAGGATAGCCAGGTTGAACAGCACGGTGAGTCCAGGTCTATCGCTGTAAAAAGATTAGTGGGATTGGAATCTAAATTAAGTAAAAATATTCAATTAAAAAGTGAGTATGCCTCAGTCATACAAGAATATTTAGATTTAAATCACATGCAAAAGGTACCAAAAGATGATTTCAATAATAAAACAGCCATATACTTACCCTATCATGCTGTCATCCGGGAAGATAAGGTTACGACCAAAGTGCGTGTCGTATTTGATGCGTCCTGTAAAGGTTCCAACGGGATGTCATTAAATGACCATTTAATGGTAGGGCCAACGTTGCAGGCCGACTTACGTCATATTGTTATGCGTTGGCGAAAACATCCAATATGTCTAGTTGCTGACATAGAGAAAATGTATCGCCAGGTCTTAGTAGACAGGAAAGATTCAATGTTTCAACGAATCGTCTGGAGGGATAGCCCTGAACAAGAAATTGAAGATTATGAGCTGATAACAGTAACCTTCGGAACTGCCTCAGCACCATACTCAGCAGTACGTGCTCTGCATCAGGTGGCTTACGACGAGTGTCAGAGTGAGCCAGAAATATCGAAAATCATTTTGAACGATTTTTACATAGATGACTTCATGTCTGGAGCTGAAAATATTGAACAAGGGTTAACTATTTGCAAAAAGATTAATACAGTCCTATCGAAAGGTGGGTTTAAATTGCAGAAATGGGTTAGCAACAGTAAGGAGTTAATGGACAGAATAAAGGATGGGGAAAGGAAGGGTAAGGACGAACTTTTAAATATAGAAATGGATAATGTTACAAAAATTTTGGGACTTACCTGGAATTCCAATGATGACTTCTTTCAGTATAAGGTTAAACTGCCGCCGCTAACTGAACCTGTAACGAAAAGGAAAATTATTTCTGATATTGCACGTTTATTTGACCCTTTGGGATGGTTGGCACCAACCATAATTTTAGCAAAGGTGTTCATTCAAAGGTTATGGTTGGCAGGCTTAGCATGGGATCAAGAAATTCCAAGCAACTTAGTTAACGAATGGGTTACTTACCGTGCCGATTTGATTTCTTTGTTGAACGTGAAGATACCACGCTGGGTAAACATTTGTTCCACTAATATAAAAACCGAATTGCACGGGTTCTCAGATGCCTCAAAGGTAGCATATGCTGCGGTTATTTATCTTCGGATAATAGACGATGGAGGTAATGTCCATGTTGTTTTGGTAACATCTAAAACCAAGGTGGCTCCTATTAAACAGGTGTCTATCCCAAGATTGGAACTATGCGGTGCAGTACTTGTAACCAAACTGATTGCTGAAGTAGGTAGGGTCATGGATGTACCAAAGGTGGACTGGCACACGTGGACGGATAGTGAAGTGGTTTTGGCCTGGCTTAGTAGCCATCCCAGCCGCTGGAAAACCTTTGTCGCCAATCGGGTTTCCCATATTTTAACCCTCTTGGACACACGTCACTGGTCTCATGTACCGTCCAAACAGAATCCAGCTGACTGTGCGTCTCGTGGTGTTTCACCTGCCGAACTTCAATCAACTTCTATTTGGTGGGATGGTCCACAATTCTTGCGGCAGCAAGTGATTGAATATAAAAGAGCTAACACCAAGAGCACGGATTTGGAAGAAGTTGGGGTGCACACAGTCATGATTGATCATGGATTTTGGAATCGGTTTTCTTCTTTGTCTAGGTTGGTTCGAGTGATAGCCTACTGTCGAAGATTTCTTAATCTTCTCAGGAAGGGATCAGCTAGACATTGTACACGGTATCTAGTCAAGCAAGAACTAGATGATGCTTTACACGTTTGTGTTAAAGGATGCCAAGAGGAAGCGTTTGTCGAGGAACTTAAGGTACTAAGGGGAAACAAGGTTTTAGAAAACAAAAACAGTAACCTAAAGTCATTGAATCTATTTCTAGATTCTAATGGAATTATCAGAGCCGGAGGCAGATTGGAGATGTCACAGCTTAGTTACGATCGTGTTCATCCCATTCTGATTCCGAAAGAATCCTTTCTGACTAACCTTTTGGTCGCGGATTCACATGATAAAACTCTGCACGGTGGTCCACAATTGATGGTCACCTATTTACGCTCGAAGTATTGGGTTGTAGGGGTCAAGTTATTGGCTAAAAAATATGTGAGGAGTTGTGTCAAATGCATACGCTATGCAGCTTCGACTAGAACCCAGCTAATGGGGCAATTACCGGCTGCGCGGGTAACGCCAAATAAGCCATTCTTATGTAGTGGCGTAGATTATGCTGGCCCCATAAATATAAGAGTGTCGAAAGGTCGTGGCAATAAATCGTTTAAAGGCTATATAGCATTGTTCATATGTATGTCCACTCGGGCGGTGCACTTAGAAGTAGTGAGTGATTTAAGTACTAAGGGATTTTTAGCAGCCTTTAAGCGGTTCGTAGCAAGGCGAGGTCGGGTGGCTGAGTTGTATAGTGACAACGGCACCAATTTCGTAGGCGCGGCACGAGAGCTTCTTTATTTGTATAACGAGGAGAGATCTGGTCTTAATGAGCAGCTAGCTGAATATCTCTCAAATAATGGCACTCAGTGGAGCTTTATTCCTCCTCATACGCCCAATTTCGGGGGACTTTGGGAGGCAGGGATAAAGTCGACCAAATTCCACCTTAAGAGAGTGATTGGAAACTCTACGCTTACATTTGAGGAAATGGCTACCTTGTTGTCACAGATTGAGGCGTGTCTTAACTCTAGACCATTGTCCTATGTGGAAGATCACGATAAGTTGACGATCTTAACCCCGGGTCATTTTCTGGTCGGAGAGCCACTCGTGATAGTTCCAGATTCAAATTATGAAAAATGTAATATGCTTACCTTACCGAGATGGCAACTTCACCAGAGAATGATGCAGGATTTCTGGAGGAGGTGGTCGCAAGACTACCTAAATCAGTTTTTACAGCGGCATAAATGGGCTTATCGAACCCCGGAACCATCCGTTGGCGATGTGGTGCTCGTGAAAGAGGACGATTTGCCACCTGGCAGATGGTTGTTAGGCAGAATTGTTCAGAAGCATCCGGGTCCCGATGAAATCACTCGGGTTGTTACACTGCGTACGCAAAATTCTCTGATAAAGCGACCTACCTCTAAACTTTGTATGTTACCGGTCGCTCAGTGAAATGTAATTTTTTATTATATTTTATATTGCGTAAAATTACTTCATTGTTGTGTATTTTAAGTTTAAACTAATGTTTTCTTAAGGTTGAGATTTGATTGTTGTAATGTAGTTGTGAGAATAATATGGAACACTCTCGCCAACGACATGGTTAGTGTTCGAACTTTTGATGCGATATTTGCATGGTGGGCGGTAGTTAAGAACATTTTCATGATGTCCTTGGTGGGCGGTATGTTCAACATATAAAAGTGAATCAGTGCAGCGGAACCATAATTTAGTTCCACTTGGCTCGCTAGATGGCGTTTACACAAATTTTTAAATCACGGTATGGTTTCGTTCACACTGTTGGTATAACAACTAAGGTATTATTCGATAGTAGTGTCGGGCTCATAACTCTGATAGCTTGCGATAAACATTGTGGTGCCCTCTGTGGGAATATACGTGTTTGTAACAATAGCCGTCTATCATTTACCTCGCTCACGATCCCGTACCGTATTCAGATGCTACGTCGTAAAGAGTTATCTTTTCTGCTAGATGGCTTTTTAAAAATAAGTCACATTCTTTTTTGTAGGCCATTCTGAGCGGGCCAAAAAAAGACACGTCAAAGGGGCTGCATTCTATGAGACGTGTGTGGTGGCAGAGACAACATATAAATGTGATTGGACTTGCAATATTCGTAGATGGAAAGAGAAATCCCATCAAAAACAATACTTGTCAAAAAAACCAAGTCTCGCAACTCAGTTGTTCTGCGGTAAAAAGTTGTGAGATCCATGTAATACCAAGTCGGTTATTAATTTATTCAGTCTCTACTTAAGCGACTTTCTGTCTTAATACGTCCAGTCTCTAAGACCACGATCGTGGTCCATAACAATTGAAAATCAATTGTGTCTGGAATCTCCGTACTCCAAGCATTAAGTTGTTACGTAATAATTAACAGCATCTTATAGTGACGCATATCAATATTAAAATTCTTTAATGTTTCATATAAATATATCGAGACTTGGCCATCGCACTAAATAATTGAATTTACATGTGTTTTCAGGGATTGAATTTACACGTGTTTTCAGGCGATGGCCAAGTCTCAATATATTTATATAAAACATTAAAGAATTTTAATATTGATATGCGTCACTATAAGATGCTGTTAATTATTACGTAACAACTTAATGCTTGGAGTACGGAGATTCCAGACACAATTGATTTTCAATTGTTATGGACCACGATCGTGGTCTTATAGACTGGACGTATTAAGACAGAAAGTCGCTTAAGTAGAGACTGAATAAATTAATAACCGACTTGGTATTACATGGATCTCACAACTTTTTACCGCGAAACAACTGAGTTGCGAGACTTGGTTTTTTTGACAAGTATTGTTTTTGATGGGATCTCATTTCTTTTTGTATTTTGTAGACAGTTCTACTTTTTTCCTTTTCGGTACCTTCTACTTATTGTATATATGTATATCTACCAGCAACGAATTTTCTTAAAGCCCTCTCTCTGACATATTAACTTTTCTTATTTTTGTAGGTAGCCTTCCGTTTTCTCTTTTCCGGTACTACTTCTTGAGCTTCAGCTACAGTTTTTCTAAGAGCCCACTCCCTGTCTCTATGCGTTTTTCTGGGAGGCTTTGATGTTACAATTTTTGACAAATCTGGACGGTAAATGCTTCTTAGTCTGTTATATTCACAAATTGAGGATTCCTGCGCTTTAATACTTCCAAAGTCGACATTAATTAGATGTAAACCGCCCAGACTTGTAACTCTCGAAAGTGCCACGTAAGCTTGACCGGATGTGAATACTGTAGAACCGATATCCATCAGTGCATTATGTAGACTTAGTCCTTGACTTTTATGTATAGTTATAGCATAGGCTATACATATGGGAAACTGTTCGCGATGAACACAAGCTCTATTAATAATTTCAAATTTAGTTTTAACCGGACAAAGTTCGTAAACATGTTCGTTATTAAATGTAATGTATATTTTCTTAATGATTTTTGTATTATCCGGATCAACCTTTACTCTTTGCACTATACCGATAGAACCATTAACTAAACCAAGACTCACGTCAATATTTCGCCTAAGCATGACTTTTGCTCCTATTTTTATAATTATGTTTTCTTCTAGGCCTGCTGTCATAGAAGCATCATCTTCATATTTTTTTATGCTTTCACGAGCTCTTTTTGTTAGGTATTTGGGGCAATCTAAGCTATCTACAGCTGTAAGTTTTATTTCGACATGTGGGAGAGATCTAAACATTGCAGTATTTAATTGTTGACACATGTTTTTTGTAGGTAATAAGCAAACGGTATCATTAGGAAGTTTCGAGAGGTGTTCAATTATTTCAACCAATCTGTTTTCATTTGAATCGGATTTAAGAGTTATTAATCTAGTTGAGAGTAAGTCACGGTCTTTTTGTGTAGTCACACCAGCATATCAACAAAGTCAGAATCATTGAGCTGTCGCATGTTAATTGTAAGTTCATCGTATATGAACAATTCGATCCACAGCTTCGGTATACTGAGGGAACCTTACAACTTGTTAGTTTCAGCAGTTGTTAGTTTTTCAAATGGGGACTTTTCTCTTACCGGAGGAAGCTGTAAGAGATCCCCGAAAACTACAAGGTGTTTTTTTCCAAACCACCCATTTTGATCGTCGTTTGTGTCAAATATCTCAGGCAAGCGTAAATGAATATAAGTTAAAGTAACATTGGATATCATCGACACTTCGTCTATAATAAACAACACTAGGTACTTCTTTCAAATCTGACCTCAAAACTTAGAGCACTTCATCAGAAAGTGGCTTGTACTTTGGTGTTTGTTTGTGTTCCACAGGCAGCTGCAATAGTCTGTGTATAGTTAATCCATTCACATTAAATGCACGACTCAATATTCCCATACATAGAGAATGACAAAGAATGAAATAAACACGAACCATCACCAGGTATAGGAACAACCCAGTGTGGACAAGGCTGATCATTCACATACAGTATTACTGAATCCATTGCGACTACCTACAAGTTAGATTGCAAAGTTATTTTTATGCAGAAATACGATTAGGTAATAAGAAATTTATAAATACTTAGGTACTTAAAGTATCAATATTTAATTTAAATTATTTAACCGAACAACGTCCAAACTGTAAGTAAATAATATCAGTAAACCAATGAGAGTAGCCTTTAGTCGTCAAACTAATATAGCAATCGAAATTATCAATGGGAATCGCAAACTTATAGGTAAGAATTCTGGGCACACCCGAAGAGCATTGGGTCGCTCGCGCGTATGAGCGCGGCTGCTGCTCGCTCGGCGACATTCACCTTTCCGCGCGCCCCGCCACTGTCCCCGCCCCGCGCCCTCGCGCTAGCACCGCGCTCACTCGCTAACATCGCAGCGCGTGGTATATACATTATACAACCTTACGCACTCGTAATAAGTACGAATACGCACGTAGGTACGTTTTTTTGCATTATTAAATATTAATAAATAATTTAATACATGTGTTTTCATGACGGGAATACCCATTTTTTGCTCGATTTGGCAGGGGCACTACCATGCGCCTATATTTATATGGGACTAGCTTAAACCCGCGGCTTCGCACGCAATAATAATAATAACTGCCGTAAAACATCGTTACGAATAAAGCCAATATTGAAAAATTTAACTGAAGACTTGGCTGTATGGGCTTAATTTTCTTTGCGGTCTTTTCTAGATTTTTTAGTTTTTCCTTGATTCATACACCAAACACTACTTATATTCTAAATTTGAAGCTTCTAGGTCTGCTAGAAGTGCCTTAGAATTTTGATGATCGGTGAGTCAGTGAATGACAAAATTAAGAAATTTCACCCGTTACCTATAATTCTTAAAAAATACTGGTTCAAATTGAATGAAATTTGAAATATACGTGTCTTTACAATGCCTGCATGGTTACTGAAGATTTCAGTCTTCTAGTTTTATCCACAACGAAGTTACAGGGGGTCGAAAATGGTCTGAATTGCTTCGAGAAAAGGATGGCACGGCCGTGACGCTTTTTTGCTCGACTTGGTGGGGGCACGGCCGTGCCCCCAGATGTGACTAGCATGGGTTGTCTAGTATTAAAAGGATGGGTTCATCTGTAGACGGTTTAGCGTGCTGTTTAAAATGCACCAACCATTCAAGAAAGAGATGCTCGTTGATCCAACCGCTGTCTGAGCATTTGTAAAGCGCTCCTGCTGGACCATCCTTCTCGAGAAGAGGAGGCATCCTTTTCCTAGGGAAGATAAATATAGGTGGAATATACCCCCCAGCACTACTCATAGCACAACAAGGTGATGTTTTTTCCTCTCTCCCAACTGGTTATAGATCCCACTCTCTTCTGTCCTTTTGCAGCCAAAATTTTACCCGGAGTTTGAACCGTTGAAATACCAGTTTCATCGCAATTATAAATATTTTTTGCAACGAATCTGTGCTTTTCCATCAGCTGCCCAAGTAGGCTTGCCAGACCGCCGGGAAATCCGGGATTGTCCTGGAATCTTGCCTCTTGTCCCGTGTCCAGGAATTAGCGCTCATTGTCCCGGATTTTGAAAAGTTATTATTTTTTAACAAAATAAACTAGCAACGAATGGAATGACATGGCTGCCGGTGAGCGAGTGCGGGAGGCGCGCGGGACGGGAGTGCGTGCAATAGGTTTACTTCACTCGCCCGCGCCCGCCACCTCCTCTCTCTCGCCCGCGTCCGCTGTCGCTCGCCCGCGCCGCGCCCGCCGCCCCCTCTCTCTCGCCCGCGTCCGCTGTCACTCTTTCAGTCGTGTTTTGCTTTGATTGAATCAGACGCGTCACGCGTGCGAAACTGCGAACTGTACGATACAATTACTCATCATGGAGTCGTATCCATCCACAAGTAAAAAAAGATTTACAGGATTTAATGATAAGTGGATCACCGATCCCGATTTTAAAGAGTGGATAGAGAAAAAAAATGAGTTTACTGCAATTTGTAAAGCATGTAACTCGGATATTGCAATTCAATATGAAGGTCGCCGCGCGCTGGCAGTAAGTAATTTTTTACTTATATCAAAATTGTAATCGTATTAAGTTTCAGTGCATGCAATAACAGAGCGCAATGTTTTCCAATAACGCGGTGTTACATAGAGTATTGAGAAAATCATGAATTACTGCAAGTGGTCTCGTCAGTGGTATCCTAAAGTTATGAGTATTAAAAAAACACGTTGTATATACGATAACATCGCGTGCGTTTGTTTCGCATGTATACATCTAATTCATTTCAAATTTGTTATATGCATTGTTCTAGGCTCACGCTAATAGTATAAAACATAAAAAGATGGTGATGGCTAGGAAAACTTCCAAATGCTTGGATGCTTTTTTTATAAAAAAGCACACCTCAGAAGAAATTTCTATAATAAATTCTGAAGTGGCTCTTATTTATCATAATGTGAAGCATGGTTTGAGTTACAACAGCTTGGATTGCTTGGCAAAAAATATTAGCAAATTCATTCCAGATAGTCAAATAGCAGCAAAATTGACATGTGGACGAACAAAAGCATCGGCAATAACACGCAATGTTTTAGGACCCTATTCACAAGAAAAAGTGATCTCTGAATTAAAAGAATGTTATTATTTTTCCGTAGCCTCAGATGCATCAAATGTTGGTAATTTAAAAACATTTCCTTATGCCGTTCAATATTTTAATTGTAATAAAGGTATATGTAGAAAATTATTGGACTTTTACGAGGAAGCTGAAGAAACATCGCTCGATATATATAACTGCCTTAAAAAAATTACCACTGACTCTAATCTCAGCATGGATCAAATAAGTGCATACAGTGCAGATAATGCTTCTGTTAATTATGGTGCCCATAATTCTGTATTCCAGAAATTGAAAGAAGAAAATAATCATATTTTTAAAGCCAATTGTTATTGCCACGTTGTTAATAATTGCGTAAAATATGCATTAAAAGGCCTCGATGTTGACATAGAAAGCATCGTCATAAAAATTTATAATGAGTTCAGTTCATCAGCATTAAAAACAAAAAAATTGAAAGAATGTTGTGAATTTGCCCAAATAGAGTATAAAGAACTGCTAAGACATGTACCTACAAGATGGTTGTCACTTTTGCCAGCTATAGATCGCTTAATTCGGAGTTGGCCTGCTGTTAAACATTATTTTTTATCAAAAGGTCGTGATAATTGCCACAAGGTGCTATGGGATTTTATTTCAGAAGGTTGTAGTACTGATTTTATGAATAATGATGATGAAGAATGTAAAAAAGAAGGTAAAAATGACTGTTACCTTTTCTTCCTGAGCAATATCTTGCCTGAATTTACAAAAGTGATATTGCTATTAGAAAGTGAGAGCTTCACTATTTTGGACATTGATCATGCCATGCGAAGTCTTCACGACCAATTAAAAAGTAGGATGGCTGATAACTTTTTTGGGAGCAAAGTCAGGGACATTTTCAGAAAACTTGATGAAGAAGAAAGAGCTCTATTTAAAGGACAGGTGCATATTTTTCTGCAAAGAGCATTAAAATATATGGAAGAAAGATATGATTTTAGTACCGATGGAATCTACAAAAAGTTTGAACCTTTGTCCCTCAAACCACAGGAATTAAAATTGACTTGGGAAGTGCTTTCCGAATTGCCAATGATAATAAATATAGAAGACGCTATTAATATTGACTCCCTTTACTCAGAGTTTGCATGTCTGAAAACGGTATATAGGGAGCTTCCGAAAGACTTACCAAACGACGAAATATGGGCCTATTTCTTCAGAAATAACACGTCCACAAATTTCGATAATTTAAAAAAAATAGTTGGTTTCGTTCTTTCTATTCCAACAAGCAATGCCTTTTGCGAAAGAATATTTAGCCTACTGAATAGTTTATGGACTAAAGAGCGAAACCGGATGTCCATGGATTTAATCAAGTCCGAACTGCAGACTCGTATAAACTTTGACGTGTCTTGCTCAGAAATTCTAACAGTCTTACAAAGCTCTGACGGAGAAAAACTAATAAAAATGGCAAAATCCAGTGAAAAATATTTCAAAAAATGATTTGATCGCCGTTTTATTTAACATTATTATTTACGTTCTATCCGAAGAAGTTTTATTTTTATTAGAAGATACATAATTTGTTTGTACTGATTTCCTACCAAAGCTTAATAACAAAACATTATGTACCAAAAAGCAAGGTACCGATTGTTTTTTAAGTTAGGAATTTATTGATATAAGATTTATTTAAGGTACATAGTATCTTATTATTATTGTTTTGTTTTCTTCAGTTTATTACTATTTAATTTGTAATTTAGTAATTGTCTCCCAAAGTTTTAATTTACCAATTTAAGCTAATTAGATACCTACAGCTAATAAAAGTATGTTTTTTGAAAAAATGGCATTTCATCTCTTAAATATAAATATGAATCCTTCGAAAATAAAAAAAAATATATGATATTATCTATTATGGCCACGACCCGACATTGTTTTTGAAGTTATACTTCTTTAGGCGCGTTATGAAAAAATGATGAGAGTGAAATTTTAAGATGCGCGCGCACCTGTGACACAAAATTAACAGTATGAAGTTAGGCGCGTTATGAAAAAATGATGAGAGTGAAATTTTAAGATGCGCGCGCACCTGTGACACAAAATTAACAGTATGAAGTTAGGCGCGTTATGAAAAAATGATGAGAGTGAAATTTTAAGATGCGCGCGCACCTGTGACACAAAATTAACAGTATGAAGCCGTCTGCTTAACCGCTCATTAAGTCAAAGAAGTATAACTTCTCACGCGCGTACATAAGTACACGCACCCATTTTTTTTTTTTTTTTAGAACTGTCCCGGATTTGATTAGTTCCTATCTGGCAACCCTATGCCCAAGTAGTTCAAAGAACAGATTTACCTCTGGTTTAGTAAAGGCTGTGATTCTATTTATGCTAGTCACCTCCGGTTTTCTAATAGAAATGTTATTTCTAGTCATAAAAGCACGCAACCAATCGCGTCCAGCCATTTTTAAAGCTTGATTAAAATTGTGCTTCAAATTTAATTTTTCAGCATATTCGAAAGCGACTTTTCTGATTTGATTGGCAGTGCAACCATAGAAAACATTTGCCATTATCTTCACCAAGTTCGCTAGCTCGGCTTCTGCCTCAGGACTAAAGACAGTTAACCGTCCTAGATGTGGCCCTAATGTAGAACCTTTTTTTATCCTCTTCTGAAAACTCGTTGGTGATGTAATAAATAAAAATTTCGTGACAGTCGTGCTATTTATTTCTGTGCCATCTAGCGGCATAGTGCATTATGTCTGTAACGTTTACAATAGCTGCCGAATCTGGCAGAATGAATATAGATTATAATATTTACAGTTTTATTCAGTCATATTCAATAGTGTGTTTAGTGTATGTTTTATTTTTGATAAGTTAATTTTAATACTAAAAAGTTCGCCAAAACAATGTCGCCATCTAGTTATAACTCCTGAACTAAAAAGCTGCCTACCTGCTTTCAAAGTGACGAGTGTAAACATTTTTAGTTCCTGATTGTGCATCTGTGTAAGAATTATATTATATTATCTGTGCCCATACCCTGGGGTACCGATACTAAGAAAATATCTTTATACTCAAGAATCAATAGATGGCACTTGTAGACTCATTTAAAGAAATTAATAAAGTCAAAACGCTTATTTCCCTATTAAGAATGACGTAAATTATTTCAGAACTTACTACACGATAATGTAAGCATATAAAACTCGTTGGTAATGTAACAAATAAACGTTTCGTGACAATCGTGCTATTTATTGAATTATTTTTATGCAATCTAGCGGTATAGTGCATTATGTCTATAACTTGTACAATTACTGCAGAATCTGGTAGAATCAATATAGATCAGATTATTTATTGTTTTATTCAGTCATATTTAATAATGTGTTTAGTGTATGTTTTTATTTTTGACGAGTTAATTTTTAATGGTAAAATATAGAAAAGTTTGCTAAAACAATATCGCCATCTAGTTACAACTATTGCAAACAAAAGTTGCCTGCCTGCTTTTGGAAGTTACGAGTGTAACCATTTTTTGTTCCTGATTGTCCATCTGTTTAAGTATTATATTATACTAGCTTTTGCCCGCGGCTCCGCCCGCGTGGATTTCGGTTATCGCGGCCGAACATAGCCTATGTCCTTTCTTTTCCGTCCGTTCTTTTTTTTCGCTAGATGGCGCTAGCTAGCGAGGAGGTGTTAAAAAAGAGCTCTGTCTTACTTTGAATTTTAAAATAATTATAACTTTTTGATAAAATTAAATGTGTGAAAAATCATTGTATATCACCTTGTATATTGTATATCATTAATATCAAGTCTATACAGTAAGCATATGAAGAGAATAATGAAATAATAGTGAAAATGCAAATGTACCTACCTAAATAACGGAGCCAATTTTCAAACAATCCATACTAATATTATAAATGCGAAAGTAACTCTGTCTGTCTGTCTGTCTGTCTGTCTGTATGTTACGCTTTCACGCCTTAACCACTGAACCGATCTTGATGAAATTTGGTACAGAGGTATATTAGACCTTGAGAACGGACATAGGCTACCTTTTATCACGAGAAAGGGGGTTTAAGGGGGGGAAATAGGGAATGAAAGTTTTTATGAAAGTTTGTCATTTCTGAAGATATCTTAATGAAATTTGGTACAGAGGTAGGTTAGAGCTTGGGAACGGACATAGGCTACCTTTTATGGCGAAAAGGAGGGTAGGGGGGGGGGGACTAGGGCCTTGGGATGAAAGTTTGTCATTTTTGAAGATTTCCTGATGAAATTTGGTACAGAGATAGTTTAGAGCTTGGGAACGGATATAGGCTACCTTTTATCGCGAAAAGAGGGGTAGAAGGGGGGGGCGGACTAGGGCCTTGGTATGAAAGTTTGTCATTTTTTAAAGATTTCTTGATGAAATTTGGTACGGAGATAGTTTAGAGCTTGGGAACGGACATAAGCTACCTTTTATCGCGAAAAGAGGGGCAAAAGGAGGGGGAACAGGGCCTTGGGATGAAAGTTTGTCATTCTTGAAGATTTCCTGATCAAATTTGGTACAGAGATAGTATAGAGCTTGGGAATGGACATAGGCTACCTTTTATCACAAAAAGGGGTAGAAGGGGGAGGGAGGAATATGGCTATGGGATGAAAGTTTGTCTTTATTGAAGATATCCTGATGAAATTTGGTACAGATATAGATTAAAGCTTGGGAACGAACATAGGCTACCTTTTATCACAAAAAGGGGTAGAAGGGGGAGGGGGGAATATGGCTATGGGATGAAAGTTTGTCTTTATTGAAGATATCCTGATGAAATTTGGTACAGATATAGATTAAAGCTTGGGAACGAACATAGGCTACCTTTTGTCGTGAAATACGAGGTTAAAAGGGGGGGGTCATAGGGAATGGAATTTTGCCAGTTTTGAAGACATCGTGATGATATATTTGGTACAGAGATGAATTAAAGCTTGGAAACAAACATAGGCTATATATTGACGCGAAAATTGTGGCATAGGGTGGGGGGAGCAATAAGGGATGAAAGTTTGACAGTTTTGAAGATATCCCGATGAAATTTGGTACAGAAATTAATTAGAGCTTGGTAACGGACATATGCTACCTTTTATCGCGAATAGTGTGGTAAAGGGGGAGGGGGAGGGGGATACGGACTAGATAGAGTATGAAAGTTTGTCATTTTTGAAGATATCCTGATGAAATTTGGTACAGAGATGGATTAGAGCTCGAAAATGGACATAGGCTACCTTTTATTGCGAAAAAGGGAGTTTAAGGGGTGGAATAGGGCTAGGGTAAGTAAGTTTGACAATTTTGAAGATATCTTTATAAAATTGGTATAGAGATGGATTAGAGCTTGGAAATGGTCATAGGCTACCCCTTATCGCGAAAAAAGAGGTAGAAGGGGGAGGGGGAAGGGGAATAGGGCTATGGGATTAAAGTTTCTCATTTTTCAATGACACAAAAAAGGGGGTGAATAGTAAGAATTTCTTTTAAGAGGTCCTCATGAAATTTGGCACAAAGGTGAATTAGAGCTTCGGAAGAGACAAAGTCGATTAGAGAACCAAATATAGAAGCGAGTGGAGATTGTGATACGGACGGAGAGTCGACTACAGGGGCGAGTAGATATGCGACTAGAGAGCCAGTGGAGAGGCGAGTATAGAATCAAATAGAATGCTGTAAAGGGTTGAGTAGAGAGGCCAATAGGGAGGCGAGTGGAAAGATGAATGTAGTGGCAAGTAGAGATCGAATAGAGAGTTGAGTAGAGGTGCGAGTAGAAAGGCGAGTATAGAGAAGAGTACATAGTCGAGTAGAGAGGGGAACAGGGAAGTCAGTAGAGAGTCGAGTATAAATTCAAGTATAGAGGCGAGTAGAAATTCGAAAACAGAGGTGAGTACATAGTCGAGGACAAAGTTGAGTAGAGAGGCGAATTTAATGCTCAATAGCGTCGGATCAACACTTAGCGATAACCGACATTCACGCGGGCGGAGCCGCGGACAACAGCTAGTAACGAATAAAATTTATTGGTTAGTGATACTAAACTGTGACTAGTGTTAAACAAACCTATACAATACACTTTCAAGCAGTCATTATGAGGAAAATATAAGAGGAAGAAAACGAGGAATCAGATGATATATAGTTTCCGCACAGGTATCCGTTACTGGCTTCTTCCTCTTTTTCTTTTTTTTTTTTTCAAGAAATAACTATAAGTACCTGATTAAGAACTAACACGATTAAACACATATTGTTTGGTACAAAGGATGGATTTCTCTGAAAAAATTACCTTGCGGAGACCAAGATCGCAATCATTAACGGACACTTTCGATGAATATAGTTCCGACAATCTAACAATAGATGGTGCCACTAATAGCTTTCCTAATAATATGTTGGACTATGAAAATGATGAAATTAATGAACTAAAACGTCAAATTAGGCATTTAAATATACAATTAGAAACAGCACATGAGGAAGTAAATCACTTATCTTTAGAAAACACTGAATTGAAGAAAACAATTGAGGAAATAAGTTGCAAACATAATTTGGTTAAAAAGGCTACGAAAATGCTAGTAAGTGATATAATGAAAACCCTACATAAAAAGTCATCAACTCCCCACAAAACTCCAAATGTACAAGTAAGCTCTAAGAATATTGTTGTGTCAAAACGTAAGCTGAAATTAAATACCTACACACAATCATATGTTCGGCAAAAAATGAACATTGGAGTACCGTCACATCAAGGAAATAAGAATATTATTCGTCAAAACAACAAAATATGTATTATTAGTAGTAACAACAAGAACAAACTATTGTCCATAGCTATAGATACATTTCCAAATTACCAGATATGCCACTATTTAACTCCTAATTGTGGAATAAAAAAACTCCTATGTAATATAAAGCGTAAGCTTGACAACTACACAAACAGTGACTATTGTTTAATATTTATTGGTGAAGATGATTTCCAACGAAGCTCTAATTACTTGGAACTATTACAAAATATTCGAGAAACATTGCTACCCATTAAACACACCGATATAATACTTTGTTTACCTACGTATAAATTTAGGAATTACGCCACAATGTATTATTGTAGTGTAGAAATTTTTAATACTACTGTATTTGATTCAAACTTAGATTTATCGTGTGATTACACAATGTTTTCAAAGCATAGTGGTCGAATTAATAATAATGGTATGGTGAATATGTTCACGAATTTAAGATTGATGGCATGTACTAGTTGTGATGTGAAATCTGACGTTCTTAACAAAGAGGACAATGTAAATATTTCAGCAAGTGACTTTCTGAGCTGTGACTCACTAAATATGTCCTATACCTCTAAAAATGAGCACCATAATTTTTTTCGTTTATAATAAGCTGTCTATACTACATCAAAACGTCAATGGTTTGTTATCTAAAAGTGATGTAATAACCGAACGTTTGGATGCCTTTGCAAGGAATGGGACATGTATACATGTTTTATGTTTTACTGAACATAATATGCTGTTGAGTGACGTCGACTTATTAAATATTCCGAATTATAAATTAGGTACAGCTTGCACGAGATATAGTAGGGATGGCGGGTCTTGTATACTATTATACGGGCAAATAGGCTTCACAGAGATTGAGTCAGTAAAATCCATAAACATTTACGGTGTTTTTGAATGTTGTGCGTTAGAACTATCTGAACAGAAAATCATTATAGTATGTGTTTATAAGGTTCCAGGCAAGTGCAAAACATATATATTTTTTGACAAAATGACATATCTATTACGATTATTTAGCTTTATGAATGGACATAGATTGATAATTTGTGGTGATTTTAATATTGACATGTTACAAGTAACTAGGGATTCAACTGAATTTAAGCGTGTTTTGAGGGAGTTTAATCTTATGATGGAGATTAAGGAAATTACACGACCTAGCAGCGGGACTTGTCTAGATAATTTTTTTCACAACATACGTGGCTGTAAATCTGAAGTGTTGGAATTAGGCGTTTCTGATCATAAAGCAGTCCTAATGAAATTCCCAGTTCAACAAACGTGTATTCTTAAGTACTATTATATAAAAAAACGTGATTATTGTAAAGAAAATATGAATATTTTTTAAAAGCACATTGAAAGTTTAAGTTTCTCATGTGTTTATGAGACTGATGACCCTAATGACAGTTTTGATTCTTAATTTGATCTGTTCAAGTCTACGAATAATCATTATTCGTAGGCCCTGTATAAGTTAGGTAGAATTGCAAATGAAACTGCTGTCTTAACAGCCTACCATGGCTATGTTGCCTCCACTTTGCGATACGGTGTACTCTTTTGGGGTAATGCCACAAATGTCAACGACGTATTCATAGCCCAAAAGAAATGTATACGGAGCCATCTGTAAAATGCATCGAACAGATACCTGTAAACCACATTTCCAAAGCCTCAATATTTTGACCCTAACATGTCTCTTTATATATGAAGTAAATATTTTTGTAAAGTCTAATATGCATTTATTCAAGCGCGTAGAAAGTCAACGACGCTCAGAAAAATTGCATTTGGTGCCATCAAAAACGACTTTCTATTATAGATGTGTATATGTGATGGCGCCTAAAATTTATAATAAATTACCAGAGGACATTAAACATTGTAAGAATATTCTAGGATTTAAGTCAAAACTTTTTAAATTACTATGTACCAAAGCCTATTATTCTGTGAATGAGTACCTAAACGATCAATTTTAATTTTAATTCTTACGGTGACTGAAATAATGTTTAGGGATCTATTGACATGCTTAATATTTTGACATTTTCATTTTTTTACTTGACATCTTTATTCTGACATTGTTTTTTTTGTTATTTTATGCGATTATGACTGACCTAATTAACTTCTGCACATAATTATCTATTTTATGATTTTATTTAATATTTTGTATGCCTTTGGCGGAACATAGCTGGGACTAATATTATTTATAATATCTATTCTGTAACCATCAAAATTTTCAAAAATCAAAAGTTTCATCAAAATCGGGTCCGTTGTTTAGGCGTGATGGCGTGACCAAGGGATATAGGGTTTCATTCTTTTAAATTTTATATTATACTAGCTGTCGCCCGCGGCTTCGCCCGCGTGGATGTCGGTTATCGCGAATCGGGGTATGAAAAATAGATGTTGGCCGATTCTCAGACCTACCCGATATGCCCACAAAATTTCATGAGAATCGGTCGAGCCGTTTCGGAGGAGTTTGGGAACGAAAACTGTGACACGAGAATTTTATATATCAGATTATCTGTACCCATAATATCGTGGGAATGGAAGACGTAAGATAGTGGTTAAATACACTTGACAATCTGCAAATATGCGTTTTAATAAAAAGTGCGCTCAACAGAGATACAGTTTATAACAGAGTTTATTTAATAATCTTTACTTTTTTTTAGATGTGAAATCTCTCTGGCGTCCCGAATATGGCGCGTATATGATTGAAGGCATCCCTGGAAAGCCTTATGGCGGACTCTTAGCCCACTTCAACATTGTAGAGGCTAACATGCAGTACCGCAGAGCTGAAGCAACTATGATACTGCACCCCGGCGAAGTTATCATGAGCATAACGAATTTCCCAAGGTGACAACTAGTTATTTACACATCTAAATTATTTGTAGTTTTTTTATATCGACGGTAAAAAGGAAAAACACTTTAAGCGACACTTTTGTCGAAAATGAGTTATTTACATATTTGGAATCAGCGAATTTTTCCGGGTCGATTGGTCTTGGTTTCGTAGCAATCTGACCACTTTGGTGTCGCTTCAAGTAATGGCACTTTTAGGCATATTTTTTCCAGACGCTAAATGAAGTGACACAAAATTGTTGTGAATTTGGTCAAATTACCGCTTAAAGTACCGACTCCATAGTAAGATTGTTATTTGATGTGTTTTTCTTTTTCTGTTTCGGATATCCTAAGTCACTTAAATCGTTTTTCTCCGTCATAGAAAATGCGGTGTAAAGCACTATAGGTGTTTTGGCTCACTCTTGTGTTACTAGTGCCGAGTCGCTACATTCGTTTTTCCTTGCTGTCATTGTATCTGTAAGATGGAGTTAATGTGTTTTGCTTTCTCGATCATTATGACATATTATGGATTTCAGTATTTTTTGCAATTGCAGAAAGAATCGATAGTGACGGTTAAAGTAACACCATCATTTTTTTCACAGAAACTTTTAAATTAACCGACACCGTCTTTTATTCCCATAACGCCGGTTCATTTAATTTCGTCGACTATCTAAATAAAGACGACTGTCGCTTAAAGTAAACATTGTTTTCAAAATTGTGTACTTAAGTTAACTATTCAAAATCATTCATGTCGCTACATGCAATGTATTTTTGTCTCTTTTGTGGAAGTTGCGTAACCTATGTAAGGAAGTGACACGTGACGTGGCGCTTCATTCACCGGTGAACTGTCGTTGTTGCACATACACAAGGGAAGTGCTTAGTGGCATTCCGCTGTCGCAGGGAATTGTTCTGGGTGGTGACCTAAACGGTCATGTGGGTGATAGGTGTAAGGAGTTTGAGCGTGTCCACGGTGGTTTTGGTTACCGTAGCCGTAACCCAGAGGGTGAGCACATTTTCAGAACGTGTGCAGCTACCGACCTTTCAATCGTGAACACGTATTTCCAAAGGAAAGCCGAACACCTTATCACCTACAAGCACGGGGAGCATGCTACCCAGATCGATTTCCTACTCACTAGGAGGCACAGCATCAGCAAGGCAGCAAACTGCAAGGCCATACACGGGGAGAGTCTCACTACGCAAAATCGTCTCCTTGGCATAGACCTCTGTGTGAAACTCAAAGGCAAGCGTGTTGAGCGGGGCCAACGCAGAATCAGGTGGTGGCTGCTTGATGAAGCCAAGTCCCAGAGTTTCGTCTCCGTTATCGGTGACAAGTGCGCCGATGCTGAAGCCGAATCAGTACAAGATTGCTGGGACAAGTTGCAGGCAGCTATTCTTGAGGCAGGAACAGCCGTGCTCGGCATGTCTAAGGGTAGACGCAAGTGTAACAAGGATACTTGGTGGTGGAACGACACAGTCCAGAGGGAGATCAGGGCGAAGAAAGCCCTCTTTAAAAAGTGGCATGCGTCTAAATCTCCCGAAGATCGCGACGCGTACAAAGATACTAAACGCGCCACTAAGCGAACCGTAGCCAGGGCCAAACGAGACCACTTGCAACCGCTGTACCACAAGTTTGAATCGTCTGAGGGGCAAAAAGCTCATCTATAAGTTGGCGCATTCCAGGCCTAAAGCAGCGCAGATTATATCCAACGTCCGCTGCATTAAAGACCATGGGGGCTATTTGTTATACGAGGAAGTCGCGGTGAAGGAGAGATGGCGCTGGGAGATACTTCCATGAGCTGCTGAATAAGCAGCATAAAGAGGTGCAGTTATCAGACCTCCCTCCAAATCAAGGACTAATGCCACGGATAAGGCCTGCAGAAGTCCAGACTGCCATTCGACGCATTAAGGACCGGAATGTCGGACCCGACAATGTCCCCATCGAAACTTGGAAGGCAATGAGTGCCCGTGGTGTGGGCATCCTGACTAATCTTTATAGGCGCCCACTCACTAACAGTTTACCGGACGACGGCCGGACGATATAAATCTGTCAGTTAATCGCAATAACCCACACACTCACAATTTCGTTAACGATTTTGGACTGACGATTATAGTGTGTGGCCGCCGAACGATTCCGGACAGTTCTAGGCCGGACAGTCTTAGGCCGTCAGGGCGAACGAGCACACATTATCAGGCCCCCGATTCTGCTAATTTTATGACATAATAAAACCACTGTTATGCCACTGACATTGCATAAAATGTCATTAAATTTTAGACTTTATGCCTGAGCTTTAAAGCCCAAAATGAAAAGACAAAGAGCTTATAACATTTTTCATTCACTCGACAAGATTGTCATTTAATTTTAGACTTTAAAAGTATAGTGATAGAGTCCAAAGTTAAGTGGCATTGGTTGCAGTGTCTGTGGCATCGCAGTGGTTTTGCTATGAAAAAATAATAGCAGAATCAGGGCCCAGGCAGTCGGCCGGCGGCCTGTCGACCAACGTGTCGTGTCAGCATTTTTACGTAATAACCTCAGAATAACACAGTGAATTAATTTTATTCTTTTGTCTGAAGTAACATTATGATGACATGTACCTACATCACTAGTTTTTACTAAGATTTTATTCATTTTATGTACATAGTCGTCTATATTTCTTATGCACATAGTCCGTAAGGTTCAAAATAGCTAACACCTATTTCTCACAATGATTAGCACGTACTTATATAAGAATAACGTAGTGCAAGGTATTTTGAACCTTATTGACATCACAACACATCTAGTTTTTTTTCTTATATTCGTAATCAGAGGCATTTATTTATGCGAAAAAACATGTAATTAAGAAAATGTCAATAAGGTCGAAAATCGCTTGCACTGTTTCGTAGTCTCTATGTAACTGATATCAGACCATTACCGGCAGGCGATCGTACGACGTAAAACTGACGACTCACAAACGCTAATGTGTGGTCGAAAAACTGACAACAGGCAATTGCCGGCAGGCCAAAATCGCTTTAGTGTGTGAGCGCTAGCGGCTTAGGACTGCAGGCCGCCGGACAGATCAGAAACTGCAGGCGGACTGCAGGCGGACTGTTAGTGAGTGGGCGCCTTATAACCGCGTTTTCCCCAGCGGTAAGATCCCGCACCAGTGGCGGCTGAGTATCATAACGCCAGTCTCCACGGGCAAGGGATCGGTGCAGGAGTATGGCAGCTACCGTGGTATTAAGATAATGTCCCACACCATGAAGCTCTATGAGCGGATAATCGACACCCGTTTCCGACAGGAGAATGCACACTCGGAGTGTCAGTATGGGTTTCGTCCCGGGCTCGGGACCATGGTCCCGGTTTTCGCCCTAAGGATTGTTACGGGGAAATATAGGGCGAAGAACACGCCCCTGCACTGCCTATTCCTAGACATGCAGAAGGCCTTCGACTATGTTCCTCGTGCGGTGATCTGGTAGGCATTGCGGTCCAAGGGAATCCCTGAGGCCTACATTGACACCATCCGAGGCATGTATCACGATTCCGGTTCTGTGGTTCGGTCCGCTGTTGGCGACACTAAAACCTTCCCCATCACCGTCGGGGTATACTAAGGATCCGTACTCAGTCCTTACCTGTTCAGCTTGGTGTTAGACGTTTTGTCGGACAGCATCAGAGACTGATGACATTGCTTTGATGGACACAGACTGGAACAGATTGGAGCGACGCGTGAAAGTGTGGAAGGAGGTGCTTGAGAACGGCGGTCTGAAGTTAAATGTGGCGAAGACAGAAAACTTGGTATTAATCTCAATAGATCCCACACCCATCCGCATAGATGACTTGGTCGAGCGCACGGACCAGGTTAAGTACCTGGGATCTGAACTCCACGTGACCGCTGACATCGACCACGACGTCAAGGCACGTATTGCCACCATGTGGGCCAAATGGCAGGAAATGACTGGCGTCACATGCCATCTACAAATGCCAACCAGGTTGAAGGGACAGGTCTGTGATACGATCATTAGGCCTGTCCTTTTATACGGCCGTGAGGCGTGTTAGAGCGACACAAGCAGGAGCAGCGTGTCACGGAGATTAAAATGCTGCGGGGGTATGCGGAGTCACACGTAAAGATCGCGTGAGAAGCTCTCGCATCCACGGCAGCCTTCATGTCCGTGACATAGTAGATAAAATGCAAGAGGGTCGCCTTCGCTGGTGTGGCCACGTCTTACGGCAACAGCCAGGCTACGTGGCTAACAAATGCCTGACAATGGCGCCCCCACCGGGTCCAGGTAGAAGGGGTAGGCCAAAAAGTCCTGCAGTGCAATTCTCTAACTTCAACATCGACGCCAAATCGATGCGGCAACGTTGTCTCGGCGATTTGCTTGAATTTGGTATTCTCTAACTGTACACTAGCGCCATAGGCTCTAAGATGTGCCGTACGATGTAGGAACTACTCGACAACGACATCCTACTGTGATTGGCGTCAACCTCATCAACCAATCACAATCATTTTCAAGGTTGAGCCCTTGAAAATGATTGTGATTGGTTGATTTTCGTAGTTGCAGTCGACGATGTTTCGTCGTTGTAAGCCAATTGAAACAAAGCATGTCAAACACGTTTAACCTCATCTTCATCCTCAATTTATGTAAAATAAATAAAAAGCTTTCAACATTTACATAGACAAAGGGTAAAAAGTTAAGTATGTAGTTAAAGTTGCATTTGTATAAGTGACGATTGGGAGAAATCTCGAGAAGCGAGGAAAAATGAATACTAATCTAATACAAATTTACATATAGTTACGAAAGTAAAGTTTAAAATAATGATTATACAGGACAAAAGGCACATTTTAGTGCATGTGAAAGTGATGCAGATTGGCATTATGAACAAGAACGGTAGGTACCTACTATACATGGTAGTTTTGTACCTATTATATAATCCAACACAGTGATATAAGATCATTTAGATACTCTTATCCGTAATGGTGAATAAATATACTTAATTTTACGATAGTATTGGTTTAAAGAGATAAATTATATTACAAACATACATAGTATTCACCCAAATTTCACTATGATTGTTGGTCCCTTAAAATAAGATGCAAGCCTATAGCCATCAAGCAGACACTCTGTCATGGGCCCTATGATTACTGTTGAATGGAGAACAGCCTTTTCCTTCAGTCGCCTTCTACAGTTCCTGGGAAGAAATAGAGTGGCCCTATTCTTCTTCACCGGGACCAACATATTTTTTACATTCTGTTCCCACTACCCATAGGAACATATTCCCAAGATAGAAAGTACCATAATGTGTTATTCCAGTAAGTTATTCCTGTACCAAACCACAGATTACCTAATTGATCAAATAGCTAGATTCTTTCTGCCATTAGAATGTTATTGAATCATAAACATCTTCACAAACTTTCACACTAATATATACATACATAATCTTGCCTGTATCCCCGGAGGATTAAGGACAGGTGAATTAACACCTACATTTCACTGATCCCATATTCCCGGTACTATGACCGACTCGAGTCATGCATCTGAGGCTGGGTCAGAGCTGTATATATCTATCTCATTTTAATTAGCCCTATCCCTTAGTTGCCTTGTATGTATATAATATTAGTAGGAAATAAGTAGAATAGGATTTAAGAAAACAACACAAAACAAACAATAGTATGCACAATATTGATTTATTACAATAAACATTAATATAAATAAATTATTGATTACATTGTAATTCTCAAAGCACCTACCGACATTGTTCACTTACTGAGAAATCTAATTGTGTGCAAACTAATTATAATAAAAAGAATACCATATATGTATTTAAAGGACAATATATATCAACATATTATGATTAGAAGATAATTTTGTGATCACTTTTCAGAAAATGCGATGCATACCTAAGAGTTTTTGAATCAACCTGGTTGCTGGAACTCCTTTGTTATATATAAGGAATGCCAGTATCATACTTGGTACAGTGTGCAGAGTGGTTTAGATGCCTTTATGGATTCGTTTTTTGATGTTGACAATAAAAGATTTTTGCACATTTTAATTTTTATTTAATCCCCTATAAGCTAACACCTGATTGATAGTCACAGAACTGTCTGTTATGCTTCCACACCACAACTATTGAGCAGATTTTGATGATATTTGGTACAAGGTAGAGTAAATTTATTTATTTATTGCAAACCTCCCATGTAACTGTTTTGCCAGTCAAGAGAAGGTTGGGTAAGAATATACGAGTACATATGACAACTGAACTGACTAAAAACAATCTGAATGATAGACACTGAACTTCAAAAGCACTTCACTTAACGCCAAATAAACAGACAAACAAACTCTTCAGCTTTATAATATTAGTAAAGATAACCTTTAGTTAAGAAAACCAAAGCCACTAAATAATATTTAACTCTCGATAAGATTTAAAGATAACGTACGTAGATTCCTAACCTGTCTGTGTCGATAACTTTTTATGAAAATAAAATTTACTTTCCAGCCCTAGCCCGCCTTAGAAACATAACGTGACGTCATGCGACAACGTTGAGAGGGTGACGTCACCTTACAAAGCGATTATGATTGCTGCTACTCTAAGCTCAACCTTAAAACTGTTTGCATTTGATTGATTTTCGTAGTTGCAGTTGCCGATGTAGCCGTTAGAAGTACTTTGTGTCTAAAGAACAAACTTGTCAAAATACAGCGTATGACATTTTTTTTTTTGAACAATCAAATACGTTTAACCTCATCTTCATTCTCAATTTATATAAAATAAAAGCCGTAGTACATTAGTCACTCTGTGATGAAACTTTCAGCATTTACGCAGATAAACGGTAAAAGTAATTCTCAGTAAGCGAGATAAATGAATACACTTGTACTTATATTGAGTTAAACGACGAGATGAAAGTAAAATTTAAAGTAATGATTGTATAGAACAAAAGTTACCTACATTACATTGTAGTGCATTTGATAGTGATGCAGATTGTTATAATGGTGTATGAATATACTTAATTCGAAAGATAGTAACTATTGGTTTACAGATATAAATTTTTGTAAGTATATTTTTTTCTTTTTCTTACATACATAGTATTCACCTAAATTTCACTATGATTGTTGGTCCCATGAAATAAGGTGCCAGCCTATAGCCATCAAGCAGACACTTTGTCGTGAACCCTATGGTTACTGTTGAATGGAGAACAGCCTTCCCCCTTAGTCGCCTTCTACAATTCCTAGGAAGAAATGAAGTGGCCCTATTCTTCTCCACCAGGATCAACATATTTTTTACATTCTCTGTTCCTGCTACCCATAGAAACATATTCCCAAGATGGAAAGTACCATTATGTGTTATTCCAGACTATAAGCTATTCCTGTACCAAACCACAGATTATCTAATTGACCAAATAGCTAGATTCGTTCTGCCATTAGAATGTTATGGAATAACTAAAATCTTCACAAACTTTCACATTTATAATAAAATACATAATCTTGCCTGTATCCCAGGAGGATTAAGGGCAGGTGAAGTAACACCTACATTTCACTGATACTCGGTACTATGGGTGACATGAGTCACGCATCTGAGGCTGGGTCGGAGCTGTAATCCCAGTCGCATCCGAAGCTTTTCAACTTGGAGTCTGGGGTCCGCTTTTTAATAGTCTAACTGCAGATTTGGCTAAACTTCGATATTTTCCGTGAATCGACTGCCATCTGACCTCCACAACCCAAAGGCGATATCGAAGCTTTGCAGCTAGACCAGTTGTTGGATTTCTGAGGGCTCCACTATCCTTAACGACTGCCATAGATGTTTGTATGACAACCGGGACCGATGACTTAACATGCTCTCCAAGGCACGGTCAGACCAAAGCAAATACCCATATTCATGCATACAAATATTTACACTGAGCGGGGATCGAACCCGCGCCACCTGCGTAGCGGTCGCGTTCACTACCGCTATGCCACGGAGGCTGTCATTATATCAACATATGTTTAGAAGATAATTTTGTGATCACTTTTCAGGAAATGTGAAGCATACCCCATGAGTTCTTTAATCAACCTGGTTGCTGGAACTCCGTAAGGAATGCCAGTATCATGCTTAAAACAGTATGCAGAGTGTTTTAGATACCTATATATGGATAAGATTTTTGATGTTGACAATAAAAGATTTTTGCAGATTTTAATTTTATTTAATCCCCTAGAAGTTACACCTGATTGATACTCACAGAACTGTCTGTTGTACTTCCACACCACAACTACTGAGCAGATTTTGATGATATGGAAGACAGGGTATGAAAATACATATGACAACTGAATTGACTAAAAACAAGCACTTCACACTCCAATATATTCTAATATACTCCAATATAGTATCAACTGCGGCTGAGCTCAATGATTGTCTTGAATAGCATACATACTGCCAAGTAAGGCTTTACTATTTGTCACCTTCGACCAAGCACAATGTGTAAGTATGCAAAGGAAATGTTAGACAGAAAGCCATTTATGACAAAAGCAATAAGCCATGGCATACTGAATGAACCAATCGCTCTAACCAAATACGCTGCTGAATATGGACTCATAGAGCCAAGTGGTATTTTTATAAGTTTAGAAAAACCATATCTTGCTGCTTCTCCTGATGGGATACTGGGACAAGAGATCATAATAGAAATAAAGTGTCCCTTTGCAAGCCAATACCAGGAAATTAATACTTCTACTGTTCCCTATTTAGAAAACAATAATGGTACTCTCTTACTAAAAAAAACTAGCCCGTATTACTTTCAAATAACATACTGAACATACTGTAACCTAATTATATATATACATACAGGGATTTTAAAGTAATTTATATTGTAAAAGAAAATTTAGATACAAAAATTAGATTCATTTTTTCCATCTTTAAAGAAGCTTTCTTTGAAAAATGTGAGCAATTAGAAATCAAATGAAACAGGCATAGGTATTCATGTTAGTTTTATTTACAATATCCCTAACAGTACAGAAATGATAATGCATACATAGGTATATAAATGAAGATACATGCATATACAATTAATAGTTAGTTATCCAAGTATTAATCATTTATCATCATTTAACCACTGGGTGAGGCACCTACTACAAATTTTAAGGTATTCTTATGCTTATAACTACTAAAAGTGGCTCTTTGGTCATTGGGCTAGCTAAACTTTTGAATTTCTATTTCAATTCCATCTAGTATTAGCCTTGTTGAGGGATAATATTTTTTAAAACTATCAGGCATTTAAAAATTCACTAAACTGCGGCTAGGCCAAATGTTTATTAAGCTCCAGATATCGCCAATAAAATTTATCCACATCACTATAATATTTGACACTAAACTTCAGCTTCACTTACACCAAACATTTTACCTAATTCATAATCAGTTGTATCTCTTCTAAGCTTAATAGCTTAAGATACTGATCCTGTACGGTCAAGGTAATGACTCTACTCCAAGGGTAGAACTGTAACAGTACTGAAAATTAGATGAAATTTACCGTCTCTAATCCAGTATAAAAATGCACTGTCTCATCATCTGCAAGTGATAGCTCTGTAGAGAACAATCTTAAATATATAAGATGTTTGTGTCCCACAAGTGCTGTGGTTTGGCCGAATAGATTCAAGAACTACATTCTATAACTAGGTCTTGAGACACACCATTATCTCCTTCTAATGGCAATATATCCTCACAACATTGTGTACTTGATGGCACCTCAAAACACTGTCTTTTCTTCAGGTTGCAGTATGTCAATCTTTCTTCTCTAGCCTTTGCATTCCCGGAAATTGCTTGTGTATTCCACGGAAAAACAGACGGTATAGCACCTTTCTTGAAGAACTTATGTTGATGTTGAACTCCTAGAACAAGTGATTTTTAACATTTTAAATAGGCAAGTACGAAATGTCGTCCCCTATTACATGGGACAATACACCTCTGCCACCCTTTTGTGGAAAAGGAATTATTGTAAAGATTTATTCATAAGCAGCTTACCTGTGTATTTACTTATTATTTCATAATCACTTTCAACAAAGTGTTTACCACATAACCTCGTACTTTTGTAATAATCAATTTTCACGACGGATGGCTTTCAACCAAAGCTTTCGTATTTTTTTATCCTTTGGTATTTGCTGCATTAGAGACAATACAGCGCGTCATTGTAACTGTTTAGAATTATTTCCTGAATTCAACCGTAGAAAAACGCAATGTTTTAGGAACAAACTATTATAATTATACGTCACTTTGACAGTTGCCAACCCATTATTTAAACTACGTCATCCTTTATAGAGAATGTGATTGGTTAATCCTAGGCACAACCTAGGCACAACGAAGAAAGAGTTTGTGATTCGTTACATCCTTGAGCTCGCCCTTAATATCAATTGTCATTGGTTGATCCGGCGTGGATGTAAGCATCGATGCGCGCAACGTTGCGAGAAAGTTAGAGAATTGCACTCCTGGCTTGACGTCGTGCAGGGTGACATGCGTGTAAATGGTCTCACTACCATGGACGCCCAAGATCGTGCGAAGTGGAGGAGGAAGAGCCGGAAGGCGGACCCTGAGCTCCGAGGCCGGGACGGCGACGGATGCAATCAGGATAACATCTAAATATCGATAATGATGATGATGATGATGATGACTAGTAGGTATTCCCCGCTGTGAAGTGTTTGTTCACAGTCCCAGTCGATATGTAAGTGTGTCAATTATATTGCCTATCGTTGGTGAATCATACATGACAAGGCCATGTATTATGAAAACTGATATGTAAGCATGTTACTACAAGTTATTCATTTGCTAAAAGATTTTTTTCAATCTTGATAAGAATAAAGGCTTGATTTCACATGAGTAAAACATGAGTCATAATGCTGCCGGATTTGTAATAGAACATATATACCTATGGTGGTAAAATTTGTTTTATTTTTAAGTCTTTTTTTAAGTATATTATAGTTACTTTTTAAATTACGCTACGCTTAAATCAATCTATTAATTAGCTCACCACAGTCCATTGCTGGACATAGGCATCTCCCAATGTGCGCCATTTCGTTTTAACATCTGTCTAGTAACTGCTCATTAAGACACTTCTGATTAACCCGTACATCGTGTTTAGGCTCACCTGAATTGTGTTAATTGTCGTAACGAATTCGCGGGTCTAAATAAAGTCAAACTTTACAGATTAGGATGTCCAAACTTCACAAGTCCGCCATATCACCCGACACCACACGAGGGCGTCACGATGTCACAGTTCTTCCCAGACGAGGCTATATTTCCCGGACACCCTCGCTTCAAAACTGGAACATCAAACATAGGAAACAGACGAGGAGAAAAAGTTGCCATTAACATACCAGGTAGGTATGTAAACAGGCTAATGTAAGGCCATCTGCTGTGTTGAACGGACGCTGGCTGAGCTATTTCGTGCAAATATAACGAGACAGATTCTTCTACAGATTCATACCAGTGTTTCAAGTTCGCAGTTTAGTGGCTTAACATAGTGCTGCAATAATTCGAAAAGCGTAATAGATGAATTCGTGAAAAATGTAATAGCATTATCAGAATCACAACTTGGCGGGGTGATATACCTCCTACCCTACCTACTGGTAACCGATGCCCTGTTGCCCCGAGCACGAACAACATTCGAATTCGTAACGTAAACGTATCGAAAGAATGGAGCATTGCGATTGGTTCACAGAACGCAGGCGGCCAATCGCATTGCTCCGTTCTCTGGTTACATTTACGTAACGAATTCGAATATTATTCGTGCTCGGGGCACTGAGCACGAATAATATTCGAATTCGTAACGTAAACGTATCCATACAACCAATTGCAACGCTCCATTCTATCGATATGTTTACGTTACGAATTCGAATGTTATTCGTGCTTGGGGCACGAATTGCTATTCGCGTCCAATTGAGTAGTTGAACTATGTCATAATTTTTTCATAAAGTTGCGTCTGTCTATATCAGCATATTTTATGTGCCTATTCACATACAGTCATTGAGGAAAAAAGGTGTTCAATTTATTATCATGACTAAACATATAGGTACTAGTCTTCTCGGATTAGATTCGAACTAGAAAAAATCGTAAGAAAACGAATTATAACTCGATTGCAGCGACACCTATCGGGCTTAATTTTGAACTTAACGTACTCAGACAACTTTTTTATTATATAAAATCTTTTTGGTACAACTGCATAATTTCTTTCTAGTTTTTAAAGACGTTCACACCAAAATACCTGTTGACAATGCATCGGAACTAGAGCCTAATGCTGCGAAACCAGACTGCGTTTACATGGATGCCGTTGGTTTCGGTATGGGCTGCTGTTGCCTGCAGCTGACATTACAAGCCTGCTGTATCACTGAAGCACGCACGCTCTACGACCAACTAGCACCTCTCTGTCCAATTATGGTATGTATACTACTAGCTGATACCCGCGGCTTCGCCCGCGTGGAATTCTGTTCCAGTTACCATGACGGCTTAACACTTTTTAAATTTTCTCTGCGTAAGAACCATACTGATCCTGCAAGGAACATTTAAAAAAAGAATTAGCTATGTCGGGCCAGCCGTTACCTTCAAATGACTATGACATTTTTCACTCGAAGACAAGATTCCAAATTCTTCACAATAAAAAGCCGCTGCGGGCGCTGCTCTTTCAGTGGGGATTGACCCTTATAGTTCACACGTTACGTTACGTAAGTCATTATAGCACTACTGTCATAATACAAAAATGTGAAGGACAAAGAACCATGAGACATACTTGTTTTTTCGTATTATTATCGCATACATATATCACACCTGTCTTTTATGTTAACGAGCGAGACACAGAAACAGTCTTTTTAAAAAAGGTACTTTTTGCATTCAAACATTAAAATTTAGCCTACAAACAAAGGTGCAATCAAATACGAAGTATTTAATGATCCTTATATTTGGGTATTTCAAAAGGTTATTGATAAATAGTTTATACAATCATGCATAGATTATAATTTTTATATTGTAAGTTGTGAAGAGGCGAGGAGGATAAGTTAATTAATTTCCGTAAAACAATTACTGAGATGATTGACAATGTGTTGCAATCTATATCCACATTTGTATGAAACTAATTGTTAATTAAATATTCGTTGCTTTTAGTCTTGTGGTTCTATCCATCCAATTGCATATAATACCTACATACTCCCTGATTTACCTTAAAAGGTATTAACAATTTTTAACAAATATAAAACTTGGTGGAAGTATGTATGTGGTCTCTGCTTACCCCACTGATAAAGAGGCGTGACAATATGTATCTATAAACCGTCAAACGTGTTCGCATCAGCCTATTGCAATATGAACTAATCGTACAATTTGTATGCAGTTGGCTCTATCGGCCGCATCGCCTATCTACCGCGGTTTCCTCACCGACGTGGACTGTCGGTGGAACGTCATCTCTGCCTCTGTGGACTGCCGCACTCGCCAGGAGCGCGGTCTTGATCCGCTTGTCAACAATAAGTTCCGCATCTCCAAGTCGCGCTACGACTCAATAGATTCTTATCTCTCACCGGAAAATGAAAAGTGAGTTCTAAACCTAAGTTCCTGTACCTCATCGACGTCGCAAGAAGACCCGTTATAGTATACTAACTACGCATTTGGCTGAAAATTCGAAATTTCCATGAGGCGACTGCCATCACAACACAAAGGCGATATCGAAGCATTACAGTTAAACCAGTTTTTGGATTTTTGAGGGCTCCAACTACCCGTAACAACTGCTTGTTTTCTTTAAGAAGAACCTATGGTACCAAACATAGTTCATTCCTAATTTATTGTTTGCTCGGTGTTCAGGAATATAATACTATTTATATTCACTTTAACGTGAAGTTCGGTGGCAGGTACAACGACATAGACATAGTGCATGACAAGGAGCTGTACCGGCACCTGCGCGAGGGCGGCATAGACCATCTCCTAGCTCTGCACGTGTCGCACCTGTTCATTAGGGACACTGTCTCGCTCTTCTCAGAGAAGGTCCATCAAGATGATAAGAACGACACGGATCATTTTGAGGTAAGTTCATATAAGTGATGTTAGGATTCAGATCTGCGACTTCTTGGCGCCTACTTTTAACTGCGGTATAGTTTCTTAGGCCGTATACAGAAAGAAAGCTAGTAGCCGGCGCCAATAAGCTCTGGTCCATTCTGGTAAAAGTTACATAAAGCAAGCAGATTCAAATTGAAATGGACTGCTTCAATCTTTTTGCTTTTACCAAATCAGCGCCGATAAGCGCTGGTACCAAGATCGACGCCTGCTACCAGCTTTCTTTCTGTATACGGCCTCAGGCCAGATGCTACCCGTTATCATAACAAGATACTGAACAAGAATTACTTGCGTAAAACGACTCTTATCTGAATACTTACAATTGAGGTGGGGTATTCACCATGCACCCTTGGTTTGTCAGTCCTCTCGATAGCAACGTTACCTCGTCAATTATATCTTTCACAATGGATTTCCGCCATGTAACAAGCCTTATACAATGTTATCTGAAATCACTTCAATAATTCTCAAAACTTACACTGATTAATTATTGATATTATTTGCCGACAATTACTTGCTTTTATCGCAGATACAAACTGAATTATCGTCGACGCCAATGTGTAGTACATATATCTACTGTGTTTTGTATTATGGGTACGGGGATACAGGATATAATTTAGCTCTCCTTTATTCTTATCTTAAACAGAGTGGAAGATTTTGACCTAACCTGAGGGGGAAGTACTCTAAATACTGGAGGTAGCAAATTTCCCTCAAAGAAAACATTCCTTTATTTTTAAAAAGAAACAAAACTGCATTTAAAGATTTTTGAAAACTAGCTTTCCACAACAAGCACTCGAACCGACTTAAATCCGAAAAAGTAACATCTTGTATTTTTATGGCATCAATCGATAGTGTCAATCATAAGAAACAAATGTCTCTAACAAACATGGTAAATTAAATGAAAAGAAGTCCATCAAATCTGTCAAATCGCGTAAATCTGATCCTGTGTATAAAATCATAAAAATATAGTACAAGTAGTAAAAAACAAATGAAAAGTGTCTAACCGTGTAAATTACAGTGTGTTTCACCTGTGAAAGTGTTATCTCGCCAAAATAAAACCTAATAATTAGTAAAAAAGCAAATTAAAATCTCAGCAAGCAAAGTGACTTAAAACTACCCTCAAATAAAAAAATAAAAATAAAAAAGAGTGAACTTTAACGGAAAATTCGTATAGTCTCGGTGGATTTCTTGATAAAACTACGAAAATGCCCCCCATAACACCTACCCCTGACAAATGCTCAAAGTGCAATAAAAAATGCAGCGAAAAAAAAACATCTGCAACTTGTGATTGTTGCAAAATTCTGTTTTTTGGAGGATTGTCATGGATTGTCACCTACAGAAATTCGTGTACTTGAACTAAAGACCGTTGCACGGGCCATGACCTTTCTCTGTGGCGATTGTAGGCACATGATGACGCAGCTTCCTACTATCATGAAGAAGCTCGATGACTTGACTGAAGAAGTCAACCAATTACGTGTGCGTCAAAATATGCTTTCCACGGAGGCAGCTATACAGGAAATGGTGGACCGAGCTAACCGCAGCACCAACATCATTATATATGATGTTCCGGAGTCAACATCTGATGAACCAGTCCAGCGCAAGGAACATGATAAAGAGGAAAGTACCAAGATTATAGGAAATATAACCAACAATGTAGACTGCAAAAACATTAAGACCTTCCGTCTGGGCTTGGTCAAGGCTAAAAACAATGTGCCCCGCCCACTAAAAGTTATTCTCAAAAGCAAGGCTGATGCAATTGAAGTACTTAAACACAAGATTGAGTTGTCCGATCCTAGGAAAATTAAGTCTGATCTGACCCCCCTACAAAGAGAATATCTAAAGTACTTGCGTGAAAAACTTGATAATCGCACAAAAGCTGGTGAAAAAGGCCTTACCATTAAGTATGTGCAGGGTCAGCCGAAAATTGTATCGGCTTCCATACCAAAAAAAAACTAAGTTCCCAACCCGGTGGTCCACAAAATAGCCCAGCTGTGGACCGCTATGGGTCATCTCTTGGGATACACAAACTTTCACCCGTATTATAAACACTTACTAGGTATACTTTGCACAAACATCCAATCACTAACTCCAAAAATGGGCTTATTTATAGCCAGAGTGAATAGTGTCAAGCCTGCAGTAATAGTAGTGACAGAAACATGGCTAAAACCGGATATACCTGTCAGCTTAATAACAATACCTGGATATGATATTTACAGAGACGATCGCTTCAGTAGACGTAGTGGAGGAGTGGCTATTTATGCAGCAAAAAATGCAGGTCTGACAACATAATTGAATACCAATTTAAACATGAAACATGATGCAACCGAATCGCTTTGGATAGACATACAGATTGCAGATACCAGGTTTTCGCTATGTGGTTTATACAGAGGGCAAGAATCTACTGCTACAACAAATTACAACTGCATCAGAGTCTACTACTACGATTATAATGGAACATTTTAATCTTCGAGGTGTGAAATGGCCTTTAGAAAATTGTGGCTACCTTAACCCGAAAGAAACCAATTTTGTACAATGGTACTCGGATAGCAATCTCCAGCAGCTAGTGACAAAGCATACTAGGTTTCGACAGGGAAATGAGCCCTCCTTTCTGGATCTTGTCCTAACAAATGATGAAACACTTGTAGCAAAAGTTGAATACCAAGCTGGAATAGGAAAAAGCGACCACACCTGTATAATTCTAACAATGCAGCTGGAGGTAAATAACCATACCCCGAAAAATACAAACCTAAAATGGAACTATAACAAAGCAGACTTTGAAAAAATGTTTGAAAAACTAACAACAACGACACCTCAGAGTACTACAATTCAAAATGTAGAGAAGAAGTATGACATCTTAATAGGCACATTTCAAGAAGCTAGAAAATTGTATGTTCCTCAAATAAAGCTAAGTCCTTTTACCTCAAAAAAGCCATGGGTAGAGAAAGAAATCAAGATAATGATCAGAGACAAACAAGCTTTATGGGACAGGTACATACTTACTGGACTGGACAGCATATATAAGGAGTATAGAAAGCTGAACAACAGATTGATAAACATCTGTCGAAACCGGCGAGTTAAATATTATGAAACAAACTTACTCGAATGTGGACCAAAAAAGTTTCACTCATATATCAGGAAACAGATAACATCGAAAGTGAGCATCCCAACTGTACTTCGCAACAAACTAGGACAAATTGTTACAAGTAGCGAGAGTGTCGCACAAACCTTTGCAGACCAGTTTGAAAGTGCTTTTCAAAAGGAACCCGACGCACCCCTGCCTTATTTGGACCCCAACCTGCGGGCGAAGGATTCAATAATAGAGATCGAATTCACCAAACAGAAGGTACAAAAGGCAATTAAGGAAATAAAAACTGATTCCTCACCTGGTCCTGATGAAATCCCAGCTATACTGTTACAAAAATGTGATATTGCTGACACCCTTGCGGAGTTGATGCAGGCTTCATATGACACAGGAATACTACCTGAACCATGGAAAACAGCGACTGTAACTCCAATCTTTAAAAAAGGAGATAAGCTGAACCTGCGAACTACAGACCTATTAGCCTGACGAGCGTAATATGTAAGGTGATGGAAAAAATCATAGTTAAGCACATCCGGGACTTTCTATCACAGAACAAGGTGATAAGCGACCATCAGCACGGTTTTTGCCCACGTCGCTCTACGGTATCTACCCTGTTATCTTGCCTGGACTCCTGGACAGAGAGCTATAATGACAGCAACCCCGTTGACATCATTTACCTTGATTACGAGAAAGCATTCGACAAAGTTCCAACTACCCGTCTTTTGCACAAGCTGGATTGTGTCGGAATTTGCGGCAAACTTCTAAAATTGATTGAAGCATTCCTGCGCCAAAGAACTTTTTGTGTTAGAGTTGGAGATACGTTATCCAAGCAAAGACTAATCAACAGTGGTGTCCCCCAGGGATCTGTGCTGGGTCCTGTGCTCTTTTTTTTTTTTTTTACTTGAGGGAAAATCCTTCGTGGATGCTATGCCGGACTCCTACCGACTAAAAACCCTCACGTACCGCCTTATGGCCTGCGGTTGGTAGCCCCGGGTAAGCCCTCGGAAGGATGTCCCAGGACTACCAACAGACCTAAGGCTGCTGGAGACCATGGCTCGCACCATGGTCTCCAGCGGGAGTAAGTGGGACTGCGCCGTCTCTTTCTGCGAACAGGTCATGCTCGCGAAAGAGGCGGCGGGGCGGGAGCGGGAGAGAACTCTCCCACCCGAATTCAGCAGTCGGCGGCTTTGGCGCCACCGACGTGTCTTCGCCGAAGACCATCGGCCTCCATGACCGGGGTCCTGAGGACGGTGAGTGGGCTGCTCACCGTCCTTTCAGAAGCAGGCCCATGACGGCAGCGTGACGTGAGAGATCACGCACGCCCCCCCCCCCCGCAGAAACGGGGTTACACCCGATCCCCCCCCCCCCCCCCATAGACGCGGGATAACACCCGAACCACCCAGGTGAGGCCGCAGCCTTAGGTCTGTTGGTAGTCCTGGGACATCCTTCCGAGGGCTTACCCGTGGCTACCAACCGCAGGCCATAAGGCGGTACGTGAGGGTTTTTAGTCGGTAGGAGTCCGGCATAGCATCCACGAAGGATTTTCCCTCAAGTTAAAAAAAAAAAAAAAAGAGCACAGGACCCAGCACAGATCCCTGGGGGACACCACTGTTGATTAGTCTTTGCTTGGATAACGTATCTCCAACTCTAACACAAAAAGTTCTTTGGCGCAGGAATGCTTCAATCAATTTTAGAAGTTTGCCGCGAATTCCGACACAATTCAGCATGTGCAAAAGACGGGTAGTTGGAACTTTGTCGAATGCTTTCTCGTAATCAAGGTAAATGACGTCAACGGGGTTGCTGTCATTATAGCTCTCTGTCCAGGAGTCCAGGCAAGATAACAGGGTGGATACCGTAGAGCGACGTGGGCAAAAACCGTGCTGATGGTCGCTTATCACCTTGTTCTGAGATAGAAAGTCCCGGATGTGCTTAACTATGATTTTTTCCATCACCTTACATATTACGCTCGTCAGGCTAATAGGTCTGTAGTTCGCAGGTTCAGCTTATCTCCTTTTTTAAAGATTGGAGTTACAGTCGCTGTTTTCCATGGTTCAGGTAGTATTCCTGTGTCATATGAAGCCTGCATCAACTCCGCAAGGGTGTCAGCAATATCACATTTTTGTAACAGTATAGTTGGGATTTCATCAGGACCAGGTGAGGAATCAGTTTTTATTTCCTTAATTGCCTTTTGTACCTTCTGTTTGGTGAATTCGATCTCTATTATTGAATCCTTCGCCCGTAGGTTGGGGTCCAAATAAGGCAGGGGTGCGTCGGGTTCCTTTTGAAAAGCACTTTCAAACTGGTCTGCAAAGGTTTGTGCGACACTCTCGCTACTTGTAACAATTTGTCCTAGTTTGTTGCGAAGTACAGTTGGGATGCTCACTTTCGATGTTATCTGTTTCCTGATATATGAGTGAAACTTTTTTGGTCCACATTCGAGTAAGTTTGTTTCATATTTAACTCGCCGGTTTCGACAGATGTTTATCAATCTGTTGTTCAGCTTTCTATACTCCTTATATATGCTGTCCAGTCCAGTAAGTATGTACCTGTCCCATAAAGCTTGTTTGTCTCTGATCATTATCTTGGTTTCTTTCTCTACCCATGGCTTTTTTGAGGTGAAAGGACTTAGCTTTATTTGAGGAACATACAATTTTCTAGCTTCTTGAAATGTGCCTATTAAGATGTCATACTTCTTCTCTACATTTTGAATTGTAGTACTCTGAGGTGTCGTTGTTGTTAGTTTTTCAAACATTTTTTCAAAGTCTGCTTTGTTATAGTTCCATTTTAGGTTTGTATTTTTCGGGGTATGGTTATTTACCTCCAGCTGCATTGTTAGAATTATACAGGTGTGGTCGCTTTTTCCTATTTCAGCTTTGTATTCAACTTTTGCTACAAAAAGACGGCGCAGTCCCACTTACTCCCGCTGGAGACCATGGCTCGCACCATGGTCTCGAGCGAGAGAGTGTCCACGTCCAGACCCACCACGAGGACCTGGCGCTGTTCCGCCCACGCTGTGCACTCCACCAGCGTGTGGAGCGATGTGTCGTCGCTGCGGTCCTCGCAGTGCTGACACTCGGCCGTGGTTTCCCGGTGTCTTCGCCACAGATATCCACCGAAGCTACCATGCCCGGTAAGTATCTGTGACAACCGGTAGGAGAGAGCACCATGTCTCCTCTCCAGAAACTCGTCCATGACCGGTCTGACGGCCGCGATTGTGTCGAATCCCCCCTTTGGTTGCTCAAGTCGCACCTTCCATGTCTCCACGGTTTCCTGGTGGAGCTGGGACCGCTGGGCCTCGATTTCTCGAGACGCAGGCCTTTGGCCCCTCTCCAGCGCCTCCTTGCGCCATTTAAATAGAGACGCAAGGGCTCTCGCTTCCAGGTCCCATGGAGGGGTCCCGGCTAGGAGACATGCCGCTTCACCTGAGATCGTGCGGTATCCCCTTATCACCCTGACGGCCATCGCCCTCTGCGGGCCCAGCAATCTAACCAGATTGGTGGCCGTCAGGGTTTCCGCCCATACGGGGGCCCCGTATAGGGCCATACTTCGCACGATCCCCAGGTACAGTCTCCTGTAGGGAGCGTTGGGTCCCTTGATGTTGGGCATCAGTCGCGCGAGTGCGGCTGATGCTCCCCTCAGTTTTGGGACCAAACTTCGGAAGTGATGTCCGAAGTTCCACCGGCCATCAAGTACGAGTCCCAGATACTTCATCGAGGGCTCGATGCCGATGCTGACGCCCCCTACCTCTAGCCTGGATCCCGCAGGTGGCCCCATCCGAGGTCCGTGAAAGCACAGAGCCTCGGATTTGTGAAGGGCGACCTCGAGACCCAGCCGCCGTATCCGACCCACGACTTGAGCAGCCCCTGCCGTGGCCTTTAGTGCTGCGTCTCGGTGCGTTGCTCCCCGCGCCGTAACGAGGGTGTCGTCGGCGTAGCACGTTCGGTCTGAAACATATCTCCGACAAACGTTTCCCTGCCGAATGATCCACCGACAGAATGTTTCGCTTATGAGTTTTTCATCTACAGAACATTTCACATACAGGCAGTTCGCCGATAAAACGATTCATTTTTGGTTAAATCGACGACAGAACCTTTCCCCTACGAACGTTTCGCCGACAGAACGATTAAATAATGAGTGAACCGACGACAGAATCTTTCACCAATTTACAATATAGTTAACACCCCAACTCAGATTACCCCGACTCGGATAGGTTAGGTTAGAAGGCTAATGCGGGAGCGGAGCGTAGCGAAGCTCCCGCATTAGGCCTTCGTGGTTATTTTTTTATAAACCACCCAGAAGTAGGAGCCCCGCGTAGCGGGGCTCCGTCGACCTTGTCGTCGGTTCACTCATTATTTAATCGTTCTGTCGGCGAAACGTTCGTAGGGGAAAGGTTCTGTCGTCGATTTAACCAAAAATGAATCGTTTTATCGGCGAACTGCCTATATTTGAAATGTTCTGTAGATGAAAAACTCATAAGCGAAACATTCTGTCGGTGGATCATTCGGCAGGGAAACGTTTGTCGGAGATATGTTTCAGAATCAGATTTATTAGCCATTCCTTAGACCAGTTTGCTACCTTATTTATATCTGATTACAGGCGATCAAAATCAACTAGAGGGTTTGCAAAGATCTTCGTGTCGTCTGCAAATATGCTTACGTGTGATTCGAGACAGCGTGGTAAGTCAAAAGAGAATATAATGTAGAGCACAGGACCTTAAAGTGCACCGTCCTCTACATAGGCCAAAAAAAAACCCTAAGAAGAAATACTATCTACACGATGTTGAGCTAAAAGAGGTCAAAACACAAACAGACTTAGGAATCAAAATCACTGAGGATCTCAAATGGGCGGATCACATTGAGAACATTGTGAAGAGAGCCAACAGCTTTGTGTACCTCATAAGGAAAGCGTTTGGTGTGTTGACTCCACAAATGGTTTTAAAAATTCATAAAACCTATGTCAGGCCCTTGTTGGAGTACGCATTCCAGGTGTGGAGCCCGTATTTTGTGAAGGATATAGACCTACTGGAAAAAGTGCAACGCAAATTTACTAAGCTGCCCAAACAACTGAAAAACTTGTCTTATGAGGAGAGATTAACTAAACTGAAACTTACTACCCTTAAAGAACGCAGAGAGCGTGGAGACTTAATAGAAACATTTAAAATCCTGAACGGCCACTACGACATACAGACGTTTGAGAAAATATTTCAATCCACACAAAACCCACGTTTAAGGGGCCACAATTTCAAACTTTCCAAGACGAGAGCAAATAACAACCCAAGAAAGCACTTTTTGAGCAACAGGGTGGTGGAGGCTTGGAACAAATTGCCAGAAGATGTTGTAAATGCTAAATCTACAAACCAATTCAAAAACAAACTTTATAATCTTATAACCGATAAGAAAACCAACAACGGATAACTGGATACAGGCAACTAATAGTTGTCGCAACTGCCTGCCTGCTAATAAATAATTATAATAATAAGTGGCCAAGATTGTTCATCAGCAACTTGCCGTTAAATACAATCTTGTGACTTCGGAGGTACCATACTACAAGTATGTGCCCGACCCAGTTCTCGAAAATGGTCGTGCCATATTATATTGGGATCGATCTATCATCACGGACAGGACTATTGTCGCTAATAAGCCTGACATAGTGGTTATAGATCGATTAGAGCGCCTTGCAATGATTGTTGATGTCACCATTCCTCATGACGAAAACCTCATGAAAGCCGAAAAAGACAAACAAATAAAATATTTGGATCTGGCTCATGAGGTTGTCGATTTATGGAATGTAGATTCGGCAATCATTGTGCCGATAGTCATATCAGCCCATGGGCTGATTGCTAAGAGCCTCGATCAACACCTTAAGAGGCTCTCGTTAGGCAGCTGGCTCAAGGGCCCGATGCAGAAGGCGGTACTCCTCGACACGGCACGTATTTTGACGTTCCTTTCTCTGGAGCCCTAGCCACCGGTAGCTTGGTCCCTGTGCCCGATGCCGGTGGGACTCTATTTTTTATATTTTTAAATATATGTTTTTATATTTGTATCTGTATTTAAAAATATAATTTATAAGATTAAAAATGTAAATAAAGAGGAATAATAATAATAAATTTAATGCCAGCAGATACAGCATTTTTACACTAGAGTAGGAACCGTATCAACAATAAAGATAAATTTATTGTTGATACGGTTTCTACGAAACTAAAGCCAAAAAATTATTAATATGAATACTAAATGACTTCCGCTTTAGAATTTAACTTTATTGGGTAACTGTATGAGATAGGTAGGTAGGGTAGGTAGTATTTTTTCTCAAACATGCTTGGAAATTTGAACATTATTTTGACAACCTTCTTCGAGATAAATCGAAATTGCAGTACATGCGAGCAGCGGCCGGCAACAGTTGTATGAAAATCCATATCTGTCGTGTTTAACGGCCAAATAAATTACTATGTAAACTCATATCTGTCGTGTAATTTAAAGATGGAACCATCTTCTACTCCGAACCATGGTAACCAAGGAGGTAACTTATCCAAGGCATTATTGAAATACAGAACTGGCTTGTAAATAGAAAGCTGTTTATTAAGAAAAATAAAAGACAAATGAACATTTTGCCGCGTGTAAAATTTCTGTTGTTCGTTGTTCATCAGTGATTTTGAAAAGTAGCTAACTAATTGTACTTTCAATAACTGCATTTTCAAATAAAAAGTTCTACCTAGATACTACTTAGTTTTAATTTCCGCGCATTGTTTGAGAAAAGCACTATACAAGCCTTGGCCACAATTGAACGTTGCCGGACTCCGTAATGCGTGCCTCGGCTGCGCCTCGGCCCGCATACTTCACGATCGTCCGGCAAAACTACACTTGGCGGCCGCGGCAGTAATGTACTATAGGATGCTTGATGGAACTCAAATAATGATAGCATTCAGAGATACCAGTAAGCTATTACGTAATCACAAACGGCGTTTTCCGAGATTCCGGGGATTCGGCGACCACTGTCATGCCACAGACATTGAAAAAATGCCATTGCATTTTTGACTCAACTGTTATGCTGTTCAAGTCTAAAATTAAATGGCATCTTGTAGAGTGAATGATAAAATGCAATGAAATCTTTTTCTCTACAGAATATCCAATCTACAAATTGGCAGACGATGCGCTTCAAGCCGCCTCCCCCGAACTCGTCGATAGGCTGGCGCGTGGAGTTCCGCCCGTGCGAGGTGCAGCTCACGGACTTTGAGAACGCCGCCTACGTGTGCTTTGTTGTACTGCTCACCCGCGTCATACTATCATACAAACTCAATTTCGTTATGCCCATAAGCAAGGTATGTATTTACAGCTACTTACTTGCGGTAAATAAGGTACTTATTTGTACAATAATTTTAACGTGAATTAACAATGATCATAGTGTAGGCACAGAATAATTAATAGTACTAACGTACAGAAGGATCACTGCGCAAAAAGATTTAATTAATTCCAGTCTTGCTCCGACGCAATACGGTTGAATTCAGCTCGCACAACATTAGGTACCTATAATTTTATTCACCTACTACTTCGTCTCTTTCTATCGCGTACCTCTTATCTCTTCTTACGCTGTTAGGGTTGCCTTCTTGTGAAGAAATGAATATTTGATTAGCAGTCCAGTTATGTACCTGTTACTATTTTTCTACTTATGTGAAAATGACAACTTTAAACATACCTACCTAGTATTGGATGAAAAAAAAGTATTTTATTTCAATGTCCGCTTATTTAACATAAGACGATAAGCATACTACTACATTTAGTATTCTTTGCTACTACACTTTAGGGTATTTGCTAAATCGAACATACCATTTACGTGTTTAGTTACATACCGTACGACGCAAACACGAAACGGCTTAAACTAGTCCGAGAGCCGACACCCAAAAATCGTGTTGGTAAATTATTTTGATTTGCTCCAGCTAAATTCAATGTGACTCGCTGCGCTTTGAAAGCAGTTCATATTTGAATTTATATTATCGTTAGGAACTCGGTTCTCGGATACTATAAGCTTTGTTGGAACTGTATTTGGTTTCAGTTGTTTGATTGTCCTGATTGCAGAATCTTCAAAATGGTGCGAGCAGACTTCGTAGCTTTTAGCTCTCAAATTTTCTTTGTTTAGTAAGTCCTCGTCCTATTAAAATCAGCCACTCTCGGCGCCTAAAATAAAATAGACAAATGGTAGTCAGTACGGAGCAAACACACATGTGCTTATGGTCATTGGTTAGAGTGAAGCAAACGGGGCACTGAGGAGCACAGTCACCGTAGTAGTCGCTCGTCCTCGTCACAGGAACAGTCCCCGTTGCAGTCGCCATAGTCCAGTCTCTATACAATGAAAATTTTTCTAAGTGTTTGACAATCGCCACGCCGAGAAAGGTTAGGGGCGCCAAAAGTAGTATAACTTCAAAAATCGTATCTCCTAAGCTAGTAAAAATCCCTGGACATACATGGGGGTGGCTCAAATATTGAGAGCTGGCCACCATGTATTGTCAAACTTAACCTTAGCTCTCGGTCTATATACCCGTCAGACTAGCCAAAGTGCGCCAAAGTATCTAATTATCATGTTCAGGTGAATAATATTAAATATTATGCTATTCATTTGTATACCTATTCAATTTATTACTTCAGCTCTCGGACTATAAACCAAGAATACTAAATATTAAGTACCTATAAGCTATAAGGTAGCTTTTGAGCGCGAAGGTTCAAATATTATGTGGGTAAGAACTAATAAATGACGGCGTTATGAAGAGACAAACATAAAAAAAATCGAATTGAGACCCTCCTCCTTTTTTGAAGTCGTTTAAAAAGAAGGAACTTGGAACTGCAGAAATTACGTAGGGTAGGTATCGTCGGTGGTACCTACCTACCTATAGTCAGCGCGTGATGCCCGTCAAGGACACTCGAAACTAGAAAAATACGTCCGGCGGGTGACGGCGAAGTACGTTGTCCCCGATGGTTCCGATTCAATAACCCTCCTAATTTAAAAATCTAGCTGGCTAGGTACCTACCTACTTTGTGGTCTACCTATAAAATAAGTAGCTTTGTCTAGATACGCATTCTGTCCGAACAGTGTAGTATTGATAGGTTGGGTTATGGGTAGGTAGGTACCTTAAAATTTTAAGATTTATTAATTTGGCAAACAGGCAGAACATAAAAGATAAATCCGGCATATTTCTATTCGAATTCAAACAGCCGAACGCCACACAATATCGTCTGTCATATTTTCTTTTCTTGTCCATTCTAAGGTAGGTACCTACTTTAAGTAGGCACGATCAAGAGAGAAAAAAAAAATGTTTTTATAAAATCTCAGCTGAGCGCGAGCATAGAAAACACCTGAAGCGTTCACACGAGCGCGCGCGTGACACTCGACTAATTTTAAATCCGCTCGGCCGGATACTTCGCTGTAGGTATATAACGGATGTACTGCGCGGAGTGAACCACGCCTGGTGTAGGTAGGTACACACATATCTTTGATTTGCCTGACGTTTCGACCAGGTTACATCGGCTGTGGTCACAGGCTGACTGGCTCAGTGGTGCACGCCCGCCGCCGTCTTCGAGTTCGTGATGAAGAAGGTTCTCCATCTACCCGCACATTCTAGATATTTTTCATATTTTCTTTTCGCCATGTACGTCATATACCACACTCACAGTGTCCCTATTCTGTAAGCAAACTGTCCGGTGTCTATCTAACTGCGCACAAAAGTGAGGTTGTGTCTTTACCATGATCACGTTAATTCCCGTTAACATTATTGTATAATATCATAAAACGCGATAGTTACTTATTTTTTTATTAACATAGAGTTATGTGTCCAGGTGGATGAGAACATGCAGAGAGCCCAGCGTAGGAATGCGTGCCTCAGTGAGAAATTCTGGTGGCGACGTGATGTAGGAGTACCTACAGACTTCACCAAACAAACTAAAGACTCCTGCGATATCTGCGCAGAGATGACTATTGACGAAATTATTAACGGCAAGGTACGATATTTTTAATGTAATAATAATACTTTGGTAGCGAATGAAACACGTAGACTAAAGTCTGTTTTTTAATTTCAGATAGTAAAATAACATTACCTTTGTTGCCGGTTTATTGCAATTAAAAAATAGTCATGTGCCGCCAGTGCCGAAAGTTGTCGATTAATTAAATTTAGTACAAATTTGTTGGTTATTTTATAGTTAGCTTAAATGGATAGTGTACGAAACTAAAAAAACTTTTTAGTTTTAACTTTTTTCTTTAAAGATAAACTACTTGTATCTAGGCCACAAACATTGACGATAGTTTCGCGCACGTCACTAAGCACTAAAAGCGGGTATCATTTTTTCACAATTTGACATTTGCTGTTTTCAATTTACTATCTGAAATTAAAAAACGGACTTTAGACTAAAATAAGCCATTTTACCTATGTATATCGCCGCCAACTAGCTTAATCAGCCATCCAATTAACTGCCTACGCAGTTAACTAAACGGCGCCATTCAATTAACGGCCTGAATGGTGGACTATCTTTATGGAAGAATACTGATACCGAACTATGTTCAAACAAGTGAATTTCATTGAAGCACAATTTCATATTCGGACATAATATTATTAATAACAATATCTCAATGGGAATAGTTATAATGAGAACACTTATGCGCATTAAATCATTTCCGTATAAGTTTTTCGAGTTCTATTAAGCTACTTATATACGTATATATACTCGTAATAGCACAGACGTAATGTGACAGTCAGCGTCAAAACAATCTTGACCACAGTTTTACCAATCATAGTGACCACATTATCATTAAAATATTAGATATTTTTTTATGTAATCAATTGGGTATTTGACTGACTAGTCAAATTAGTTACTTTTAACTAAACGTCAATACGGTAAGTTATAAGGAATATTGTATGAAAAATTCATTTATGACGTCATAATATTTAATGGTCAAATCATTTACTATTAAAGGTTGGGTGGATGATTAAAAATAAATAAAAAAGATAAAATACGAACCGACGCTACTGCTTTCACTCTTTTATTATTCTTTATTTAATAAGTTCAGTTATATGATTTATTTTTACTACAGGAAAATACCCAATTGTGATGCTGTTTATTTTCTCAAATAAATTAATATATAAATTATTATTGAGACTGATTTTCTGACTTGAATTAAATTTTCGTAAACTAAAGGTGTGTACCAAATACCAGAACAATCAATCAACAGGAAGGAGGCAATACCAAGCTATTAAGATCATTTTGAGTTCTTTGCCACATCAATCCAATGCTGACTGTACACTGTGATGTCCCAGGACGGTGTGTTCCCGGGGCTGGTCCCGCTGATCGAGTCGTACCTGTCGGACATGGACGTGGACGCGGACGCGGACACGCACTGCTCGGTGCAGCAGTACCTCAAGCTCATTCAGCGCCGCGCCTCGGGCGAGATCTCCACCATGGCCTCGTGGATGAGACATTTCGTCACCACGCACCCCAAATACAAGTATGGGATTCTGGTATAATTGTGTCAATGTGTACAGTAGGTCTATATAAAAAGGCCAGGAAGGCATCGTATTAGGATAATTTTGTCATGTGGTAATACGTACGCGAAATTAGAAGCTACTTAGTAAATGAATTGCTCATACGAGTGACCATTTTACGAATTTTATAGGAAATGATGAAGATTCACCGGAAATTCATATGGTGACTCATTTTTAGCAGAATCAATATAGCCGTTTTAGACCCGCTGGCTTTTGCCAACAGTATGAACCCAAATATGAAACTTTTATTACAAACCTTAATCAAAATAATTTAGTAAACAAGTTCTCAATTAATCAGACCCGTGTTGGTAGGGGGTCGCGCACCGACACTAAGTAAGCTTTTACTCTACTCCAACGTCCTTTTAATCTCTTACGTTTTTTTTTTAATTATTTAGAGTCAATTCAATATTAGGCTAGGAACCCACAGCTTTCCCGCAGAGCTCCGGCGGAAATGTTCGATATCCAATATATATTGTAACTACTTTTCTTTTCAGTCAAGACTCTATCGTTACTGAGAAGATAAACTACGATTTACTGAAGACCGCGTACGGCATACAAACGGGCACGACACCCGCGCCCAAGCTGCTCGGCGGCGGCAACGTGTCCAAGACCAACGAAGATATTCCCAAGGCCTTCATCAACATGATGGGCAAGGAGTGCTCCTAACACGCCGCGTGCTCCGCGTATACCCGTTGTTATCTAATTAGATGTTGCCTTAAGCAGGGTACTCACCAAGCCGTGTAGCATGTAATGTATCTGATACTGTATCAGTTGAGTACGTAGGCACGAGCCCGCCGCGAGCCGCTCGCGTATGAATCGCAGCGACTCGCCGAGTGCGAGCACAAAGACGTGATCTGGGAGCTCGTAGCTAAATATGAAGTGACCGTGGACGAGCCGTACACTTGTAGGTTGGATATTATGTGCTACACGGCTAGGTGAATACCCAGCTTTACGTTGAGGACTCTTGTCATGAGTCTACCGGATACAGCAACGCTACGTTAGTATGTTATGGTAAATGTGTAATGTTCGGCACAGGGTACGAGTGAAAATTTTAGTGTCGATTTTTACATACCCTAATGTTATGTGGCGTCACGGTCAACATATTAGAAATGTGATATTATGTAACATTTAACTATGTATTACACAAGTTATTAGAGTATAGAGATCCCAGTGTGACCTTATCTTAGATGTAACTACTACAAATCCCCAGTTAACAAACTGATTTATGTAGATTTATGCAGTGAAGTTCCTTACATAGTTTAATTTGGTAGTGTGGAAATGAAACTCCACCTATGTTCAAATTTATTTATATGCCTATATTATTGTAATGTAATATTCATAAAGACAAGACAATGCATTATTCAAATTAGTAATCGAATAATAAGGTTAATTTTATACTGGTACTTGATGATTTTCTTCAAATAAAATACAAAAGGTTCAGAAAGGAGGTTTAAATCTTTCAAATACCTAATTCGATTCAAATTATATATCAAATCAGTAAAGTGTTTAGACTTCGAATGCAACTATACATAGATAATCTGAAGCATCTTACTATTTAGAGATACATTTAGGATTGCTCACGTGACTTTGCCAGTCAAACCGTGGGTTTAATATTATACGGTATTGTAGCAGGAAGGCGGAACAAAAGGGGTTTCTATTTCACTTGACATCGTAGGTACTTACATAAATGACTGTGACGCATGCATTTCGCATATTCACCGTAAACTGGCATTTAAAACAATATTAGTTAAAATATATTCGGCGTTAAAACAGCTTTACCAAATTGAGAATACAGATTTTATTACAATAATAATATTGTAAAGGATGGTTGTGAATGATGTAGTGAACATTAGTATGGATTTCTTTCTTATGGTTTGATATTAGTTTAATTGACACGCGTTTTATAGAACATATATGTTATTTATTCTTTAACTGCTTTTTTTTGTTCAAATTATATTATAACATTGTTGGCTTCTGTCTGTCGTTGGAAGCAAACGCGTAAACAAGTTAATTACCTTTTATTGAAAATTCTTTATATTTCATCATAGTAATATCGCACTAAATACAACCAGTTACAGTGTGTTATTCTAAACTTGGATTTTGTGTTATAATACGTGTTGAAGTGAGTCGCTGTGGGAGCGAGTGGGCAGCCGTCTTTCATTGTACCAGCAGGCGTGGTTCACTCCGCGCAGTACATCCGTTATATACCTACAGCGCAGTATCCGGCTGACCGAATTTAAAATTAGTCGAGTGTCACGCGCGCGCTCGTGTGAACGCTGCTGGGATTTTATAAAAAACATTATTTTTTTCTCTCTTGATCGTGCCTACTGCCTACTTAAAGTAGGTAGGTACCTACCTAAGAATGGACAAGAAAAGAAAATAATGACAGACGATATTGTGTGGCGTTCGGCTGTTTGAATTCGAATATAAATATACGGGATTTATCTTTTTTCTCGCTTCCCATAGATGCTGAAAAGTAAGTTTGCCAAAATCTTAAAATTTTAAGGTACCTACCTACCCATAACCCAACCTACCACTACTACTGCTCAGAATGCGTATCTAGACAAAAACTACTTATTTTAAAGGTAGACCACGAAGTACCTAGGTAGATGCCTAGCCAGCTAGATTTTTGAATTGGGAGGGTTATTGGATCGGACCCATCGGGGTCAACGTACTCTGTCGTCACCCGCCTTGCCGTATTTTTCTAGTTTCGAGTGTCCTTGATTGTCATTTTTCACATAAGTAGAAAAATAGTAACAGGTACTTAACTGGAATGGTAATCAAATATTCAATCCTTCACTGTTAGAATATATTTTTATTTCAACATGACATCAGATATGGTAACACTATATTTTTTCGTTGGTTCCGTTTCCTGAACAATTTTATTATTCACTTCTGTCATCGTTCTAATGTTCAGGTCTAGCATAGTAATTATAATAAAAGTATATTTTATTTTATGTTTCCACGACGTTCAGTCAGCTTGTAATTGTTTGTTGATGATAATAAACGTTACAAACGTTGAAGAGCTGAGTACCATCTTTTATTTCATCTCCGACTTGACCCGACTGCCACCACGTGCAAACAGCTTCCACACATGCTACTTTGTAACAGGTTATTGGACCAGCATTTAATCTGGGATTGGCAGCGAGAAGCAGAGGAATTGGTGAGAAAGAATTTCATTACCTATAAATTTCATAGTCGGAGAAATGTCACATGAAAATCCAACTGCACATGTACAAGATGGCGACATGCACCATGTGCCCGGTGCTAATTTCAATAATATTAACGTGCCAAAGCTAGACGGTGTTTCGAACTATACCTCATGGAAATTCATTATGAAAATGTTGCTGACCTTGGACGGAACGTGGGGTTGTGTGACCGGAGTAGACCTGGACGCTAATCGTAAACTATTTTCGAGGACAAAGGCCTTTATAGGCGTGTTTTGTTGCTGCGTCAGTTGCATAGAATCAGTCTGAGTGACTTTACAAACATGTCACAGTATATTTCGACAGCTATGACCCTTGTGCAACAACTCGCAGATATTGGGCGGACAATAGAGGACGGCGAGGTAGCCGAGATACTTCTCAGTGGCCTGTCTGCGGAGTATGATGTTCTGGTATCCAGTTTGGAGACGGCTTGCATTGGCCGTGTGCTTTCCAGCGAGTTGGTTCGGACACGTTTGCTACAGGAGGAGCATAGGAAGAACGGTTCTTCGGATAGTAATGGTGTTAATAGTGCGGCTTATGTCACTGGCAGGAAAGTTTTAATAGTGTGTAATTATTGTAAAAAGCCAGGGCATATTAAATCTAAATGTTTTAAGTGGAAAAAGAACAAAAAACCATCTCCTGAGGAAAAGACTCTGATTGTGATGGAATCCGCTTGTTTGGCTGCACACCATGACTGGATAGTGGACTCGGGATGCACAGCACATATGTGTAACAACAAAAATTTATTTAAGGACTTTAAAAATAATATAACTAAAGTAACAATAGCAAATAATGATCTTCTTAACAGTGAGGGCACTGGTAAGATTAATTTTGTTTGTAATAAACATGAGTTTGCTGCTGAGGATACAATGTATATCCCTGAGTTGTCCACTAATCTCCTCTCTGTAAACAAACTAGTGAAGTCTGGTTACTCTGTTGTCTTTGATCAACGAGGTTGTAACTTTTATAAAAACCCTCAGATTGTAGGTAATTCCTTAGGTTATGCTAACAACCATAATGGTGTTTATAGATTGAATTGTGTCATTCCTGTGTGTCAAAGTTCGGGGTTGCTTTAGAATCGTGCCAATCGAATTATGGAGTGAGAGGGTGGGAGGGGGGAGGAGGGGGGAAGAGGAACCCCTCCCACCTACTCCCCCCCCGCGGAGACGCTTAGTTTTTAAGTTATGATTATTTTCATAACCGCGGGGCTCCTATTTCTGGGTGGTTTGAAAAAAAATAACCACGAATGCTAAGGCGGGAGCTCCGCTCCGCTTCGCTCCCGCCTTAGCCTTCTAACCTAACCTATCCGAGTCGGGGTACTCTGAGTCGGGATATTATAAAGCTCTTAAAAAAAAGGAAAAAAATTAAAACAATAAATAATCCATTGCTTATTTATTAGGATTATAAATAATTTGTTTGGGGATGGGGGTCTCTACACATTAGATACTTACTTAGTCCTTGTTACCTACTTACGTCAAAAATATACTTTTAGGTTAGGTTATGCAAATAATCATAACTTAAAAACTAAGCGTTTCCGCGAGGGGGGCGGGTGGCGGGAGGGGTTCCTCTCCCCTCTCCTCCCTCTCCCTCCATAATAATAATAATATAGCGTTTTATTACGCATTACTTCGTTCTGTTACACGAAACTTTAAAAAGCCCTAAAAAAAAACTACGCATCTCCGCGGGGCGAGAGTAGTATTTTTGAGAAGGGGAGACAAACCCCTATCTAACACAACCCCTAACAACCCTTATTTCGATTGGCACGATTCTAAAGCCAACCCCAAAGTTCTGGTGAGGAACATTCTTCAGTCCCTCTGAAGAATCTAGTTCAGAGTGAACAGAGTGCAATGGTTGCTACTGAGACGGAATCTTTATGGCATAGGAGACTTGGTCATTTGAGTCATGGGGGATTATGTACTCTGCAGAAAAATAAACAGTTAATGTTTCAGGAAGTTCCTGGAAGTAACTTGGATGAGTGTGTTGCATGCTTGCAGGGGAAACTCGTTGCAAAACCGTTTCCTATTGGCAAGGCAAAGCGCGCTACTCAACTGCTGGAGCTGATCCATTCGGATGTCTGTGGCCCGATGTCTGTCTGTAGCTGGGGTGGAGCCAGATATCTGTTGACACTGACAGATGATTACAGTAGGAAAACCTGGGGCTACCTGCTCAAGAATAAATCAGAGGTAATGTTACATTTTATTAATTTTAGAGCCCTTGTGGAGAAACAAACAGAATTGCCAATAAAGGTTCTTAGGACTGATGGTGGTGGCGAGTATTGTGATGGGAAATTCGAAGCCTATTTGCAAAAAGAGGGAATTGTGCACCAGGTTACTGTGCCGTACACGCCTCAGCAGAACGGAATTTCGGAGCGTCTTAACCGGACCATTATGGATAAGGCACGCTGCATGCTGATGGAGTCTGGTCTTCGCCGGGAATTCTGGGGTGAGGCAGTCATGACTGCAATTTATTTAAAAAATCATTCCCCGACGTCTTCCCTAGGTGGATCTGTGCCCGAGCAGGTTTGGACTGGTTCACCATCACTGGACCTTAGTCACCTGCGTGTGTTCGGCTGCATTGCATTTGCCTTGAAACCTGAGCCAAAGCGCAATAAGTTAGAGTCTAAATCGACTAAGTGTTTGTTTGTTGGTTATAGTGATACTATTAAGGGCTATAGACTCGTTGAACCCACTAAACCCCGACAGATAATTTTTTTTTTTTCTAGAAATGTTACTTTCTTAGAAAATATTTTTTTGAAAGATATGAACAATGTTTCACGTCATGAGTCAAAACAGAATATTATTTCTTATAATTTTGACAGGAATATTCAAGCTATTAATAATTCTAATGTAAATGTTAGTGAGGAATTGAATATAAATAATGAAAATAATAAATTAATTAATAATGATATTTTAATAAATGATGAAAGTGACTCAATTATAAATATTTTTAATAATCAAAATAATAGTGTCACTTCAGCTCCTGACTCAGAGTCTGAGTACTGTACGGGCAGTGAGGAGGACACAAGCTGTTCGAGTCCTGCGGCCGAGGACTGTAGCGAGAGTACTTCCGACGTGTCGACTACCGGTGGGGATGTAGCCGTGGCTAGCTCTGAACCTGAGGTATCAGTGGCTCCCACTAGCCGCCCCGTGCGTGGTACGCGTGGAGTAAAGCCTATAAGGTACCAAGACTATTCTTTATTTATAAATGCAGAGTTGGAGCCTGTATCTTATGAGGAAGCCATATCTTCTCCTAGTAGTGAGGAGTGGCAGCGTTCTATGAAAATAGAGTTCGATGCTCTCAATAATAATAATGTATGGAAGCTTGTCGATCGCCCATTGGGTCAAAATGTAGTAAAATGCAAGTGGGTGTATAAAATTAAAAATGACACTTCAGGTAACCTTAAGTATAAGTCGCGTCTTGTCGCCCGCGGGTTCTCACAAACTTATGGGGTTGATTATGACGATACTTTTTCGCCAGTGGTACGCCATAGCACTCTGCGTACTTTGTTTGCGCTAGCTACTGAAATGAACATGTACATAGAACATTTGGATGTAGATACAGCATTTCTTAATAGCAATTTGAATGAGCGTATTTATATGGAGCAGCCTGAAGGGTTTATTGAGGATAAAAGTAAAGTATGCCTCCTTTTAAAAAGCATTTATGGGCTTAAACAAGCAAGCCGTATGTGGAACATGACTGTACATAATTTATTGATTGGCAACAATTTTTCACAAACTAAATGTGAGCCTTGTGTCTATTTTCAGAGAGATAAAGGTATGTTGACAATAATTGCATTATATGTAGATGATTTTTATGTTTTTTCTGCTCACAAATCATCCATAAATGAATTGTATACTTTATTAAAAGGGATTTCAATGTTAAAAATTTAGGCCCTATTAAAATTTGTCTTGGCATGCAAGTATCTCATGATGTATCAAGAGGTGTGTTAAAATTAGATCAATCACAGTATATAAAAACATTGTTGGCTCGTTATGGAATGGAAAACTGTAAACCTGTGTCTACACCTTTGGCACTTAATGTAAAGTTGGATAAAGCTGAAAAGGAAGTGCTTGATGATAATGTGTATAAGTACAGAGAATTATTAGGTTCCCTTATGTACCTGTCTGTATGCAGTAGGCCTGACATAACGTATGCATGCAGTCAGCTAAGCCAGTTCAATAATTGTTTCGGCAGAGAACATTGGCTCGCGGCTAAACGGATTTTAAGGTATCTTGCAGGGACTTTAAATTATTCCCTATGTTTCTATAGGTCTGGTAGTTTAAATATTACTGCTTATGCCGACGCCGACTGGGCTAATAATATTGTAGACCGAAAGTCTTATACTGGATTTGTGATTCAGATGGGTGGGAATGCCATTAACTGGGAAGCACGGAAACAAAAGTGCATAGCATTATCAAGTACTGAGGCTGAATATTTACGAGTAGCTTTGAGCGAGGTGTGTAAAGACTTGTGTTTTCTTAAGAATTTTTTGGCTGAAATTGTAAATGTTCAAATAGACATAATCTTATACAATGATAATCAAAGTGCACTCAAATTGTTACAAGCCAAAGAATACTGTCATAGGAAAACCAAGCATATAGACTTGAGGTATCATTATATCAAAGATTTGATGCAACGTAAGTTTGCTAGTGTACATTATATGTCAACTCATAATATGATTGCTGATGTATTGACAAAAGCATTATGTTCCACTAAGCATAAGAATTTTATAAATAAGATAATGAATGTTAAATAGGTAAGAACGCTGTGTAATTGTTACATGTGTAGAACAGTTGACTTGTCATGTTGAGTAAAAAGGAGAGCATGTTAGAATATATTTTTATTTCAACATGACATCAGATATGGTAACACTATATTTTTTCGTTGGTTCCGTTTCCTGAACAATTTTATTATTCACTTCTGTCATCGTTCTAATGTTCAGGTCTAGCATAGTAATTATAATAAAAGTATATTTTATTTTATGTTTCCACGACGTTCAGTCAGCTTGTAATTGTTTGTTGATGATAATAAACGTTACAAACGTTGAAGAGCTGAGTACCATCTTTTATTTCATCTCAAACTTGACCCGACTGCCACCACGTGCAAACAGCTTCCACACATGCTACTTTGTAACATTCACAAGAAGGCAACCCTAACAGGCGTTAGAAAAGATAAGAGGCACGCGATAGAAAGAGAAGCAAGTTTAGGTGAATAAAATTATAAGTACTTAAAGTTGTGCGAGCTAAATTCCACCGTATTGCGTCGAAGCAAGACTGGAATTGATTAAATCTTCTTGCGCAGTGATTCTTCTGTACGTTAGTACTATTAATTATTCTGTGGTACCAGTGAGAATCCTTTCACTCATTCTCGCACGACTTAGAACGGCTGCTCCGTCCCTGTCTAACGTTGTTATTGGGTGAGATTGCACTGAATAGCGATGCAGATCTGCGCTGCGTGCCCGGACACAATTGATTCAAAGGATGACAGCGTGAAATGTGTTCGTTGTAGTAAATATTACCATCAACTATGCATAAATGCTACAGAAGATGCGCAGTTGTTTACACCCGAGTATAAGAGTAATTGGCTGTGCCCATTATGCCGTGGCAAACAACGCAAAGGCGATAACACCGATACTCAGGTGCGACCTTCGACGCCTACGAGCCTAGCCGACGTAACCTTCAACATAACCCGTCGCAAAATCATGCAGAAACCTGGCGATACGATTTCATATGTCCCGTCCCCGTCCGATGACTCGAAGAATTATGTTACTCGCTCTGATATGGCGGAGTTTTTACGTAGCGAGGTGCGTAGTGTTATGCAGGAATGTATGTCGGAGTTTAAAACACATTTAAATGCTCAGCTACGTCATCTCTCTGACACTGTAAATGAATACAAGTCGTCATTAAGTTTCCTGAGTGAGCAATTTGATGAATTAAATAAGGAGGTGAAGACAAATAACTTAGAATTTATTAACCTAAAAAAAAAAAGCGAATCATTGCGCTCTGAAGTAGTTGTTTTATCTAACCGCCTGAATCAGATAGACCAGCTAACCCGAACTACTAATTTGGAATTACAGTGTATTCCTGAGCGCTCTTCGGAGAATGTAATATCGATAATAAAGCAGGTAGGTGCTGCAGTTAAGTATAAAATTCAAGATAGTGACATCGCGTATTGTTCACGCGTGGCTAAATTGAACCCTGGTAGTAGGGGAGAGCGGGGCTAAAAGTGCCGGGGGTAAATTGTGCCGACGCGAATACCTCGAAAACGGAAAGAGATAGATATACGATCATATGGCGTCGCGTGATGCCTAGCAGTCGGGCACACACGGCTGCCATTTTAGTTCCGTTCGCTACGTGGACCGAGTGGCAGTGCATGTGAAGGTCATCCATTACCACGTAAGAAAATATTTTCGTTTCGATACTTTTTGGTCGCCAGCTTACATTTTTCGTGCTTTTAATATAAGAGCTTTAGTAAAATGCTTTATATTTATCCTAGTTTGTTGTGCAGTGTAATTTTGATGCTTTGAGCTTTTAATTTTTATAGGTAAGACAAAATATCAAACTCTCATAAGCGGGGTAAGATGTGCCGTTCTTGTGGGGCTACTTGTGCCGCGGCACAACCAACCCCTAAGCAACATTTATTATTAGTAAGAAAATACTTGACGACATGATACTGCATTTATTATCTTTAACAGAATGAGGACATACAAACGAAAATCTCAAAGGGGCACAACATCTCAAGATCTATTACAAAGGGCTGCTTGGCTGAAGAACAGGCTAATAAAAAGAAAAAGAAAAAATGTGAAACTAGAAAGAAGGTTAAGGGACAAGGGAATGGAAAAGGCAAGGGAAAAGGTAAACAAACAAAAAAACTGACGAAGAACCTCGCTAAGAGAAAAGTTTTAAAAGATGACGACAGTTCTGATGATGAACAAGAATGGTACTGTATCATATATAGTGATGCCTATTCTAACTCTGACCCTGGAGAAAATTGGATTGAATGCAGAGCGTGTTGGGCTCATATGCAATGTATTGAAGATGAAGAAAGCCTAGTATTTGTATGTCCTAATTCTTTAATAATTAATCTGGAGAATAATTAGTTCAGCTATATTTTTTTGATTTTTAAATGCCTCAAAAGACTTGTAATTTAAGAGAAACTTTAATTTTTGTGATATTATCCTTACAGACTGATATTTTAAATAATTAATCTAAATTAGTTGCTTAAAAATAAGTGCAAACTATCGCTAAATATATGTTTTTATGTTTGAAATCAGTACATAAGTAAAGATAACTTTTTTACTATTATAATACTCAGTACATTACAAATAACTAAATTTTGAAAACTGTTGATTTATAGTAAAAAGTATAAGGTATAAATATATTATTATAAAATTAATGTCTTTTAAATTCTACATTAATTTTTATTCATATAAAAACCTAGCATTATAGACGGCACAATTGACCTCAACTACGGCACAACTGGCCCCAAAGTGGGGCTGGTAGTGCCTTGCCACCGCTGTATAAAAAAATCAATTCATCCCAAAAACTATTAAAAATGTGCAAAATCTGTAGATAAATTCGTATTCTAGACTAAATTTGGCTTAGGATGAACCACTACTTTCAGGTATAGTGTTTATTTTATCCGAGTCATATAAGAATTTGCCAAAATCGGCACTTTCAGCCCCGCTCTCCCCTACACGACCCCGCTCAATATTAGTGAAATTTACAACACCTCGAACTCGTGACTCATATCTGGCAGCAGTCATTCAGTTCAATAAAACAAATCCCGATAGCAAATTAAATACCAGTGTCCTTGGAATGGGAGGGAATACCATTTCCCCTATTTATGTGGTTGAAAACCTATCGGCAGAAAACAGGAACCTTCACGCTGCAGCCCGATTACATGCGAAGGAATGCCACTACAAATTTGTTTGGGTACGTAACGGCCGCATATACATGCGTAAGACGGAGAACTCGGAAGCTATATATGTTCGCAACTCTGAGATCCTCAAGAAGCTCAATTAACTTTTATTTTAAGTGGTTATATTTTCTTACTTACTTGTGCCTTATCACTGTATTATTAGCATTCGCTTCGGAAATTAGTGTATACTTTCAGAATGTCAGAGGACTACGTACTAAACTTATTAACATTTCCAACAACATAGCCGCATGCCAATATGATGTAGTGATACTCTGTGAGACATGGTTTACAGCATCTATGACTATGAATTGTTTCATGATTACTATACAGTATATCGCCGGGATCGAAGTACTAGTCCTTATCAGCAGAACAAAGAAGATGGTGGAGGGGTGGTAATCGCTGTCTCCAAGGCAATTTGCTCAACTAGATTATTACACTGTGAAAGCATGTGCGAAGATTTGTGGGTCTCAATTAACATTATATCAAATAACAAGCCAAAGAGTATTGTTCTTTGCGGCGCTTACCTCCCCTCTCCGCTACAAAATGTGCAGTTGCAGCACTTTATGAATAATGTTAATCGTGTTTTGGAATCATATACAGATGTACTTATTGTGGGTGATTTTAACTTAAAGAAAATACAATGGGTTCCAGAATCGTCTGGTTCCGCCCTTTATGGCATTTTACATGAGGGGTGCACTATGTCACAGTCATTTTTGGATTTTATAACTTTAAACAACCTAAAGCAGTACAATAATGTAACAAACGATAAATATAGAAGCCTTTGTTTGGCCCTGTCTAATATGGATTGTATTTGTAACTTACAAAGCACATTACCTCTAAGTACAATGGACTCTCACCACCCTCCTTTTGAATTTTGTTTATCATTACCAAAACCCCCTGCTAAATTAATAAAAAACCAAATTTTAAAACCAAACTATCACAGAGCTGATTATGATAGTATCATCAATCATTTTAATCAAATCACTTGGAGCCAGGAGTTACCATGTTGCATGTCTGTAGATGATATGGTTCGACATTTCTATAGTCTAGTTAATGCAGCTATTAAACAATTTGTTCCCATAAGGAAACCTATTTCAAATAAATACCCCATTTGGTTTACACCGGAATTAAAAAAAATGTTAAAAGAAAAGAACAAATACCGGATTCGATTTAACAAATATAAAAACCCTTTAGACAATTTATCCTTCCAATTATTAAAAAAGAGATGTCTAACACTTACTACTCAATGCTATAATAATTATATCTCAAGTATTGAATCAATGATAACATCCGATCCCAAATACTTCTGGACGTTTCTTAAACAGAAACGCCGTAATAGCTAATACCCAACCTCTATGCAACATGAGGGAAATACTGCAAGCCATGGCACTGACATATGCAACATGCTCGCTTCTTATTTCTCTTCTGTTTTTGGTGGTACTGTGCCCGCTGCGGATGGCGAATACAACATCACTGCCGCCTATTCAGAAGAATCTTCTAACGTACTTGCATCGTTCTCTTTTTCAATTGAGCGCGTTGAAACTTCACTGAAGAGACTAAACGCGCACAAGGGAGCTGGAGCTGATGGAATCCCTTCCTTATTTGTACATAACTGTGCAAAAGTACTAGCGCCTCCATTAACAATAATTTTCAATAAATCCTTGGCGAGCGGCATCTTTCCGTCTGCGTGGAAGGAGGCACTTGTTGTACCGATACATAAATCTGGAGATACAACATTAGCTGAGAACTATAGACCGATCTCAATATTATCTGTTTTTGGTAAGGTTTTTGAATCGTTAATATGCCCTCTGATTTCATCCGTGGCAAAGCACTACTTATCACCGCACCAACATGGCTTTGTAAAATCTCGCTCCACTTCTACTAACCTGGTCTCTTTTGTCTCTGATCTTGCTGAGTGTATTGATAATCGGACGCCTGTTGATGTCGTTTATACCGACTTCAGTAAGGCGTTCGATAAAGTTAGTCATCATATCCTCGTTGAGAAGCTTAGCAGAGTTGGTATTGCCGGAAACCTACTGAACTGGTGCGCTTCTTATTTAGCCAATCGTAAATCTAGCGTTGTCTGCGAGGGTTACATTTCCGCTCCTTTTTCAACCCCCACTGGTGTCCCACAAGGCTCTCATCTTGGTCCAGTTTTCTTTAACATTTTCATCAATGATATCACCTCCTGCTTTATACACTCAAAAATATATATGTACGCCGATGATTTGAAAGTCTCTAAACCAATTTCCTCACTTAATGACCCCAAACTTTTACAGGACGACTTAAACAGACTTTCCCAATGGTGTACTAAGAACCACATGAAGTTAAACATTAATAAATGTCATTATATTCAATTCACAAGGAACACATGTCCCCCTAGGAATAACTACACTATAAATGACATACCTCTCAATGAAGTAGATAATATCCGCGACTTGGGGGTGTTACTAGATAAGAAATTAAGTTTTATTCCTCACATTAGGAATGTTACTACAAAAGGTTTCAGGATTTTAGGATTTGTACTTAGAAATTGTAAGAACTTTAAGAAACAATCAACAAAGATTACCTTATTTAGTACATTGGTCAGATCGAAGCTTGAATACTGTAGTCAGGTTTGGTCTCCTCATTACGAGGTCCACATTAATGCACTTGAGCGAGTTCAGAAGCGTTTCTTATATCATCTAACTTACCACCATCATAACGCTAAGACTTTAGCCTCATACAAAAAACGCTTAAAGCATTTCAATCTGCATAGTCTCAAAGATCGAAGAAAATTATTAGATCTAATGTTCCTGTACAAGGTGGCGAGGGGAGTCCATGATTGCCCGTCTCTTCTTGAAAATATTACATTTAGTACCCCCAAGAAACTTCCGCGTGGATCACGATTCCATTTATTTGTTCCCAAAAATGCAAGAAGCAATCTAGGACTCCATTCGCCTATGAACCGGCTCCACATACAACAATGTTTCGAAGGGGCGCGTTCTGGATATCTTTGGACAATCCTTGGCTAAATTTAAATTCTTGATTTTAAACCCATCCCACAACTACTAGTTTTTTTAGGTACTCATATTAGTCTCATGCAGTAATCTCAATTTTCCATAATTTAGGTTTCTGTGTTATACAGATAATTTTTATGTAATTAACTACTTTAATCAATTGTATATCTTGCTTCTCAATGCATGCCGTGGCAGCTTGTAATTGAGGTAGCTCCAAACAAATGTAAATTAGACTTAAGGTAAAATGTAATGTGCTGGTGTATACCTTGTAAGCTGCTCTTAATAAATAAATAAATAAATAAAATAAATAAACATAGAGGCGATCTGTATAACTGGATTAGCTGAAATATTTATATATTGACGTCTAAGCGGCATGGATGGAGATGGAATAAGATTTATATATTGAACAATATTTATTGATTGGAATTCGTTGACCTGTAACCTGTTACTTTGGAACAACCTCCGTTGGTCAGCTGTTCAATTCGTTGCGTCATTGATTGCTCTTCAGTGACGTCACCCATTCTGACCAATGACAATCTCTGGCTGTCACAGGGCTGTGCTCGACGTCGTATGCTTAGAGAATTGCAGAGCTGGTCTCTCCCCATACAGCGTATCTCTACTATACGCCGATATGCGCGGGCAAGGTTTTTTATATGCACTACTGGTATGTAACCGTCCAACGCTGTTACTATTGCCTGAAAAGGCTTATAACACCGGAGCAATTATACGTGCATTATTCGTAAAGCCCCATCTTATCTTTTTGAGATCTTTTGTATTGTATTAGTTTATTAATATTCCTATAGACGTAGTACTTAGCGTTAGCAGGCACAGTTTAGGAAAGCGCTATCATTACCTCATCACTACAGAATCCTTAATATAAAAAATGCGTTTAAGATTTTTCTCAAACATGCAATGAAATATTGACATTACGTTCCTCTTAATAGGCTGCGAAGTATGACGTTTCAGGCGCGGCTAGGACCAGAGGCCGGCAATGGAATTTCATACAAACCTTGCAGGCCTAGGCCGGCAAAGTCCTCTTTTTTAATTTCGATTTCACATAAATTTGTGGCAAAGGCATCGACACTCTGCCACTATGCGTATTAAAAAAAAATATATCTTTAATTTTTTTGTTGTTTATTTCGTTGGCATGTTTGAGAAAAGCACTATACATACCTCGGCGGGATATATGGGGTTGCCTGCCTCAGACCTATCCGGCCTCGCTTCGCTCGGCCGTCTATATGTCTTCGGCCGGCAACCCCTTTCATCCCGGCCTCTGTAGTAACAGGGCCGTCTTAAGGCTATATAGCGCCAGGGTGCGAAACTCAGACTGCGCGCCCTCCCCCCCGGTCAACAAAAAAAAAACGCAATAAATTTCTGATGTTTCATTTATTTTTCTCTAAGATCTGTAATCTATCTGTAAAAAAGATCTCTAATACAATGTTTTATTTTAAGTGCGTTTCCTTTTTCTGTTTTGGGCACCCGATGGTTTGTTTTTACCATCCCCTAAATCAGCCATCTGCAATCAAATAGATCATTAAGCATATAAATATTTCACACACTTCAATGAAATTATATGAAAGTAAACTTACTTAAGTAAATAAAATGTTATATGTTATAGGTATAAATTATAATTATAAATATATTTATGTAATAAAATTTAAATGACCAATATCAAGCCCAAGTAAAGTAGTTATCATAAATTATAATCTCACTTACTTATTGTGTGTGATTATGATTAATGATTACAAATACCACGATATGGCATCAATTAGGTATGTAAGTTTATTTTTTATTAATTTATTAGTAGGTAGGTATATCAGTATTGTAACTATGTTCTAATGTAACAGTAGTTATATCTCAATGATTGTAAGTAATTGTAACCGTAACAAAAATAGGTAACTCTGTAAAAATAAAATTTAGGTACTTACCTTGACAGTATTAATTTCCGTTGTTTATGATTTAAGTAGGTACGCACTGAAAAAACTCCATCCATTTGCACATTATTTTTTTACGAAACACAACACAATCAATTAAATCGATATTGGTGGGCCTAACTGAATTTCCACTTGCTAGAATCAATCACAGTCAAAACTGCTAGAATTTTTAGTGCTCACTCGGCGGCTATCGCAAATAGGTATGATGAAAAAAAAATTCAAAAATTAAGGAAAAGAAATGGATTTAATATTTCTTTAACGTTTCACAGCATTAAACAAAATCAAACTTTAATTTTCATGCAATAAGATTCAATTGTCATAGGTCGTCTAATGACATCAATCAGTAACGACACTCAGAGCCGCATCGCGAACTTACATTACAATATACACCCTAATGTCCTAATTATAGGGGCCATTTTGCTTAAAGTGCGGACGCCAGGCGGCTAGGTCAAAGGGCCTCTTTGAATGGAGATATTGCCGCGTGCGTGTTAAATTAATTTAATTTTTATGAGTATCCCAATAAGAGCTATTTTACCTTGCATATCGTGAGCAGGATGACACTTACCGAAAGGCATAATATTAAGTGACAATAATAGGTACAATGGTAAATTTTAATATTGGTTGATGCCTATATTTTTATGCATGTAGGGGTTTAATTGACGTAAGTGTACGAAACATGGGAATGGCGTTAATATTGTACTTTTATGAGTTAAAGGTTAAATTAGGAAATATCGAAATGTTTAGAGCTCGGCCTGCGCCCCCTCGGGCTACGCGCCCGGGTGCGGCCGCACCCTTGAACCCCCGGTTAAGACGGCCCTGTGTAGTAATGTACTATTACAGCTACGCTGATCGCACGCTGATCATCGGAGCTGATTGATCAATGTGTATGTAATTAAGCTGACATTTTTCGACCGACATCAGCGTGTTTGTAAAAACACCTTTATAGGTTTTTCCAAAATAGTGGGACACGAACTTGTTGACTTGTCAATATGAACTTCAATTACAATGAAATTCACCATGATGTCACGATGTGTTTGTTATGTGGACCACTATCGCAATTTACACCAGACCCATATTACTATCAGTAATTGTAGATTTTAGTGAATGTTTTAAATAATTTGTTACGAAATGTTGAAACACATTGCTGGTTATCAAAGTATTTCCAATAGATTTTATAGCTAGTTTCACTGAAACTGAAAAATATTACTAATTTGTGGGGCTAATAATTTCAGTTCAACGAACCGCTACTTAAGTTAGTTACTTAATAATAACTATATGAATCTGAAACCGACAAGAGCACAAAATTATTTTGTTATTTTTTATTTAATTTTAACGATTTTAATTGTGCAATATATTGTTTACATGCCGAATTATTTTTTATATAATTTGTTACGTTATATTGTTCGTTTTTTCCCACTTGTTCTACTGAACAGTTCTACGGTAGAACTAATGGGATTTTTTTTTCTCACTAGTTCTACGATATTAGATGTAACAAAAGAGTAGAACTAGTGGGAGTCTTTATTCCCACTTGTTCTACCTGTTCCATCGGGTAGAACTAATGGGAGGTTTTGTTCTCACTAGTACTACGATATTATGTTTAACAAAATAGTAGACCTAGTGGGAGTCTCTCTTCCCACTTGTTCTACCTAAACCGAAAAGTAGTTTTACACAAAGAAATGTGTTACCAAATATGCTAGTTGTGGCGTGATATTCCCAGTAGTCCCCTCTAGCTCTGTCCTCTGGGGTGACAGCTAGGAAACCTAAAACTAAACCTCATATATTATGGCGTCTACTAACTAAGCTCGACGGAGCCCCGCTCCGCGGGGCTCCTACCTCTGGGTGGTTTAAAAAAAAATAACCACGAAGACTAAGGCGGGAGCTCCGCTTCGCTTCGCTCCCGCCTTAGTCTTCTAACCTAACCTATCCGAGTCGGATTGCACTGAGTCGGGGTGTTAACGATAATTCGGTTTAGGTAGAACAAGTGGGAAGAGAGACTCCCACTACTATTTTGTTAAACATAATATCGTAGTACTAGTGAGAACAAAACCTCCCATTAGTTCTACCCGATGGAACAGGTAGAACAAGTGGGAATAAAGACTCCCACTAGTTCTACTCTTTTGTTACATCTAATATCGTAGAACTAGTGAGAAAAAAAAATCCCATTAGTTCTACCGTAGAACTGTTCAGTAGAACAAGTGGGAACAAAGTATATTGTTCACTGTTAGTGACATTTTCGAGTACTGTAACATGCATTCAATAAAAATATTAAATTGTTTGGGTGTGTTTTAATAAATACTAAATGAAAAAGCAATGCATTTAGAATAACTCTATATTTTTAGAATTTATCTACAAGTTGCAATATATGCTGTTGCTCTTGTTGGCGCCAATCTTCGCTGCCAGCGTCGCCAAGGTTACCCGCATACTCTGTTTAAATAACATTTACATTAGTATTCTGAAAACACTCAACTTAAAAAACCACTTTACTGAGATTAGGGAGCTAGCTATGGTAGAATCCATGTCCGATTAAAACCACACTGTGTTCCGTCACGTGTGCAGCCACTAGGCCTCGCTCCAAATCAAGGACAAGTGCCACCGATGAATAACCGGAATTCTGTCAGATCTGAAGAAGTCCTCATCGAGGCTTGGAAGGCAATAGGTGCCCGTGGTGTGAGCATCCTCACAAATCTTTATAACCGCGTACTCCTCACCGTAACATCCTGAACCAATGGAGGCTGAGTATCATTACGCCAGTATTCAAAAGGAAAGGATCGGTGCAAGTGTGGCAGTTATCGTGGTATATAGATAATGTGCCACACCATGACCCTCTACGAGAGGATAATCGACACCCGGATCCGACAGGAGAGTCCACTCTCGGAGTGTCAGTATGGGTGTCGTCCATGGACCCAGTGCTCGCCCTAAGGATTGTTGCGGGGAAATATAGGACAAACAACACGCCCTTGCACTGCCTATTCCCAGACATGCAGAAGGCCTTCGACTGAGTTCCTCGCGAGGTAATCTGGTGGGCACTACGGTCCAAGGGAACTCCAGAGGCTTACATTAACACCATCCGAGATATGCTCCACGATTCCGGTTCCATGGTTCAGTCCGCTGTTACACGAAAACGCCGTCGGGGTACACCAAGGATCCTTACTAATTCAGCTTGGTATTGGTCGTTTTGTGAGAGCATCAGATACTCACATGAGCAGCCTTCGTGGTTGCTCATGTAGGCTTATGACAATACGTTGATGGACGCAGATGGTGCGACGTGTGAAAGGGTGGAAGGAGACGCTTGGGAACTGCGGTTTGAAGCTAAATATGGCGAAGACAGAATACTTGGCTTTAAACTCAACAGATCCGAACTCCCAACCCCGTCCGCATAGGCGATGACTTGGTCGAGAGCACGGACCAGGTTAAGTACCTGGGATTTGTACTTCACGTGATTTGCGACATCGACTACGACGTCAAGGCACGTATTGCCGCCGCGTGATCGAAGTGGCGAGAAATGACTGGCGTCACATGCGATTCTAAAATGTCAGGCCGAAGGGATAGGTCTATAAGACGATCATTACACGGCTGTGAGGCGCGGCCGCCGTTGGAGCGACACAAGCAAGAACTGCGTGTCACGGAGATGAAAATGCTGGGTGGATGTGCGGGGCACGCGTAAAGATTGCGTGAGGAACTCTCGCATCCTCGGCAGCCTTCATGGGGCAACAGCCAAGCTACGTGGGTAACAAATGCCTGGCAATGGCGCCCCCGCCGGGTCCAGGTAGAAGAGGTAGGCCCAAGAAGTCCTGGCTTGACGTCGTGAACGGTGACATGCGTGCAAATGGTCTCATTACAGTGGTCGCCCAAGATCGTGCTAAGTAGAGGAGGAAGAGCCGGAACGTGGACCCTGAGCTCCGAGAGCATATCGGCCGTGGATGCAATCAGGATAACGTTTAAATGTAGATGTCGACGATGTGTTCCGTTACGGGAGCTTATTGCAGGGGACAGGGGGAAATATCCAGGAACCCTGGTAGGCATTGACTGTCTGTAGGCAACAACTGGCTGCACCTTTTTAGCATGTGTCTCGTGTTTTAATCTGCATCATTTTTTGAATACACGACAATGTTTTTCTAGCTTATTTTATATGGACAATGAGAAATACACGGCGGATATGTATATGTTTACCTCTCATGACGTGCCGAATAATTTTCAATGAGCCACCGCGCAAAGACAACACACGTTGCACACGCTGTTTTATAGTCGAAGGGCCCGCAGTGCAAACCTAAATTAGTAAATAAAAACAGGTTATACAGTGTAAAACTGAAAAACTTAACATATTTTCTAGATTATAATAGAAAATCAAATAGATTTTTGAATTGAGTAATTGATTGAAGCTTTCAAAAACGCTATGACCGCGTGGTCAGACCGCTTTGTCCGACCGATCATTACAGTAACGAAATTTTGGTAGTATAATGAAACGAGGTGTTTGCTGGATTTATGTGCGTTCGATGACGTGAATTTTAGCACAGTTTTTAAGCATGAACTAACGACATTAATAGTACAACATTACTTTTACACTACATACATAAGTCCATTACATAGATGTACATATTTTAAACTCACCTCTAAAATAATTCTGTCAATTAGTTGCAACGTGAAGAGTCCACCAGATAAACGCCTTAGATATTGAGCATCATCATCTAATTCCTCAGCTTCTTGCTGTAAATAAAACATACATTACCTATTACAGATTGCATTTAGTACATACTGTTTTCAAGTATAACTCGAACCAAATTTAATGGCGGCTCGGAAGTCCGTACGAGTGCGGGTTCAGGCCATTTGAGATAAGAGAGCGAGTCAAACGCCGATCGGTCTGAATCCGCATTCGTACGAACTTCCAATCCGCCATTATTATTATTATTTTTTAATTCGAGGTATACAATCACGACATCCTGACAAGCGACCGCTATCCCCACACAGAGAGGGGCATGCAAAATCCTATGAAGTGTTAAAAAAACTGACCTCCATCTCCTTTTCAGTGCGGTCCACTTTGTCCATGTACTTGAAATGTAACTCAAGGAGTCTGTCAACTTTTTCCAAGTCATTTTCGGTGAATTTTGCCAATAGGCGCTGTCTCTGGCTTCCTTGGCAATTCCTTAACATTGACGCTATTATCGAGACAACATGTTCTGGAAGAGATAATTTAGTGAAAGTAACTTCTAATTTACATTTTATTTTTTATACCACTTAGGTGGCAGACAAGCACACGGCCCATCTGATGGAAAGTGGTTACCGTGGCCTATGGCCTATTCTAATTTACATAAAACATTTTTCATAAGTTAGCGAAACTGTAAAAACGTCAAATCTCTCAAATCAATTATTTCATGATAGACTTTGACCATATGCATTTAAAGTGTAAAATCCCTAATTTCGTGAGGAAGGACACGCGAGAGCCTCGTTCTTCAGTCATCAGGTGGATCGGCTTGTAAATCAAATACCCAGTCATATTCGAAAACAAATACCCAGAGATCAATCATAAGCTAAATAAAATTTGTAGCAGACGAATTTGAAATTTCATACATACATACATATACTCACGCCTGTAAATACATGAAGGGCAGTGGCAGTGGCACCCACATTCATTCCAATTTTAGAGACATAATATTAGCAGGTAATAATAGTAATACCTTCATGCTGATCAACTGTTAAGATTCTTTTGCGCTTCGGTGTTTTCATGAACAGCGGGAACACGGTGCGTAGTCCTAATATATCTACGAACTTGTTGCCATTATCGCGCCCCTCGGGGCCAGCTAGTGCGTGATCTAGCACTTTCAGGGAGCCGTTGCGCGACATTTTCTTTTCCCTGAAATATTTATGAATAAAAGTAGGTATATAACATTACGTTATGGAGTCAGTCAGATCAGTCATGGAGACGTATTGTACTGATTGCATCCGAGACCAAGGAGAACTCGGAACTCAGGGTTCGCCTTCCAGCTCCTCCTCCTCCACTTCGCACGATTTTGGGACGTCCATGGTAGTGAGACCATTGGCACGCATGTCACCCTCCACGACGTCAAGTTATGAATTCTTGGGCCTATCCCTCCTAACGGTACCCGGCGAGGGCACCTTTATAAATAAAAATACATCTCTTGCATAAAACTAAAGAAAATTAACAGCTATTCGTGACATATATGCTGTATCCATGTCCTTTTTTATTATTAAAAACTTTTAATAAAAACAGAAAAAGAAGACAATGCTATGATATTATACACATACGAAAAATGGTGCATACCTAAGCCCCGAGGAGGACCAGACGGAGAGGGATGGCTCTGGGTCAGTCGGGGTGCGAGGGATATGTCGAAGACAACCTCACCTTCGGCTTAGCACAACGACCCACAGACGGCGGGCGGTTTAGTTGGTTCGAGTCGGACATAACGTCCCCCTCCGGCTCCAGAGTGGGGTGTATCCATGGGGATTTCCCGCACGTAAAAAAACATAAATAAGAGGTATACCTAAGCATAAGGTTCATGAGCTGCAGCCCCTCGCCCCTTAGGAAGCGGTCACGGTTGGTTGGCTCCATGAGCGCGCAACACAAGGAGTCGAACATGTTCTCCATGGCCTCTTGTTCCTCGGCGCCACTCGGGTCGTTACGTTTGTAAAACTGCATGCAGACAAGTTAAACGAAGATATAGTATGAGAGGCATTACATCAATATTGCTTGAAGCATATATCTTGGACCTAAAATGTGCTCTATACCCGCAGTACACGTTACTTGGGTGTCATTGGAAGTGAGTACAGGTTGCTACTGCGGTAGACGAGCTCAAATTCACCAAAAATAGATTATTACAAAACAAGCGCCACAATCTCGTTTGTATCGCAGTTTAGGTCTAAGATACGTGTTCCGAGGTATACTTTAATTAGCAATTGCTAATTCGAAAAGATCTTTATTTTTACATTTTTAAAACTATCTTTTAAAAGTATTGTATCTATACAGTGTTGAGTGATGTACCTACTATTCATATACATATGCCGAGACCTAATAAGTATTTTCCAGTTACCTAAATCCTGTTTATTTTATTTTTAAATACATATACAAACCGCTAACTGTTGTAGCAACACGTCAATACCATCCATCTCTCCCAACAGCTTCCTATTTTCAGGTGTTGTTTGCAATAATATGGAAAGAATTTCTGTAGCATATAACTTATTTCCATCAAAGGGTATCTTTAACTGTAAAAATAAAATTTTAATTAATACATGATATCATCTAGATTTTAATTATTTTATTAAGTATTTATATTTATACCTTCAGTCTTTTCAGTATCCATTGCATAAACCCTTGCTTCGCTACTTCTGAACACAACTCTGGTCTGAATTCTGTGAGATTTTCTATGATACCTATAACAACAATAAGCATACCTAGTAGTCAATTTTATCCATAATCTTATTGGGTCGAACATAGACTGGCATGAGGTTTTAAGACATGTTGCTAAGAAATGAAGGTAAAAACACTGTCCACCTGATTTTATCTCTCCAGCTTGCCTTGTTCCAAAGTCAAAATTTCTCCTGTCATGAACCTCTACTTTCATGATAATTCTTATTCTTGCAAAATCTCTTCACTACACTGCACAACTACATCTTAAAAATGATTATACATAACAGAAAATAAAAAGAATATAAATATTCCCAACAATACAAATATATATAAAATATATATATAGGTATATACTAAGTGATAGCTCCCTTTCTTCCATTTTGTGAAATTATTCTATGAATAGCCCATGAAATTTTTTGCTCTATGTGCAAATGAATAGCATACTGAACTGGAATAAAAGCATACCTAGAGTATTATGTACAGCATCTCGCTCATCAGGGACTTGCTCGTCCAGCCGTGCAAGGTTATGAAGCAATAGTGCTGGTGCCTCTGCCTCAGCCAGAGCATTTATTAACTCTTCTGCACCCTCTTCACTCTCATGTAGAATATCCACATCTGTTAGTTCCTGCAGAATTATGTGTATTGAATGTGAAAGCAAAAAGATGTTGCCATACTCTAATCTTGAGAAGAGGTCAACTGACATGACAGTTAAGATTTAAGGAAACCAAACTTATAATCTACTGTAAGAATCAATACCTCATTTAATTTAATTTTAAAGTTGATTATAATATTTTTATGATTTAATGATTTTTTTTATAGAAAATATTCTGTCCAACCATTTATTTAACTTTTTACACACAACATACAGAAAATGGTAAAATTAGATTTATGTCTGTTGTTCAATTTAATACAAATATCTTATAATGAGTAGAAACACAACAAACCTGTAGCAGGTTCACCACTTTAGTAGAAATGTCAGTGTTATCATGTGACAATAATTCTAAAAGTGAATTCACACACTTTAGGTCCACTAGCAATGGATACTGGTCTGGAACAGTAGCCACTGCACTTAAATCCTGCAACAATAATTGATTACTTAAGACTAGCTTATTTTATCTGTACGGCCACAGCAATCAACTCCAATGATTGGGTGGATGGGATAATGGGTGTGCGGGTAATTTTTTGCATTTTACTCTGGCTTTTTAATAGTAAGTAAAGATTTGTTAATAGTTATACCTGTAATGCTTCATGTAGATCTATTTCGCTGTCCATGAACTTCTCTGGTTGATCAGGGAACTTAATTCGCATCTCTCTATTCCTTAGTGCTTTTTTTTCAAAATTTAGCACCAATTTCTTTACTGCTGTATCGTCAAGAACATCACCCTGCAAGATGATTTGATGTAAGTTATTGTGTGTTTTTTTGACAAACAAACATTAACAAATAAATTTTAAACTTAACTTAATAGTGTGTTCAATATTAATTCTACTTTTTATAATACCCTCTTTTTAGGGTATCAAACTTTATGTAGGCACTTATCCCTACTAATCACTTTAGATGAGCATTTATTTCGAAAAATATAAATGGCTTACTTCTGTAGCTTCTGTTTCTACAAATCTAAGGATATCCTCCCTCTCTTTGTCAGTTATAGCAGGCTCCTTAGGAAGTACTTTACTTGCAATATGCAAAATGTTATCGGACCGAGACTTCCCCAGGCGGCGATATTTCGACGCCTTCGCCTGATCCTCGTCAGAGTCACTATCTTCATCGTTTGGTCGCTTAGGTGTAGGCGTAGGCTGTGGACATGTTAACAACATTAGCAACAAGCTAGAGGTACCTTTATGTCGTCTTGCTGAAGTCAAAATAGGGCCACTGCAATACATTCTTACGAGACTCAATGCTCACTAAAACACAGTATTATGATTGTAAGAATTAATTTACCTTAAACGAAAGCAATTCACCAACGTCCATTATAATATTTTGTTCGATATAGTTATTTTAAAATGTAACCAATACCTATTTACTATTTAATTAATAAAATTATAAACAAACCAGCTTGTATGCTTGATGGTTATTGACATTAATGACATTAGCTAGTCAGTAGTGTTGGAAGTGATTGTAGTCGCCTACCGGACAACATAATGATCAACCAATCGATTGCTTGGATGTGGTCCTAAAATTAAGAATACTACTTATCACCATATTCATAATCTCTTATTTATATATTTATATTTATACCTCCTAAAATATTGTTCTAAGTTTATAAATAAGTAAAGATCATTTCTATCGTAAGACTTTACCACAGACTTTGATGGCTACCTATTGTTTGTCTATGGATTTTATTGGCGGTAACACAGGGCGGCAAGCTTAAAACTTTGAAGAGTTGTTTTTGAGATATATAATTTAATTTACATTTAAAATAGATGGGTATTTAGATAAGTAGATGAACCTATATAAACATTATTTATGTACCAATGGATTTTAAATCACAATACGTACTGTCAAAGGTAAAATGTTAATTTCGCATTTTCAATTTGTAATTCGATTTTATAATGTGTAGTGGTTCGATCGCAATCTAAGTAATCTAAGGAGATTCCATTCTTTTCAGAATATTGGTTCTTCCACTAGAAACACTAGAATGTTCGATTTGAAAGGATTACTGGAGGTGATCCAAACAAATAACGACATCAATTTACAACTTAAATTATTTGCTACGCTATCTGCCTACGTAATGTCAAATGTACTTATCGTTTCTCTAATTTTATTATATCTACATGTTTCAGTTTGTAATTAAGTACCTATTTGTTTTTCTACCAAAGAATGGTTTATGGTTTGGTTTGTTATTCCAGATCCAAACTGAACATTGTGCCAATTTTCATCTTGATTTTTACGCAATTCTGTCATGAGTCAGTTCATAACTCATGAGTAGATAATAATACTTACTTATCCTTTACTTATTCATCCATATTTTCACATTTTTAATAAGCGGTAGATACTAGCTGTTACTGGCAACTCTGCCCGGGTGAAATATTCAGTCCAGGGCGACCGATTCTCAAGAATAAAAAGCATTCAAATCTGTTAGCAGTTTGATTGAATAACAAACACATCCATCTAAACTTTTTTATCTAAGCCTAATAGTAGTGAGATCTTTCATCCGTAAGAAGTAATCTATAAATAATCATCAAACAACAACGCAAGTAGGTAAGTAGTTAAATAGGTACCTACCTGTATTACTAAGGTACCTACTTAATTAAATTCGAACTCTTTCCTAGCTCTTACGCTGTGAATATAGGGTATCGGGTGTCAACAGGGAAGCTGATAAAACCCATATCCTGTTCATTAACTGTTTCAGGACGCGAATATCGAAGAAATTATTACATACAATTCCTTGTATGACAAAATTTGTAACTTATTGTCAGACTGTCCTGCCAGGAAAGCAATCGTTTTGTTTAATTTCTTGTCGGCTCTGTTGTATACTGTCGATGAAGACTGTAAGAGGAACAGCCTGGTTGCTTACGCAAAGAACATGATCAGAAGCAGCGGCTGTTTGTCTACAATGTGTGAATTGTTCACTGGCTGTATGATGGTAAGATCAGGAGTTTGATAAGGTAGGTACTTATTGATAATATTTTCTGTGTGGCCACCTCTGTAAGGCTCTTAAAACTACACAGTGTTTTAAATGCCAAACTTTTCCGAACTCGAACATATTGCGAGAGTGGCGGTTTGTACGCGGAGCGGAATAATACCAACTCACATAGGTCTTGACCACAATTATTGACTAGGTACGCCGCTTTTTGAAAAAAACAAGCCAACCGTAACGAAAAGAACGGTTGTGACACATATTGTCGCGTTCTCTGGCCCGTTAATAAGTTGATTGACGGATGACCCTTAGGCCACCGGTAATTTTTGATGAAGGGACTTCTGCCTCGCACGTCCGAAGAGCCATCGATCCCCAGTAAATATGTCTGCCAATAGCAAATAAAATAATTAATTACTTTATAACATGTTCTAGCACCAGGATGCGTGGCGGTCTCTTTGTCGATGCCTTGCTGAAACATGCCGTAATATGGAAGCGAACCAAAGTTATTGCACACATCTAATACCGACGGTAAACAATTATCTAAAAATAGTGTTTTTTTTTTTATCTGCGACCCAGAAATATGTTTATGATTTTATTATTTCAGTGCGTGCAGAGATGCAGTCAAAGGAATATGGAAGTGTTGCTAGTGCTGCAAAGCCTACTTCAGAACCATGCAAAAAATGTTAACTTATTTATCGAATGCAACGGTATATGTCTTTTTCAAAGGTTCGTAATGTAATGACAAATAACTAATTGTGATATAAATTGCTCGGGTAGTGTTAATCTCAGGCATTGTTTCACGAATAATCACTAGCAATAAATTAATCAAATGTACAAATTAATGAAATGAGCAATGGACGCTTTCATAAAATTATCAGTTTCATAGGTTGCATTAAACATTTCAATTAATAATGACGTGTAGTGACAAGCTATTAGGTAATTAAAGTACATGTCCAAGCATTAAGTTTACAATATATTATACAATTAGTTATCTTATTCTGTTAAGCAGAAGTAAATTATCGGACGGAAAATTTATCACTTATTATAGGTACATTGTCTTCCTTGATATATCGGAAAGTTACATTTTTAATACTTGCAATATCTAGGAGAAACTAGATTAGTAAGACACCACAAAAGGCTTTTTAACAATCGCGTGTTAAGAAATTAGCATGTGCCCTGTAGGCCTCTCAAGTGAAACATTCGGGTAGAGCACAGGACATTCCCATTGAATACTTATTATAATGCTATATCTTTATAGGGAGGCCTTACAACATGATGTTTGTTTGCAACTACTGAACACACTAGTACAAAGTTCTAAGCAAGCGATTGAGCTGATCAATAGAACTGAAGTAAGTCAGTACTTGCGTGATTTCTTGCATTTATACGGACCTCAGTCTCAAGTAAGTGAAACTGTTCGTATTTAATAAGTAGTTTTTGGTAGACACAAAGTATCAAGTTTTGTAATGAAGTTGATTGAATTTGTTGAAACTTCTTGATGGAACTTCATTTTACTATTTTTATATATATTAAAACACACTTTACCAGTTCCACACAATTATATTTAATTTTGTCACTGTATAATGCTGTCGGTCTATGGCCTTCGCCTAACCGGACTATGGATCAGCTGACTGCTTCCGAGCTAACACGGCTGATATACTCAGCTGTTAGGGTCACTGACCCGCAAGGTAGGTACTGCCCTATGAACTGTGCCAGCTGGCTGATGCCCCTAGACCGGCCAGGTTCACTGCTGAACCCTTGTACCGTTGCTAGGGTGCTCTGAATGTTTGGACCGGAGGATTACCGTAGCCAAAGTAAAAGACAGAGCAGAACTGTGGACTGTATTTATTGATTCAAAAGTGCCTGGTTATATTGACAAATTTCTCTTTTAGATATATATGTACAAAAGGAGCTTACAAATTAGGCTAGACCAATCAGAATACTTAATGCTATTTACATAAGGAATCCTTAAAGCTATTATGTACAATTTAATTACAGAATCTGCCGCGTGGCGCTTGTATCGCGACTATAAAATGTGCCAACGTAAATATGGCCGCAATCTGCAGCCGCGTCGCATTCCAGGAATTCCGTCGCCGTGCGTGGTCGTTTTCGCGCTCCGTGTAGCGGCTTGTCGTTGTATGCGTATGGTGAATTGGTATTGTGTCCCTACAGGTACCCCCCTCTAAGTGAAACGTACGTTTGGTTTTACTTGCCTCCCGGTACGAGTCATATAGGGGTTCTGCTGGTTGTTGCTTGCACTTGTAGTTTTCTCGTAATTTGTAGTCGTAGAGTTCTTGGAATTGGATGCGCTTGATGACGTAGGTTCGTGGGGTACATTCGTTGCTAGACCTGTGCGACGAGACTGCGGTTCGTTTGTTTCAGGGGTCTCGTTATACATAAATGCTGGTTTGAGTCTGTCTATGGATACACAAGTTTGACGATTTGGTAGTTGAATAGTAAATAACTTGCCGTTTTGACTTCGTTTGATGATTTTGTACGGGCCGTCATATGGTGGGGTCAACGGTCGTCGCACTGTGTCGTTTCTCAGGAACACATGAGTACAAGTTTCTAGCTCTTTGTATATGAATGGATGTCTTGTTGAATTTACCTTTAGTTTTGGTGCTAGTGACGCCATCGTTTCGGTGAGCTGGCGAACGAATTCTGCGTCATCAATGTTTGGCTGAGCAGGCACAAAGAAATCCGACGGAATTCGCAGTGTCGATCCGTACGTCATAAGTGCGGGACTTACGGATGTATCTTGACATAGTGCTGTGCGTAGTCCTAGAAGTACTGTAGGTAGCTCTTCACTCCAGTTGGTATTTGCACATCTGGCCATTAATGAAGCTTTCAAACACCTGTGTCTTCTTTCTATGAATCCGTTTGCTTGAGGATGGAACGGAGTCGTACGTATTCGATTAATACCAAGTCTCTGCATTAGTGTGCGAAATAGTGATGATTCGAACTGTCTGCCTTGGTCTGTGGTGATGCGTAGGGGACATCCGAATCGTGATATCCACCCGTCGTATACTGCCTTTGTCACTGTTTCGGCGGTGATGTCACGTGTAGGTACAGCTTCCATCCACTTTGTGCATCGATCTATCATAGTGACTATGTATCGATATTCATTTGATGTGCATAGAGGTCCGACGATGTCCAGATGTACGTGTTCGAAACGCGATGATTCTTGGAATTCACCGAGGGGACTGATCACGTGTCTTTGAATTTTCGCTCGCTGACAGCCGATGCATGATTTAGCCCATGTGGTTACGTCCTTATTCATAGAAGGCCAGAAAAATTTGGATGTGATGATTTTTCTAGTAGTGCGAACGCCCGGATGACTTAGTTCGTGCTGCGCTTTGAAAGCTGCTTGCCGATAAGCTATTGGTAGGTATGGTCGAATGTTTGTAGTTGATACTTCGCACCATATAGGTATGGGTTGATGACCGGGTAGATACACACGGGCGAACTTGAGGTTTGCTTGTTGTTTACATGCTTGTAATTCAGTGTCTTTCTCTTGATCTATAGCTAATTTGTTGTAGTCAATCGTGTTGTTTAGTATTTCGATCTCCGTAATGCGTGATAAGGCGTCAGCAGCTGTGTTGTATTCACCTTGAATGAACTTGATACTCGTACAGAACTGACTTATGTAGTGAAGTTGTCTTTCTCTTCGCGGCGTGTCACTGTTGTTGGCTGATCTTGTGAGTGCGAAGGTTAGAGGCTTGTGATCGGTATATATGGTGAGTTCGTTGCCCTCTATCAGTCGTCGTAAGCTCTTAACAGATGTATACATAGCTAATAATTCGCGATCGTATACACTGTATCTTCGTTGTGTGTCGCTCATGTTTTTCGAGTAGAATGCGAGTGGTTTCCATACTCCGTCGACCTTTTGTTGTAGTACAGCGCCGATACCAGTGTCTGAAGCGTCGGTGAGTAGGCATAGTGGTGCGTTTGGTATCGGATGAGTTAATGTGGTTGCATCAAGAATACTTTGTTGACATTGTTGAAATGCTTTTTCGGCTTCGGGTGTCCATTGGATCGGAGACTTGTCATTCTTCTTGGCATTGTGTAGGTATTTATTTAGTAGGTATTGATGATTGGCTTGGTGGGGTAAGCAGCTTCGATAGAAGTTGATCATACCCAAAAATCTTCTTAATTCTTGTATTGTAGTTGGTTTGGGATACTTCAGTATGGCTTGAATGCGTTCGTCTGTGGGTTTGATTCCGTCTGACGAAACTTCGTAACCGAGGAATTGAATTCTTTTTTTGCCGAACTCGCACTTATCTAAGTTGAGCGTGACGCCATAGTGGTTTAAGCGTTCGAGAACTGTTTTTAGATTGCGTTTGTGTTCTTCTTCGTTGTCTTTCGAGTAAATGAGTAGGTCATCAATGAAACAGAAACAGATGTCGTCAAGGCCGCGTAGTACCTCATGCATGAACCGTTGAAATGAGGAACTACTGTTCATGAGCCCAAAAGTCATAGTTTTGAAAAAAAATGCACCGAATGGTGTTGTTATTGTGGTTTTAGCGGCGTCTTCTTTTTCGATAGGTATACTATAATATGCCATTTTCATGTCGAGCTTCGAGAATAATGATTTTCCGTGTAGTTGGTAGGTAAAATCTTGTATTCTAGGTATCGGGTATCTGTCGGGAATTGTGACAGCATTTAGTCTTCTATAGTCACCACATATACGTAAGGAACCGTCTTTTTTCTTTACAACGTGTAGTGGACTGGCCCATGGACTGTTGGCTGGTTCGCAGATGCCCATTTCCATTAGCTTTTCAAATTCTAACTTGGCAGCTTTGTACTTGTCTGGTGGTAGTGGGCGTGGTCGGGAGTATATTGGTGGTCCTTTTGTTTCAATCCGGTGAGTGATGTTATGTTTTGCTGTTGATTTGATAGCCATGGGTCGTATAATGTCTGGGAATTGCTTCAGAATGTCGTGATAGTCGTGATTTTGGTTGATGATGTAGACTGATTCTTCTGTATTGTGTATTTTAATAGTGTTCACGGTGAGGTCTGTGACCCTATCGATAAGCTTCTTTTTATGCAAGTCAACTAATAGTTTGTGTTTTGCTAGGAAATCTGCGCCTAATATCGAAGTCTTCACATCAGCTACTGTGAATGTCCACTTGTAACTTCTACGTAAACCTAAGTTGAGCTCTAATGTACGCTCTCCGTAGGTACGTATTTGTGTTCCGTTCGCAGCAAATAACTTGTAATTGCCTTCTGTCGACTGTGAATATTTCTTGTTTCTTGCGGCTAACACTGAAATGTCGGCGCCAGTGTCAATGAGGAATTTTTCTTTATGGTTTCTATCTATTATACATAGGCGGTGGCTTTGATTTACATCGACGCCCGCCACTGTCGATGTATTCTTTAGTTTTCCTGTTGCTTCGTGTTTGTATTTGTATTAGATTTGCTTTTGGCACATGGTTCTTCACAATTACGAGCATTATTACCAAATCGGAGATGGTAGTAGCAGACCCAGTCCGCGTCGCCCGGCTGCCGACGTGAGCGCGAGTGTGAACGCGCCCTAAAGTTGCGCATATCATCGAAGCGCTTGTTGCTACGTGGTTGGTGATGCGGGCTTCGCGTCGGTCGCCATTGGTTTGAACGTAACTCTGCTACTTCAAGGGATAGTTTCTCTATTTGTTTTGTTATTAAGTCGAGTTGTAGTTTTTCGACTGTGGTATTAGCAGCTGTTTCGTTTTGGCTTTGCAATGGGTTTGATACGGGAATTGAAGTAGTTATGGCGGCGGCTGTAGCGGGTTCGAAATGTTCTATCATTTTGTCAGCCATGGCGGCTAGGGTTTCTAGTGACGATTCTGTATTCACTGATAATATGCCACGTATTTGAGTAGGTAAATGGTTCAGCCATATGACGCGCAGTGCTTCGTCTGTCAATAATTTCCCACTCAGTTCACGCATTTTACGTAATAGCTGACTGGGTTTTGAATCGCCGAGTTCTAGGCCACTGAGCAATTTTTGCAGCTGGCGATGATCAGATTCTTGATACGTTGATATGAGTCTCTCTTTTAGCACTGTGTATTTGCCCGTAGTAGGTGGGTTGAGAATTATGTCTGCAATTTGTTCGAGATCATTGTATCCTAGTAGTGGCATTACTAAATTGAATTTCTGCTCTTCCCCTATTCGGTTCGACGCGATGGCCGCTTCGAATTGTGCGAACCATAATCGCGGGTTTTGTCGCCAAAAAGGTGGTAGGCGTGCGGGGAGTGATATCGTGGCAACGTCATTGTTGATTGGAGGTCGAACATCTATGATTGGAGTACTTGGTTTGGTACTAGTACCTGGTGTGCTCTCTTCTGTAGACATGATGTATGTAGTGGGTCGTTGCACTCGGTATTGCAATCAACTGATGATGCGTGCAGAAGTGCGTATGTGATACCGTAGGTATGTAGGTATCAGCTGTTCGGGTTCGTCGGGGTCACCAATGTCGGTCTATGGCCTTCGCCTAACCGGACTATGGATCAGCTGACTGCTTCCGAGCTAACACGGCTGATATACTCAGCTGTTAGGGTCACTGACCCGCAAGGTAGGTACTGCCCTATGAACTGTGCCAGCTGGCTGATGCCCCTAGACCGGCCAGGTTCACTGCTGAACCCTTGTACCGTTGCTAGGGTGCTCTGAATGTTTGGACCGGAGGATTACCGTAGCCAAAGTAAAAGACAGAGCAGAACTGTGGACTGTATTTATTGATTCAAAAGTGCCTGGTTATATTGACAAATTTCTCTTTTAGATATATATGTACAAAAGGAGCTTACAAATTAGGCTAGACCAATCAGAATACTTAATGCTATTTACATAAGGAATCCTTAAAGCTATTATGTACAATTTAATTACAGAATCTGCCGCGTGGCGCTTGTATCGCGACTATAAAATGTGCCAACGTAAATATGGCCGCAATCTGCAGCCGCGTCGCATTCCAGGAATTCCGTCGCCGTGCGTGGTCGTTTTCGCGCTCCGTGTAGCGGCTTGTCGTTGTATGCGTATGGTGAATTGGTATTGTGTCCCTACAATGCTAATATTTGATTTATACTAATACGACATGTTTCGATTAACTCATCTTCAGGTAAAAAATATGTTTACCTGTTTACCTGAAGATGAGTTAATCGAAACATGTCGTTAACATACAGTTAACGACATTTAACGTATACAGTTAACGTTTTAATATATATAAAAATAGTTTTGTAATGAAGTTCGAAAGAAGTGGGCACCAAGGTATTTGCACCAGTCTGCCTTTTTTCGCAATTTGGCACAAACTAATCAGTAATTCCTCTTACAGTTGGGACAATGGGCCACCATAATCTTATATCACATATCAGGTACACAAGGTTTTTTTAAGTAAGTACATTTATTTATTTAACGGATTTTTCATTCTACTTGGTCTGTATTTAAGGAACCTATGGCATCCCGAATCTTAAACACCAAGTCACTAATGTTAAGCCAATGGATACATCAATTGTTGGCAAGTCTAACTTCACAGATACGACCGCATTTATCCAAAATGTAATGAATGAAATACAGCTCAGTCCACAGAGTGATTTGAATTATGTGCAAGATGTACTGAAAGCTCAACTTCTAAACAAACAGAAAAATAGTTCATATTATATGCAAAAATCTTCCCTCCATAGTCATCTACTAAGAAATACTATCTGGATGCAGGGTGGTTCACCAAAATTCATTGATTATAAATCACAAAATAACCTTATTCCGAACTGTAATCTTAAATCTGAAGGTGTCTCAAATAAAAAGACGGGTGATTTATCATTCTCTTTTTTGTTCAAAAAAATAAATAAGAGATGTTCCAATGTTACAATAACTGCAAATAAAATAAATGAACGCTTTCCAAATAATTTGACCAAGTCTAGAAATGCATCGGTAATATATAAGACTCAGAGAGCAAGAGATAGTTTTAGCCAGCATGAAACCCCTGAGTTGAGTAGCTTTGCACCGAAATTTGCATCGACCCCAAAAAAGCATGACAGCAAAAGAGCAGATGAAATTAAAAGCAATCATTCTAAAATGCAATTACAAAATAGCACACGCAGATTCATTCCCAATACAATCCGCAAATATGACAGCAAAAGGTGGGTTCGAAGAAGCAAAAATATTTTTAAGGTTCCCAAGCGTCTGGAGCAGACTACGATCGACAAAGAAACTAAACAGCGTTCAATTAGCGGTTGGTTATTTGAAGCTGTTAACGAGTCCTGCACTACCTTGGTCAAGACAGTAAAAAACATCTTCAGGCCCAAAAATAGTTTTGAAGAAACCAAAGCAAAAACTTTAACACCAATATCAGATAACGCTTCTTGTAGCTATAGTTTCACACGTTACATGCGTAAGAGAGACGCAATTCTAAAAAGTGAATGCGCCAAGAAGTTCAATGTTGATTTTGAAGACTTAAGCATGGAGATGTCTAATTCTTGTAGCACTTGTAATAACACAACCGTGCTAAAACAGAAACTGGCTAGTGATGAATATTTGAAACAGACTGTTAGAAAGCTTAAACTTGGAATTAATTTATATGGATGTGATTTTAAGGTAAGCTGATTACAAAAAAATGTTGCTAGTTTTAAGTTTTATTTTAAACTGTTTGCTCAAACAGTAATCTTATTCTAAACAATAATGTTCGTTTCAGAAAATTTCAAGGCAGCTTTGGCCGAATCAAACGTACATGACACCAGTAGTTCTGTATAACCTTTACCGCAAGTTAATAATAAAGTAAAGTACTTATGTAAATTAGATGACTTTTATTTGGTTGATACCTACTTGAAATTTCAGATCTAGGCAATGGTCGCGCATCCAACCCGCTCACCCTGAGTATCAGCTTCAACAATAATCGTTTTAGAAGTAATTTCATGATTTTCTATGAATTTCACTGAACAGAATGCAGTTAAATAAGTTAATTTTTAAATTATAATGACACTTACCTAATGACACTTAATAGAAAAAATAAACATTATTTTTATGAACGTTTATTTAAAGAAAAAATTAAAATCAGGAAGTAGGTACTACCTGATAAAACGACTCATGATGAAGTACTTCATCGTTCATAGTTTACAGTAAGTAGACTCGTGGCGAACCATATCTTTTGTGATATCAGCAATTGTGGGAGTACCTAGAAAACATATTATATATTGGTTATTTGCAAAATGCACTTTCCTCCGGCCAGAACACAAGGCCATATAACGTCCGAAAGCAAAACATAACTTCTTTAGCCCACAATAAATATATCTTTACATCTCTCATGTTCGGTAAGTAGGTCCTTATTACCCCCAAATGGGGCGTGTAAGTGACCAATTAGCGCTCTAGGGTAATAATGTAGCTATAAAAGCCCTAGGGCGGTAAGTAATTTAAAAAAAAATCACTTTACTTTTTCAAAAAGTTCGCGTACATCTAACCGTCATACTGGCAATAGACATCATGCATTCAGCCTAATGACAAAAGAGGTCGCTTCGCTATTCAGCCTTGTCTTCGTATGAGTTTAATAGGCATCAATTTTAAATTTCGAACGGCGAAGCTCAATTGAGTTCTTGAAAAAAAAAGAGATCAAAAAAGGCGGGAATGGAAAACTTTTATTATTAGCATACCCAAGACAACAATCTAATAATACCGAATAGCTTTGCACAACACCCTGACATTGGCAAGTTGTGGCAACACACAGAAGCCAGTCAACAAGAATTGAATTGAACATACCCCAAAAACACCTGTCCCTAAAATTTGAAATTTGTTCTCATTTCACTATAAATTTTAACTAATAAAATGTTTAATTCTTGTAATGCCGGTTTTTTTCTACTTACCTCACAATCGAGATGTAAAGCAGAGTAGTTAGCTCGGGTGTAAGCACCAATTGCACCCTCGAACTATAGGCGCCCTCGCTGCGCTCGTGCGCCGAAATATCTCGGGCTGCAATTGATGCCTTACAGCCCTTGGCTACTAATCTACTATTTAGTACCTGTGCTTAGTGGATTTGCACCAGCAACAAGGCTGCAGATTTTCGGAAGCTAGATTCGGTGGCTGACGTTTAGAACATCACCATAGAGTACGCGCCACGAAATAAGTCCCTTGGCCGCGGCGTGGCTGTCGCAACATGTAATGTTCGTAGTGCCAGCCAGTATCGCCTTTTTATTTTACCAGATCTTTAACTGTTTAGATATCACTATAATAGTAGTTAAACCGCAGAACTTAAGAAGTGATATCTGCGCGTTTCCAACGTAAGAGCGTTAGAATGTGATCATGTGAAACACCTAATAGACCAGGGTCGATAATTTTTTAAAACAAAAAAAAATAATAGTAGGATGAAACCTATTAGAAAAGGAGGGGAATATTATAAAAATGAAAGGAAAAATAAATTACGGGCGATCTGAGGTCGGGAAGGGGATGGGGGTGAGTTTTAAGGGTAAAAAACGGTTTCTCTCGATTTCCGGTAAAACTAAAAGTCCTATGGAAAAAAGTCAAATGGCAAAGTTGTAGGTAATAAAAAGATCTAAAACTTTTGTACTTACACTTTTTTTACATAACCTCAAAATTTATGTGAAAAATTCTAAAAACCAAGATTTTGGTTATTTTTATCTTTTTCAAATAAATTTCTTTTTTCATGAAATTTGGTGAAAACTTACCTTTTTATGTCCAAAATACGCTGTAATTTATTTGATTAGAAATATTTCTTTTTGCACCTTATTTTGAATTAATATCGAAAAAGCACCCTAATTTTCAATCGAAAATTCACCCGTCAAAATATCAGCTTTTATCAAATCTTGTACTAAAATATCGTTCAATTTTAATCTTTAAGTTATGTTACGTTAAGCATACTATTTTTTAAAGAAAATATTACTATTTTTATGTTTGAGTTAATTTAAACAGATAAAAATAGAGATAGTATTTACCTTCCTATGCAGATGCGAACAGTTGTCTTTTTTTTTTAAGTAAACTTATAACATGTAATCTTACGTTTTTCGAGTAATTAAAGTTTTAATTTTAATAAATGGCTCAAAATTGTATAAAATAATTAAAAAAGAAATTTCGAATTTGAGTCTTTTTCGATTGTTGGCATTTTCTGAGAAGATTTACTATTGTAACATTTTTTTTTCACTATCGGAAAGTAGAGATTTCAACGAACAGAAAACATACCAACTTTTTTATAAAAGCTGATATTTTGACGGGTGAATTTTCGATTGAAAATTAGGGTGCTTTTTCGATATTAATTCAAAATAAGGTGCAAAAATAAATATTTCTAATCAAATAAATTACAGCGTATTTGGGACATAAAAAGGTAAGTTTTCACCAAATGTCATGAAAAAAGAAATTTATTTGAAAAAGATAAAAATAAAAAACGAAAATCTTGGTTTTTAGAATTTTTCACGTAAATTTTGAGGTTATGTGAAAAAAGTGTAAATACAAAAGTTTTAGATCTTTTTATTACCTACAACTTTGCCATTTGACTTTTTTCCATAGGACTTTTAGTTTTACCGGAAATCGAGAAAAACCGTTTTTTACCCTTAAAACTCACCCCCATCCCCTTCCCGACCTCAGATCGCCCGTAATTTATTTTTCCTTTCATTTTTATAATATTCTCCTCCTTTTCTAATGGGTTTCATCCTACTATTATTTTTTTTCACTTTTTATTATTTTTAAAGGCTTCTACCCTGGTCTATAAAGGATGATTGTTTTAAAAAAGATGGATTAATAGATGCATCCTCATATCCACTGAGTGTGATAGTGAAACAGGATCTGATTACGTATGTGACACATAAAATAGCGACAGCAACTCCTCTTTACTAATAAAAAAATTATATAAGTACCAGAAAAGTGTACCACGTCATGCTATCCTCAAAAGACACTAAAAAACACGTACTGTGCATTTAGAGTACCTATATGTTGTGACGTAATGGGGATTTTAGATTAATATAATTCCCACTAGTATAACATAAAAAAATGTGCTGGCAACTCACTGTCAGTGGGCCGGACGTGGACCAGACGGGGTGATCTTATGAGAAGCATCACAACTGTTTAGTGTTCAAAATAATAAAGGCAATATGTATTTTACCTGCTATTTGTAAAGTATACTCTAGCTCAGTGCGAATAATATTAAGCATTCGTTGTACTCCAGCTTGACCGCCAACTGTTAAACCCCACAGAGCAGGGCGGCCAACAAAAACCTGTAAAGTGAAACATCAGAAAATCTGTTACTTGAGCCGCAACATAATATTTACACTATAATATAATCGGCACGTGGTCTGTTCATTTGAGATAGATACTAAAAAAAATACGTGGATTATGTTATATTGACGATTCTGAACACATCTTATCTGTTTGTCCGCGATGAATACAAAAAATACTGAATATTGATGTGGCTTTTTGTTTGAAAGGTTTAGGTTAAACTTAAAATCTTATGCTTGTTTAATCACGATGAGTTAAAACCGGAGATATAATCAAAAGTCGCATTAACCGACTTCCATGCGGGCCGCAGCCATCAGCTAATTCTTAAATAAGTCTATTGCTGTGCACGGCGTTACTTGATGATTATATAACATATATTTTAGAGCAATAGGCTACTTGACTCATACTTAATTTCATACATCGAATGAGTTTTTCCTTTAGTGCTTGACTTAGGAAAACGTAAAAAAGCGATATCGTGAAATAAAAGTACATGATCAATAAATAAAATTAATTTGAAAAACACATTTTCATATTTTTTTATGCAGCGGGTGAGAACACTGTTGTCCATGTTATGACGTCATTAATATACGAAAACAACGAAACTTCAATTGTCATAATTATCATGGAGATGTGTGATCATTTGTACGAGCAAAACGGATTGTGATTTTGTGAAAACATCTTCCGTAAGTGGAAAAAGGTGATTGTTTTTTCGAGTTACTGAAGAAAACAATGATGGACATCGGATTTGTAAAAGCAGAAAGCACAAATTTGCCGAGAATTAACTCGGTTATAATTGATTTTTTTTTTTTGCCACGAATCCTGATTTCTGCTTAACCCAGCCAAGAAACGTCAAGACAGCTTTGTAAGTATATTGCATTTTATTAATATACTCATGGAAATAAAACAATAGTTCCCTAATTAATTTTTCAATTAATAAGTAATACTGAAGTAAAGGCTCTTAACATGATAACATATCATGATAACCTTCAAATAATTATAACTACTTACATATTTCTCATTATACTTTTTCAGATCTGCAAAAGAATCATACGGCGTTGATGCTATAGGGTACTTGCAACTTAAACGGTAGGGAACAAACTGCACAAGAAAATGTAAAATATGTCCTGAACATAAAGTGCACGCAAAACAATACACGGTGTCAGTACTAGTGGACTGAGCTGCCAATGCCATATTGTTGTTTACATGTATTTCTGACGTCACAGCACAGATGATTTATCGAACAACATGGCGGACAGCGTTTTCCCCGGTTTTTGAAAATCATATCTTTTAAATAAAGTTTTCAATATTTATAGGCTTAAAAATAAAATCTCATATTTTTTTTGTATAATGGAATAATAATTAATCGTTTAGGACAGAAAAAAAAATGAGTCAAGTAGCCTATTGATTATGCAGATAATAATGGCAAAAGAGATAAGTATATGTCGCCGCCAACAGTAATCACCCGTTTAATTAACTAACCGGCGCCATTCAATTAACGGCCTAAATGGTCTTCAGCCATTTAATTAAAGGGCTAGGTAAATAGCTTGGATCGATGACGTTTAACTACTAGCCTAGCCATTAAATTAAACAGTTAAAAAAATTACATATTTCTGCATAGTTATAAAAAAAATTGGATTGCGCAGCTATCACATTAAACCTATCACTAATTTTCTGTGAATACACCTGTCTACCCCCTCAGGAATTTACAGGTGTAAGTAATGTATATATGTATGTACTTTTCTATCTTATTGAGAGGTAGTGCCCCATCTTACGATTGCCTAAGCATTAGCCAGCCAGGTAATTAAATGATGTAATAAACGAGACGCCTGCATATCATTCCGGCCGGTAATTGAATGGCGCCGTTTAGTTAACTGCCTAGGCAGTTAATTGTACGGCTGCTTAAGCTAGTTCGCGGCGACATTTACATCATATGAACCTGTATGTTTAGGTGATACTTACCATTTTTGCACCAAGAGCTAAGGCTTTGTAAACATCTGTCCCGGCTAACACGCCACCGTCCAAATAGACTTCAACATTGTAATTCTTCAGTGCTTCTACAATTTCAGGTAGCGCTTCAATCTTTCAAAAACAATAAAAAGAGGCACTTAACAACCAACCTTCGACACATCATCTTCACCTTCTTATCTCAAAGCAGGGTGTCCACTCATAATGCTTAAAAAAAATCCCTGACTTTTCCCTGACTTGCCCTGACCATTTTAGCAAATTTCCCTGACCAGCCATCAAAATAAAAAGCCGATTATATCCATAATGAAACCTTTTTTGCAGATTACTATATTGCAGAACATGTATGCGATAATAATTATTATTATTTTGTATCTGATTTACAAATTCACGGGACTGTCCCGGCCCTTTTTGTAGGCTTGCGTGGGGACATGGGTACAACACGTAGAGGCCCCTTTCAGACAATTTTATTAAAACAAATTTGAAAATGTGTTACACCCGTTAGGTCCGTCCCCGAGTATCGCCAAAATGCACTCAAAGAACGTTCCAGCCAGATGCACAGAGCTAGCCCTTTGCTATGAGAAAAAATAGCTTGCCTGCCCATATTGCCCACACTTTACAGTAAGCTAATGCAGGATTATCTGGGACATCATTCAAGACGTGAGATGTCGTGCGGTGTTCCGCAGGGGTCGGTCCTGCCCCTCTAGACAAGTGGCAATTCGCTAGCAGGCGTTTGATGGAGTAGAATGACGAATGTATAGGATTTGAGGTATTTGACATGCGTTAACGACTGTCATTTACGTCAAATCCCATACATTCGTCATTCTATTCCACCAAACGCCGGCTAGCGAATTGCCACTTGTCTAGAGGGGCCGGGGCCGCTTCTGTGGAACATCGGTTACGACTGGGTGCTTCGCGGTGACTTCACGTACGGTGCCACCGTCATGTGTTACGCGGATGACACGCTGGTGACGGTGAGCGGGGCTAAGCACCGCGAGGCGACCCTGAGGGCCACGACTGCGGTTGCTCAAGTCGTGGAACGGATCCGGCGGCTGGGTCTCGAGGTGGCTCTGCACAAGTCAGAGGCCATGTTCTTTCATGGCCTTCGGCGCAGGCCAGGCCCGGGAGCCAACCTTACAGTGGAAGGCACTCCCATCGACATCAAGCCCCGGTTGAAATACCTGGGGCTCGTGCTTGACGGTCGATGGGACTTCGGACAGCATTTCCGAAGTCTACGCCCCAAGTTGGTGACCACGGCGAATGCCTTGGGTCGGTTGTTGCCCAACTTGAAGGACCCAGAGGCCTCCTGCAGGAGTCTTTACGCAGGTGTCGTGCGGTCCATGGCCCTATACGGGTGCCCCGTGTGGGCGGACACCCTGGAGGCCAGATTCATGCATCATTCCTTCCATCAGGGTACCGCACGATATCCTTCGAAGCGGCAAATCTCCTGGCCGGATCGCCACCGTTGATCCTGGAAGCGAGGACCCTTTCGGCACTATATCAGTTCCGAAAAGGCGCGGGAGCGGGGATTCGAGCCCGAGCCCGAGGATATTCGGGCCGAGAAATCCCGGCTCCACCGGGACGTGGTGGCCGAGAGGGAGCGACGTCTTGGGCAACCACGCGCAGGGCACGCCGTGATTGCGGCGGTAGGACCCATCATGGAGGAGTGGCTGGAGAGGCCACACGGTAGCCTCTCGTATCGTCAGATGCAGATCATCACCAGACACGGTAGATTCGGGCGGTATCTGCATCTGATGGGCATAGAGCCAACGCCCGAGTGCCATCACTACGACGCGAGCGTGGACTCGGGGCTGCACACGCTCACCGAGTGCCCGGCGTTTGAGACGCCGAGGCGGGAGCTTGTGGCGGCCCTGGGGTTGAGAGTGCTCACGCTCTCCATCCTGCTCGCGGCGATGGTCCGCTGCGCGGATGCATGGGCGGCCAGCGCCTCCTTCTGCGAGCAGGGCATGCTCGCGAAGGAGACAGCCGAGCGGGCGCGGCGCGATAGGCGAGAAAGACTCGCTGAAATCGCTGCACGCGCTCGAAGGCGGCTCGGGCGTCGGAGGGCGCAGACCGACCTCCGCCCCCCATGTGCGTGGGCCTGTGGGTGACGGGTGGAGCCGGCCGTCACCCTAGCAGAAGCAGGCCAAGGCGGCGGCGCGCATCGTAGGACGATGCGCGCCTCCCCACACCGGGGTTGAGTCAGGGACCACGTGGTAGAAGGAGGGCCAGACTGAGTATGGGGATGGCCCTGGGTCAGCCGGGGTTCGAGGGATATGTCGCATGACAACCTCACCTTCGGCCTAGCACTACGACCCAGAGACGGCGTGCGGTTAAGTCGGTTCTAGTCCGACATAACCTCCCCCTCCGGCTCCGGAGAGGTGGGTATCCGTGGGGAATTTCCCGCACGTAAAAAAAAGGGATATCATTCAACCATTCAAAAAACTCTGAACTGCGTTTGGGATCCAGCCAAAATTTATTGAATGTACATCGTTTAGCACTCATTTTGCCAATGTCTTCGCTTTACTACATAACATTACTGTATTTTATCAATTGTTATAAATTACTAAAACAGAAAATCAGCTCTTATAAAAAATATTCTTGAAAACTAAAGGAGTAGGCAATTTAATTATGACATTTATTTGACTTATAAAATCAAATCTCAAAATGAAATTACTCCATGTTTCTGAAAAAAAAAATGCTAAAACAGTCTGTTTGAAAGGGCCCGACTAGAGCATGTAGTTTATCCCTCATATTACAATCACTGCGATAAAAACACTGTTCTTTTTTCAATCATACTTGAAAATATCAAATTGTCCCTGACTTTCCAGATGGTCTCTCGATTTCACTGACTTTCCCTGACCACCTTGAGCTTCCCTGACTTTTCCCTGACTTTCCAGAAAGTGGACACCCTGTCAGAGTTATAGTATGAGAGCCCATGCCCTGTGTACCGCACACCCTGCACCATAGGTGAAGACGACTCTGAAGTCGATACCCCATAACTACTCAATTGTTAATATGTATCTCTTTTAAAGTTAATTGTTAATATATCTTTTAAAATTAAGTTAAGTTAAGTTTAGTTTAACAGACAACCGCAAGTAGTCATCTAACCCTAAGCTGTTTAACGAAATTAATGATACTATAATGCTAGGTATTACCGATGCTGGTACTCCATCTAGCTGTCTCGCTCCATGATTAGACACTAAAACAGCTGAACAGCCAGCTTCTACAGCTTTGACAGCGTCATCGCCACGCAGCACACCTTTCGCGATGATTGGTAACTTTGTAATGCTGAAGACAAAGGAATCAATTAAAAGGACTAAAAGCGGTTTGAGCATTGAAACTAGAATAGATGCGAGCACTTACTCGTATCTACTCTCTCTCTCTTTCACTCGTGTTTGATTTTATTATGAGCTAGCTGGCCCTGCGCGGCTTAACCTCTTACCATAGATAAGTATATGCCTATTACACACTTCGTACACCTGTAAGTTACATCCTTTAAATGCCCTGAATTTATTAATTTTCAAATAATGTGTGGGAATCTGCAGGATTTGTTGATATTTATGAAAACTGCTTCGCTCCCTTAGGTAGTAAAGTTTCAAATGATGATATATTTTCCCAGTAAGTGCAATATTTCCGAGGATTCATCACCATTTAGTTCCGGGTCGCATCCGGAGCCTTCACCTCGGAGCCGTAAGGTCCGAAGTTCTTTTGGCTACATTGGAGCTACTGTCGCTGACCTCCCAGCTTAAGTTGGTAAGTGGCCAATCACTGACAGAGTTGTTCAGGTGACCCCATATAGGCCTCCGTCTTGACCTACCAACTATTGACAGCCGTGACCGACTTTTAATGTACCCTTCAAACAGAGAGAGCACCTGGCCAAGAGCTCTTCTCTAACAGGGCGTTCCGAAACGAAAATTACCCCAGACATTTAAGGAATCTCACATAATTCGGATTTCGAGCGGAAGGTCAGAGGAGGATCCAGCTGGGCTGGGCAGCGTTTGGGAAACTACGCCGAGTCTTTTCGTCATCCATACCGCAATGCTTGAAAACGAAAGTTTTCAATCAGTGCGTCCTACCCGTCATGACCTACGGAGCCGAGACATGGACACTCGCGACAGGGTTGGTCCATCAGGTCAAAGTCGCTCAGCGAGCTATGGAGAGAGCTATGCTCGGAGTTTCTCTGAAGGATAGAATCCGCAACGAATACATCCGACAGAGAACCAAAGTTATCGACATAGCTCAAAGAATCAGCAAGCTGAAGTGGCAGTGGGCTGGCCATATCCCACGAAGATCCGAAAACGGTTCGGGTAAACGTGTTCTTGAGTGGACCGCGACTCGGCAAGCGTAGTGTAGGACGCCCTCCGACCAGGTGGGATGACGATCTAAGAAAGACTGCAGGCAGATGCTGGATGCGGCAAGCTGAGGACAGGGCGCTATGGCACTCATTAGGGGAGGACTATGTCCAGCAGTGGACTAATATAGCATGATGATGATGATGATGATGATGATGATGATGACATAATTCTGATTGTATTTTTAAAATTAGTATATGCATATAAGATACCTTTTCAACCATTTTACGTCGTTCCAAGTGAGAGATTTATCAAACAAGTTTTCAACGTATTTATTTAGACCACTGCCGTTATCTGTACTTTGAATCTTAGTAGAGAGATACCCATCAAAATTTGCAAATCTGCGAACAAAAGAGAAATTATTAAAACACCCATGCTTTCATAGTTTTCGCTTGTCTAGGACCTAATGAATCTATCAATGCATAGTTGATACTTACTTTAAATGTGGCGGCAAAGTAAATTTATTTTTCACATCTGCTCTGCGTATACCGAATAACGGTGTATCAACTGTGAGAGCTATCGCTTTGAAACCCGCTTTTTCAGCCCTTTTGACCAAATTTCTGGTAACCTCCCTGTAAATCAAATTCAAAAATCGGTCAAGTTAAGTTAAGTAATAAGTTAAGTAGGTACCTTCCTATACACATAAACGTATTTTTTTTACCTATCATTATAGATATAGAGCTGGAACCATTTCGTGGCCTTAGGTGCTGCTTCAGCAACTTCTTCAATTGAACTCGTAGCTATCGTGCTTAGGGTGAAAATAGTACCCTCCTCTTGAGCAGCTGTAAATCAATAAAAATGCTTTTTCACTTCTCACGCTCTTAAAATGTTACTTTACTCCCTGCATATCGGGACTAAAGTTCCTTATTAATCTCTAGGGACTAAAGTAATTTTTTTTTAATTTACTTTGATAACTCCTAAACAGCCAATCACGGTGTTTGTGAATGGGAGGATTATCACCTTTTTAGTGATTGTGTAGGTATAGAAATAACCTCAAAATGACATTTGAAAAAATCAAATATCCCATTTAATTTCGTGAACCACGAATAATGATATTAATTTAATTAATTATTATGTTAGTATTAAGGATAAATCCATTTTATTATCCATTTCCAATTAGTTTTTAATTATTTTTCAAGTTTGAATCTGTTGGCTAAATATTTTATATGCAAGCATATAAACCGTACGTCACTTAACAACAAAAAAAACCGCGGGACAAATTTCTTTGCAATTTGAATTTTGAATAAATTTATTCGTAATAAGCTTGCGTTGTAATCACCAATTACTTAGGTACACCAATTAATTGTGCAACTTAGAAACTTTGCTATTATAAATAAATAAAAATAAATAAATATTCCACAACATTTCACACAACGCTATCTAGATCCATGGTAAGCATAGCTTTACTACCTTGTATTATGGATTCTAGAATACGGATAAACATACTTAGATTTTTTTTTTGTAAATGCATACATATTATACATAGAAAAAAAACCCGCACCTCCTACGTAGCGACCGCGTTCACTACCGCCACGCCACGGAGGCTTTACCCCGTTATCGATATGATGAAATTAATATATTCAGGTTGAAAAGATATTTGCATATTTCTTTTATTTTCAAAATATTATAATTTTGTATAAAAAGTCGCTTTTTTTTCCTCGCATTCAAAGTGAAAAGTAGAGTGTTTAACGTGGGACTAAACAACCATAATGACACTCGAACTATTAGCCACCCTCGCTTCGCTCGGGTGGCTAAAACATCTCGTGTCATTATGGCTTGTTTTAGTCCCTTGTTGAACAATCTACTATTGAAGCTTACCGTCAATTTGTGTGTGTGAAATTCACATGAGCCTCGAAAGGCAATTAAATTAAGAAAGCCACCCAAACAGGAAATCCTCAATTTAGGTTGAAGTCGTATTTTTTATAGCCACTAGTCTAGTATTGTAAGTTTATTCACGTTCTATCTCGTGTATCTAATGTGTTATCTTTAAATAAAAGTAATAAAACCATAAAATAGGTATACCTCTTGCATTTGCTAATTCACCCTCAGGATGAGCCATGCGTTGCATGGCAGTGGGTGATATACCAACTGGCATAGACACAGCACTACCTAATACCGTGGTAGATAGATCGCAACGTTCTACACCTATAAAGCATTTTGGCCGAATTCGTAATCTGCAAAAAAGTAAAACGTCAATTTATTAACTTGCTTGGGCAACTTCCAATCTACGAGTTGATAACATAATTAAAACCCACAATTAACCTTTGAAATGCTAATTTATTTTCTGCTAAAGTTTGTTCGTCTGTGGCGCCACTCTTGTAGTAGTCCCGAGCGGCCTTTGGTAACAATCCGAGAGCAGCCTGTTCTATGTCCCTAAGACTTACGTATTTCTCCATGGTGTTGTGTATAACTAATATTATCTCACGCACTACTGTTTCTCCAACTGTGCTTACTTACTATTTAAATGTACGTAAATGATAACTGATAACAGGCAGTTGTTTATAATTTATCTTATGATTAGGTCATAGGTCAATAATGATTGCTTTGGCTGAGTATTGGTTCACCAACTTAGCGTCGTTCTTGTTTGCAGCCGAGAGTTTCACCTCGGGAATCCACTTACTATTTCTCTTCCTTTTGATTAGCTTTTATACCTCCCTACTCTGAAAGTTAACGTCAGAGCCTTGTCCGTAAATAAGCATGTAGGTATACCAGTTTGCAAGTCTTGAATGAGTCACATGGTGATGTGGACACATTCACATCTCAACTAAAGGTAGTCTTGTAATCAACAATAAGACTGACTTAGTTATCTATCCATGCCCATGGGCAGGTAGACGCAATCGGCTAGCTAGTAGCCCAATAAGCTTGATTTATGGGTTCTAAAATGCAGAGAGATACCATATTAATACGTAGAAACATTAATATTTGCACTGAGCGAAAATCGAAACCGCGACCGCGTGCTATATTGTAATAACACCTTCAACGTCTCTTTTTTAAAATTTCTAATTGTTAAGGAAGAGTGAAAAGTAAAACACAATCAAGATTTTATGAATTTATTTCTTGATTTGAATAGTATAATATCTGTACGAATGCTTTTTGAACATTCTTGTATAATTGTCAAATGCCATTTCGTTATATTCGCCATAGAAATGTAATACAAAACTCAACTGATCTTAGAATAATACTTTATCAATTACACATTTTACACTGTTCTGTTGAAATTGCATGCGTTGAAGCTATGTTTCTCTAACATACCTATTCGCCAAATTAAAGCACTGTAATAAAAATGCGTCCTTACAACATTTTCAAGATATGTTAAGATAAAATGCTTTATTTAGTTTGGCTATTTCATTAATAGTGTATGCTAAGCAATTCTCACAAATATAAAATTAAGTGAATACCCTTTTTCAGTTTATTGGCTATTGATGATATTTACAAGATCTGGACACTTCTAAGTATCAAACACCTTCAATAATATGATTACTAACCAGTACATAGATTCCTTTGTTACAAAACACGAATCGTAGAGGTTCACCTATCTAAGATCAATCACATTTTATCTCGTTTCAACATAATATCGATAACTTTGCATTTTATAAAAGATACAAAACATTCAATTATTAAGCTATTAAGAAAAGGGCCACCGTATTCCCCCTACCTATAACTCCATCTTTGGTAATAACATTAACAACAATCAGCGTTTCGTCGACCACATACATATCTAATTATTCACAATGCTATTCTGCACTACATCAAACATTACAACTTTTGGATGTTTATTTCTTTTTATAAAACCATCGTAATGAAGCGACTCGGGAGTTTTAAAGCCAAATTAAAAACAAAACTCGATTTCATTCGCTTTTACGTATAAACATTTCACTTGGTGTTTCGGTAAGCCATAACGCTTAAAACTATTTCTATCACATTATTAAATACGAATCATATCATCCAATTATGTCTATACGTAAAATAAATAATACAGAGCGTTTTAAATTAATTTTAAATAAACCTTTGTAAATAGATCAATACACAGACTATCAGGTGCAAGCATTGAGCAAACAAATTAAAATTAAGGCACATGGTCATGTGATCAAAATTTTAAGGCTCTTGATATAAATCACGAACAAATACGGAATATCACGGTGGTATAGTTTGTAAATACTAGGTTGCAAGGTGCAAACGTGAGTGGCTACTACAGAGCCGCAGGCGCGATCAGGTTGGGCGACTACGTGTTCACACTGCCTGATAGCCTGGATGTTACAACAATTTACCACTACAAAAAGGAAAATATTATACAACCGTCGTGAAATATAAAAATAAATAACATTATATTACAAAGCAGAACATTGACATAGTGGCAACATTTTCCTGTTAGACTAGTCGTTAATACCTATATCTACACTTTCCACTGAATTAAAACTAAGTTTATTTTATTATAATAATACATCTAGCAAATAAAAAACTGAAATATTAAACATTGTTTACATAGTCAGAGTTAGGCCATCCGTTCTCTGGCCTCGACCTTTTTGTTATCATATGTACATTAATTTGACTTCACTCATAAACTTTGCGTACATATACAAATATTAAAAAAAACATGACTCTGTATTTCACTAAAAGCGCTATTATAATATTACATTTAATACAAAATGACTGTTCGTAAATATGTCACAAATTAAACAATATTTATGAGTGTAGTCGATTGTAATTCTCTCGGTCCCTAAATATTGACGTCTCTGTTAATTATTTGAGCTTTGCCAAATATTTATGTTTCGAGCGCACCACGAGATGCGTTAAGTATATAATATTTACGTTTTATAAGTTTACCGGGCAAATGGACTAAGTTAATACTTTAAAACATTTGTCGAAGTATCCACTACATGTGTTCGGTGAATCCCAGAGACAGGTCCGCTAAGGCCCACTTATTGAGGATCACGTGATTAAAATATTCTGTTCTCAAGACATGTATTCTGCTGTAATGTTAAATTGGCAGGAATAATATCGGGCTGGGATACTTAATCGATGTACCCTTATAGTTTTTGTAAAATTTGCGTCTAATAGTTTTCCCTAATATATGGAGAATAGAGTTATTGAGAAAATGCGTACAAAATTCATTTAAAAAATGTAAATTATTTGCATAGAGTCATTGTTTATAATAATAAAGAATAAGTACTGCTTTTGGTTGATGTCATAAATAGATTAAATTATGAACATCGAAAGCTAATACATTGCAAGAAAGGCGAGCAAGCACAACGAAACTCAACCACGTGACTCTATAGATAGCACCTAGCTTTATATATCTTGTCATACGATACTACGATATACCTACTGTGTAAGAATAATATTTATACTAATTCATTTCCACATTCTCTGGGCTAAAAAGTAAAAAATTGCTATCCATCACTATTTTAAAATGCATCAGGTAAGACTATTTAAAAAAAAAGGATTATTTCAAATTGTTCATTTTATCAAATATTTTATAAAAACGGCCTCACAAAGTGATCGATCGCATCGCAGTTTCACAACTCATTTACAGATACTTCGCACAGATAAACGAACTTACTTCTAGGCGAGATTGCTTCTCATCGCGTCGATTTAACTCGGGAAGATTAAATATTTGGGGACCAAACCACCTAGACCTCTCACGGCGAGAGCACTACGACGGAACTTATTAACGACAAAATAAATACTATGGTACTTTTAAAGCGGATCCCGTAAGTTATGCGCGTGACTAACTTGGAGAGCGCTCCTCACAGTGGGGGAAGCGCGTCGCGAGAGGCGGGCGCGGGCGCGGGCGCGGGGGCGGGCGAGGGGGCGGGCGCGGGCGCGGGCGCGGGCGCGGGCGGCGCTAGTTGCAGGCGGCGCGAGCCCGGCTCGTCGTCGCCGGGCTCGTCGTCGTCGCCGCTGTCGTCAGCGGCGTCTCCCGAACCAGAGCCTTCGGCACCCTCGCGCGTTTCATCTTCCTCCTCCTCGTCTTCCTCCGGACAGAGCTGGTACGCCCTAGGACAAATATTGAATGTCAGTAGGGGAAGCTCGTGAAGTTTGCAAGGTTAGACGCAGACGGTGGGCTATCTCCGCCTACCCCCGAAGGGTAATGAGTATATGTATGTGCATGTATAAGGACATGTCAAGAGTACTCGAAACCGGCACGCATGTATGTTAATAATTTTGAAATTAGAAGAAGCGAAAGATGTGTGCCAGGATAGTAGCAGGTGGAAAATTGTGGTCTCTGTCTACCCCGCTGGGAATAGGCGTGACTGTATGTATGTATATGCATGTGTAACATCAACAATACTGCAAATCGTATGTCATCAATAAAAAACTTACTTTTCTAGCGTCTTTCTGGCAGAGTTGCTACGCTCGAGGAAATATCCGCTGGAGGTCTCGTTAGAAGTACTAGGTGGCGACCACGTACTGTAGGAACCGTAACCGCCAGTACCATACTTCTGGAACAATTGGCGCTCATCAAAGAGGATCCGTTATTTTACAACTAAGTAAGTAACACAAAGGACTATTTGCTATAAAATCAATAAGAAATCCACACACAATATAAACACGGGCAAGATAATGATACAGAAATGAAAATGAGGCAATATCAATAGAGTTAATCCCAATTTCTTTAGTCAATAATGGCCAAATCTGTTAAATCGTGCGTCGCTTGTTAGGTATATGTTACGTTTTACGTATTTTTTTGAGTTAATGCTATTTTGAAGATCTTGCAGCCAGTCGAGTAGTATAGCCACCGGCAATCTTGATACACAAACGTCAAAAAGTGCGCGCATATGCCCTAACTAAACAATCAAAAAACCAACAAGAAGACTAATCAATGAGCTGATCTGTCACTGATCCTTTGAGCTCGTGATTAGTTTAATTTAATCATGATTGATGTACTGGTGCATCGCTTACCACCAAAGAGACCCAACTACGCGCTTTACCCAGCCTCAGTATATTGTGACGAAGCTTGCCGGCACCTATGGATGGTCGTACGTACGCGGTCGAGCTCGTCCTGCAGCCAGGCCAGCAGCTGGCGCCAGCGGCGGCGCGCGTCGGGCTGCGCGTGCACGGCGCGCACGGCGGCGGGCGCGCGGCCCATGACGCCCACCACGAGCTTCACGCACGCGTACGCGCGCTTCTGGTAGTGGCCGCGCGCGCGCGCCGCCGTCTCCAGCAGCCCCGGCCGCTCCTCCGACACGCCCTGGTGACGACATTAACGAGGGCTCTTTTACCATACGAAACGGTCATACATGATACTGTTGGAAGTTGACACGAATGCAACAGCATTTGCCCAACTTATTTGGGGTCGGCTGTCAGTCTTAACTATAACCACTCACCTTAATAACGTTGTGTATCCGATGCTGCTGCCAGCTATCTTCCATGAGTAGCAGCGCGGTGAGAGCGTCCGAGTGTCTCCGCAGCTCGTGACAGTACGCGTACGCCATCTGCCACAGCAACTCCGCGAGCGCGACGCGCGACCAGCCCGCATGCTCCCAGCAAAGGAACTGGAGCAATCTAATGCCTTCCTCACAACCGCAGCATTCTTCTGTTAGTTTTTTCATGTAGGCGCTGCAAATAAATTTCACTTTTAAGTACGCAAATATTATCAGAGTAGATTCGTTTTTGTTATAATATCAGCTATAGGAGTTAGATCACTAAAAAGTCCGATAACTAGTTTACCTACAGAACTTCAACACCGCCAACGGGTTTTGAAGGTCGGATCGGACATAAAATATCAAAGTTCCCCGGATCCCGAGTTGAAAGCCCTAGATGCAACCGCTATTAACACAAGGAGTAACATGAGACATGGCAGCAATGTACAAGTAGAGTGACAGCTCAGTTACCCGGTGCGGTTGTAGAGCACGTCGGCGGCGGCGGGCGACAGCGGCGGGCGCGGCGCCAGCGCGTGCTGCGGCGGCGGCTCGGCGTACGGGTTGGGCAGCGGCGCCGCGCCCTCCGCCGCGCCGCCCGCGCCCGCCGCGCTCGCCGACTGGCAGCGCGCGCTCACGTCGCAGCACCGCGCCAGCGCGCACACCACCTGCACAAGAACCACATTCTGCACTAAACCTATATTGTGCATTGGACTGATAGACGTGCGATCCTGCCCTTATATCAAGTTTATTTCTGGTCGGCGCGACATTTGTACTTTTTCCATTCATCTCTGGTTGCCCTCAACACATTTTCTACCTTCCTAGTTACATCCATCATTCACACAGTCCATCCACTTCCTTTTAGGTGTTCTTCTCCCTTGCAACTTATTCACTACCATAATTTAAAAAAAAATGTCATTGTGGTGGCAGACAGGCACACGGTCCACATGATGGCAAGTGGTTACTGTGACATATGACCTGTGGCCTAAAATACACCAGAGTCACACTCGTGCTGCCGACCCTGTAAACACAGAGAGTTTCTGTGCCATCAGTGTAAAAGACAAAGCATGAAATTACCTTAGGTCTTCCCATTGACAGCACAAAAATTCTCCAGTGAGCTCTGGCTAACCTACTAAACGCCGGGAACACAACACGAGGTTATTATGGCCACGGTATTCTGTAGGGCGGAGGTACTTCCCAGTCGGACTGCTCAATTGGACGGAAATACCGTCATGTCCTACCTCCTAGGCATCCTAGTTTATGCCTTCCTTGCGACATTACATTCATCCAACAACCCCCACGTTGTAGAAAATATAATTGCAAGTAGTGTTCTAATTTTAGGTTTCGCCAGAATATAAGTAATCAGATATGAAGGAAAAAAATTCAAAATCTGTATGAATATTACGCCTGTACTAATTTGAATACTACGAGTATATCAAAACAATGCGCATTTTTTTAAAATAACTTCTTAATTTTTTACTTTCCGTTTTATTCTACTTGCAATCGACTTACATTATATTACTTTTTTTTTTACAATTCAGCAAATATTTTTTACTAAATCTACATAAATTCAACATTCTAAATCCTTTAAATATTTCTTACCTGATGGACTTTTGCAGATTCTGGGTATTGATATTTACCCATTGAAGCATTGGATTCATCCATGCACACGGATAATACCACATCGAGAACTTTCAACTGTAAACAAAAATATAATAATGAAAAAAGGAACCCTTTACTAGTAGTTACTACTCTCATACTGAAATGTCATTATTCAAATATTAAAAACAAAACTTTTGTACGAGCTTTAACGATGGCCTTTACGCACAGAATATCAAAATAAATTTAAAAATAGTAGTTTATGATACTGTTGCATAATAAGGGTTCTTATAACACGAGTGTGTTTTAAAAAAACGAGCCGTAGGCGAGTTTTTTTAAAGTACCACACGAGTGTTATAACACCAAGTTATGTACAGTGTTATACAATACTTTATCTCTCTCTAATACATAAACTAATTTATTTTACAAACAATACCAAACTTTGTTTAATTTCAATGTAAAATGTTGCATCGATTGCGCATGCGTGTTCTTCTGAATCGGCGGTTTCTTTTTTTAAGTAGAGGTTCAACCTTCTTGTTCCAGAAAGAGGTTGTATAGGTGTATCGTTATGATTAAAAAGTTATTTAATGATATAGGTGTCCATACAAGACCTGTATCGTAATAAAACTTTTTTTTTGACCTGTGCGTAATGTTTGTCATAAGAGTTTTGATTTCAATTTTATAATCTTTGTATTATAGTATCAGAGTACATAATAGTAGTTTATGATACTGTTGCATAATAAGGGTTCTTATAACACGAGTGAGTTTTAAAAAAACGAGCCGTAGGCGAGTTTTTTTATATTATCACACGAGTGTTATAAGACCAAGTTATGTACAGTGTCATACACTACTTTATCTACTCTCATACTATAATACATAAACTAATTTATTTTATAAACAAAACCAAACTTTGTTTAATATAAATGTAAAAAAAAAAGTTGACGCCAAGCCAAGGCCGCAAACATCGATTGCGCATGCGCGTTTCTTTTTTTTTCTTCCGAATTGGCCGTTTTTTTTTTAAAGTAGAGGTTCAGTCCAGATGGAGATTGTATAGGTGTATCGTTATGATTAAAAAGTTATTTTATGATATAGGTGTTCATACAAGACCTGTATCGTAATAAAACTTTTTATTTGGCCTGTGCGTAATGTTTGTCATAAGAGTTCTGATTTCAATTTTAGAATCTTTGTATTACAGTATCAGAGTAGATAATAGTACATTACTACAGAGGCCGGGATGAAAGGGGTTGCCGGCCGAAGACATATAGGAGACAGGATAGGTCTGAGGCAGGCAACCCCATATATCCCGCCGAGGTATGTATAGTGCTTTTCTCAAACATGCCAACGAAATAAACAACAAAAAAATTAAAGATATATTTTTTTTTTAATACGCATAGTGGCAGAGTGTCGATGCCTTTGCCACAAATTTATGTGAAATCGAAATTAAAAAAGAGGACTTTGCCGGCCTAGGCCTGCAAGGTTTGTATGAAATTCCATTGCCGGCCTCTGGTCCTAGCCGCGCCTGAAACGTCATACTTCGCAGCCTATTAAGAGGAACGTAATGTCAATATTTCATTGCATGTTTGAGAAAAATACATTAAAGTACAGGTTTTCTATGGCAACTGTATCGTAATATAACTTTTCTTCCATTACGATACAGCTTGAGCTGGACAAAAGGAAATGTCAACGCATTTTTTCTACACAATCTGTGGACGCGGCGCAATGCGAATATCATTTCAAGCAAATTAATAATTCTTTCATTAGATTAGAAAAAGTACTGTATAAAACAGCACATAATTTGATCTTGAAACACTCGTGTGATACTATAAAAAACGCGCCTACAGCTCGTTTTTTCAACATGTTAATATTTTGCTTCCCAGTGTAGTCTACTCAATCGATTTTTAGATTGTATTAAATTTTTCAATTCAGGATTTTTTTTACTACATCTTCTGTACTCTAATCTACTTTATTTATTATACAACAGTTTCATAAACTACTATTATCTAACATTATTACACAGCACACAGCTGTTATATCTAGCATTAAGAAATTCAATTCCTTCATTAGATTATATAAATATAATGTGTGTATATAAATTCTTGGCAAATAAATCATTTCATTTCAATTCATTTCAAAACAAAACTTTAATGACAGTCTGTACTCACAGAGTACCAAAGTAAATTAATTATTAATTATTTAAAAACTATCATAATATTTTTCTTTTCATTACTATACAACTTCAACCGGTTTCTGCATTTGTCTCTACATAGTCTGTGGACGCGTAGCAGCACGCATGCGCGATCAGCAAATGGATTTTGGCGTTCAACGTTTCTGTCATCTTACGGAAATTTGTATTATATTTATTATTTCCTGAGATTAGATAAAGTAGTACATACAAAGGTTTCATAAAGTAATATTCGCCTACACCCACAGTACATATATATGTATCTCATTAATATTACGAAGGTATTAGTACATTACTGCCGCGGCCACCAATTGTAGTGTTGCCGGACGATCGTGAAGTATGCGGGCCGAGGCGCAGCCGAGGCACGCATTACGGAGTCCGGCAACGCTCAGTTGTGGCCAAGGCTTGTATAGTGCTTTTCTCAAACAATGCGCGGAAATTAAAACTAAGTAGTATCTAGGCAGATTTTTTTAGTTACCTACTTTTCAAAATCAATGACGAACAACGAACAACAGTAATTTTTCACGTTGCGATATGTTCATTGGTTTTTAATTTTTCCTAATAAGCAGCATTCTATTTGCAAGCCAGTTCTATATTTAAATAACGCCTTGGATAAGTTACCTCCTTGGTTGCCATGGTTCGGAGTAGAAGTTGGTTCCATTTTTAAATTACACGACAGATATGAGTTTACATAGTAATTTATTTGGCCGCTAAAACACGACAGATATGGATTTTCATACAACTTTTGCTGGCCGCTGCTCGCATGTACAGCAATTTCGATTTATCTCGAAGAAGGTTGTCAAAATAATGTTCACATTTCCAAGCATGTTTGAGAAATAGTACATTACTGCCGCGGCCGCCAACTGTAGTGTTGCCGGACGATCGTGAAGTATGCGGGCCTAGGCGCAGCCGAGGCACGCATTACGGAGTCCGGCAACGCTCAGTTGTGGCCAAGGCTTGTATAGTGCTTTTCTCAAACAATGCGCGGAAATTAAAACTAAGTAGTATCTAGGCAGAACTTGTTAGTTACCTACTTTTCAAAATTAATGACGAACAACGAACAATAGTAATTTTTATAAATTATAGTGCAACATATCCACTCATTATTTCTAGTACAAAGTACTAGGGTAGCAGAAGCTAGCAGGAGGTTCTCTACTAACCATTATTTAACCTACTACAGTAATATCTAAAAAGTACCTAGGTACTAGGGTACAAAATAAAACTATGAGTCACTTAAAAAAAAATTGTAACAACCTCCTGCTAGCTTCTGCTACCCTAGTACTTATTTATATCCTGATTGTACCTGTTCACGAAACTGATTGTACCTAATGCCTTGGATAAGTTACCTCCGCGGTTGCCATGGTTCGGAGTAATAGATGGTTCCATTTTTAAATTACACGACAGATATGAGTTTACACAGTAATTTATTTGGCCGCTAAAACACGACAGATATGGATTTTCATACAAGTTTATCTGGCCGCTGCTCGCATGTACAGCAATTTCGATTTATCTCGAAGAAGGTTGTCAAAATAATGTTCACATTTCCAAGCATGTTTGAGAAAATGTAGTTACCCGCAACAGCTGATGTTTCTCGCTGAGGCCGAGCGTGGCGTAGGTGTGGAACAGGTTGAAGAGCAGCGGCAGGTGGCGGTGCGCGTGCGCGTCGTGCGGCGCCACGCCCAGCGCGCGCACGCCGCACAGCAGCTGGTCCGACAGCGACACGGACTCGTCGCGCGAGCTCCACGACCCGTAGCCGTTGCTCACTGACAACATTATTACTTTGTCACTACATTCTTAAGGCACGTATCCATTAAGTTCGCGAACATCTTGCGCTTCACGCTCCAGCAATCGCTCTAATGGAGACGGTACGTACACAGTCCACAGTCCTCTTGCGAGCATTGAGCGAACACGTCGTCACAAGAGCGTGGAGCGTGACAGGTGTGCACTTAATATTGTGCCTTAAGAGCAGTCTGTTCGTACAGACTGCGCTCCCCTTTGTGTTCGCTCAGAAGCCGCCACCGATCACAAGCGCTCCGCTGAGCGCATCTTTCACGTCCCGGGAGCGCGAACGTATCCACTATGTGGAGCACTTGCAGGAGCGCGTAGCGCAAGAAGTTCGCGAATATAATGGATATGTCGCAGCTAACTAGCTTAATCAGCCGTTCAATTAACTGGTCGAAAGTAACGTAAAATGTAACAAAGGTTACATTCTGGCAATGATGCGATTAAACTTTTGTAACTTGAATCGATTATTCTCACAACCTATAATATAAGGCGCTCCAACCCTACGCTACAAATGTTATAAATGTTATAATGCACCTATTAAATTATTTCAACTATAAATAGAAATGTATATGAATTACCTGGCGGATCTTGAACTGAGTAATGCGCCAAGAACACTATAATTTTCATAAAAACTACCCGCACTTCGGCCGTAGGACAAGATAACAAGTAGTCACACAGTCTGTGCGGATGCCTGAACAAGTCGGTCGCAAACCACGCTCTCACAACTTGTGAACAACGTAAATGTTGACACAATATGTCGTGCCTGAAACAAACACATCATACAGATAAAATTAATTTCTATTAAGTTCCTCATGTAACATATTCAGCTTAGACTTATATAGACACAGCTTTGCTAAAAAAAAAAATCGCAAAAAACGGCATGAATGAAGAGCGCATTTTGTGTGAGTAAGCTACTATCAATTTGTTCTTTAAAGTATCAATGTGTGCATGTCATGGGTTGTATTGTATGTAGAGTCCATGCCAGCAAATAAGTCCCGCGGCAAAAGTCGGAACTAAAAATGACATTGCTGCCATACTGTGTACGTTGGTTCAGGCCATGACAGGTAAGGTTTAGAGTTGCCAGCAGTTTTATGTTTTTGAGTTTTTATGATGTACTAGTGGGAATTGTACATCTTGATCCCAATCAATTCACATCATGTACATTTGTAATATGCACAGATTTGATGATAGCATGAGGAGCTACGGCGGCGGATGAGCTCAAATCCACCAGCCATATTAAAAAGTGTATTGCTAAGTGTATTGTTGCATTTATTAATCAATCTTTTTCAAAATACTCATCTAGGCTTTTCACATGATTATATTCTAACGTTCTAACGTTGGAAACGCGCGAATATAACTTCTTAAGTTATGCTGTTAACTACTATTAAATTACATTAATGTCTGAACAATAAAAGGTCTGGCAAAATAAAAACAAAACACGATACTGGCAACATTGCAAGTTGCGAAGTTGGTCTATATATCATCGTATACACGTATACCGAAGTACTAGCCATTTTTCACGCCGCGTAGAAATGACACTAGCTGCGTCTATAGTTTTAATATAGTCTAAGATATTCAGTAACTGATTATTGGTATCTATTATGAAATATGCATTGCTTTGTCTCACCAGTCAGCCGCGGGACCGCGCAACGTTTTCTTCGTCCGGAATCCGACTTGAAATAAAAATTTGGTAGCTAATTGCACAGATAGCAGAGACATTTCTTCGTCTTCTGGGCCCTATAAAAATAAATTTATTACTAGCGTTATTTAGTCATGTTAAAATATTAATATAAATATATATCAGGTCATCATACCCAAACTGCACTTTGTGAGCCAGGCAACATTTGTACTCGTAATCGCATACAGCATAGTTTCTTCATAAAATTGAAATGCTCAATACTAAACTGGTCTTGATTGTGAGAAAATGCAATATTACTTCGACGTACTGATAACCAAATCGGTCTGGGGACGACGCTTTCCCTGGAAAACAACAATTAATGTAGTATTTTTTCTAATATATTTTCAACGTGAACAGCCAAAGAACCTTAACTTACTTTAGAGACATAGTCTTCATGGATTGTTCAAGCACTGAAGTTTCTATAGTGTCCTTTCTCGTGTAAAACAACATATACGCGTTCCACCACCTTTTCTGCCGTTTGTACGATACCCTCTTTAACATAGGATCGAACACCTAAAGGAAAATGACGTCACAAGCATTTAATATCATCACTATCGGATTCATTTATTTATTACTCAATCAAAGAACTGAGCATCAATAGAACGCTCTCACATAAACTAAGGTAACTAATACTTAGTCTGTGTGAATGTAACTCACCTCGCCCATATATTCACCCCCAAAACACTGCGCTTTCATCTCTTCGTCGTCGTGCATGCCACACTCGGATACGTCACCATCGTCCAATTTGACCCACCGACCAGTTTCGCTACCATTATCCCTGCGTAATATATTGTTTCTTTGTTACAAAATAACATTACATGTTAATATTTCTATAAACGCTACAATGCATCCTTTAGACTGCTATCCAGATGGCTACAGGTAGCAACAAGTCAATTACAACAGTAATATTACAGAACATGTTAGGCACTTATATATTTTCTTTCACTATAAGCATAAAGTAGTAATTACCTAAGTAGCACATAGGAATAGTAGTGGCCACCGGAAGCCTGTCCAGAGTGAACGACGATGCCGCTGAGCTGGTAGTGAGTTTCCTGCGACTTCTCCTCGCCACCTTCCCATAACGACGCGTCGCCTTCAGCCCGAGCTAGCCCCCATGCTAAAACAACACACAAGTTATCATTCTCCTAGAACATGGAGATCGCAGATTATGAGACGACTAGTTTCACGTTAGGGGCACACAGAAGCAAGCTTCGATAGCAAGCCAGCTTTCTTGTGCCTCTTTATCGAAGATATGCGATTACACGCAAATATATATCTTCTTATCTATATAAATAAAAATGAAATCCAGCAAATGTATATACGCACATAACCTACAAACGACACCAAATCAGCAGAAAATTGGATATTTCTTTTATTATTGTTTTCTGAGTTCTGAATTGCAGGCGGGCGGGGCCGCCAGCATTGCAAAAAAATATAGCGATACGAAGTTCGCGGGTCAGCTAGTAAATATTTGGCAACAAATGTAAATTAATATATTCACAACTACCCTTTTAAATAAAAACACAATAATAATCATAGGCTTGGGTAGATACCATATTAAGTGTTCAATAAAGTAGTTGTATTACCTGTGTAAGGCTCGACGTCCAACTCTCGAGGAAACTCGAAGTAATCATTAAATTTTATCGCACAGACTTTTTCAAAATCATATTCGAATCTTTTTAGTTGTATCACTAATACTGGAGGCAGTTTGTTTAAACACAACCGTTTCACTGTCACCACCTGAAAACAAGAAACATTTTTTTTTCCAATGTAATTTTCTAATTGCATTATGTTTATATTGTAATTTATTGGTGGACAATCTGATCTAATCTAGATTTTTAAATTAAATTATAACACAATAATTAAATTTAACAATTAAATAATAAAAAAATAAAAAAACAGTAACTATTTACATACCTTTTTATTACATTTATCACAATGATACGCATCAGCACCTTCTAATAACTCTCCTCTGACGTAAGCCTCCAAGGATTCCTGAAGTCGCGACATATTCCTAATGTCTAATGACACTACACTAAAGGGCTCTTCCTTGCAGTACCTAAAATGACAATACGAATGATATGAACATATTAATTTTATAAAATTAAATGGCAGACAAAATAACCTAATCTGGAATATCACATATTTAGGTTTAAGAAATTATAACATTATCTATTTATATCAATACAGGGATAAAAGGTTTCCATTCAAGCACAAATTCCGGTCGCATCCAAAGCTTCCACTTTGGAGCTTATAGTCCGCGTCCCCACTCCTTTTTCCACAATTTGAGGTTTTTTTTACTAACTTTAACTCCCGCGTTCTGCTATATACGACAATTTTGACGGCAATTCAAAGTTATGTATCTATCTATACCATGATCGCGTTAGTTCCCGTTAGCATTATTATACTTCCTGGGTTTTTTTTGGTATACTAGTTCGGCTGCTGCGACGGTCTAAGGCCCAAAGCGTTACTTTATATATTCACTCATCAATGGCTACTTACCGATGAGGACAGCCTTTGCAATTTTTTTGATCCGAATATGTGCCTCCCATAGTCTTAGCCATGAGCTGCTCAGTACCTAATGATTTGAGAGCTTCATCTAATGACTCAACCAATGACATAAAAAACTCGACTGCATCTTGTTGTTCACGTAAATTGACTGGTTCACCTTGTAATCTAGAAAAAAGAAAACACCTGTAATACTGACCATAATAATAACCAAACACATTGGCAATTGAGTGGGAGTGTGTGTTGTACTTACTTGAAATGCGCCCAAAGCCCTCTGGGTATATAATACTGAAGTTTACTGTAATGTAAATGAGCGAATATTGCTTGAACTTGTTTTAATATTGTGATGTTGTAGTCTGTATTATTCTGAAAATTAAAGAATTAATTTTTTTTTTATTGTTTTAATTTTCTAACAAAATACGAGCTATTTTGAATTGAAATGTACCTCAATGTTATTCTCCATTAAACTGTGATGATGACTTTCCCCTGAGAAGTCTTCGTTGAGATCTGTAGCAGCACCTATAAATTATAATAGACGAGTTATGTGTGTAATGTGTTCATTTCGTTATTGCGGATGTGTAGACGCACAATTCATCTGGTACATATACTACATACCATTTTATGTATGAAATACACAAGTACTAACCTTGCACCGCCAGTAGCGCGTCCCGGACGGCTCGCACGCAGTACAACTGCTGCAGCACTGAGTTCATATAGCACGTGGCGCCCGCGTTCTTCAGGCCGACTAGACCAGCGGGTGGTCTCGGGCCCACGCACGGCATGTACTCCCATTCTGACAGAGGCATACTCTTATCTAAAAATGAAAAAGTATTTGTATATAGCGAAGTTTATCTTGAGGGCGCGGTTTATACAGAAGAGACGTGGCGCGGACATATGACGTAGCCAACAATTTGAGTAACACAATATAAACCTTATGTAGTGTGCAATAACGTCGGTTTTGTTTTAGAAATGTGTCCGCGCCTGCAGGCGACCTCCCGCCACTAAGTGACGCGCCATCGCATCGAGTGGCGCGCATCACGACATTGACGTTATTGAACACTACATAAGGTGTTACTTAAATTGTCCGCTATCGCCAAATGTCCCCGACACGTCTCTACTGTATAAACTACGCCGAAGACAACGAGAACGTTTATATTTCAGTACAGAATGACAACAGTTAAAAATTACGTTCTAAAAATGCACAGGAGGATGAGGAGGAAATACATGTTCTTACAAACATGCAAGGTGACGCCGCCTTATTGGTTACAGCTTAATGGTTGTTGTCGAGATGTTATATACTGTATACTGGTGCATGAACTTCAATTGCGCGATGCGGGATTGGCAGTTTTATCGAAGTATGTAGTTCAATTTGTATTCGCTAGATAGCGCTAGGTATAAGTGGTATTACACACAATAGTGCATTTTATACTATTTTTTACGTTTTTACCGCTGAGATGGCCGACGAGCACCTGGCCCACCTGGTCAAAAGTGGTTACCGTGTATGAACGTGTGCTAAACCAGGGGAATCACACTCGTGCTGCCGACCATGTAAACACAGAGTTTCTGTGCCGTCAGTGTAGGAAACAAAGCAGGAATAGCCCTTGGGTCTTCCCACTGACAGCACAAAAACTCTCCAGTGAGCTCGGGTTACCCTGTTCACCGCCGGAAACACAACACGAGGTTATTATGGCCGCGGTATTCTGTGGGGCGGATGTACTTTCCAAGTCGGACTGCTCAATTGGAAGGAAGAAGGAGGTCCGTAGTGTTAGCATACATACATGAGTGTGATATTATATAATAAGTGAAAAATTATATATCGTTTTTTTTTTAATTTTTCAGGTATGGTAATTATGCCAATTGATACTGATCAACCCCCTAAGTTGGTAGAGTTAATTTAATTACACCTTATATAGTACATGCTCACCACTGTAGAACATCTGCTCGAGCAGACGCGCGAGCGCGGCCATGTTGGGCACGCAGCCGTGCACGAGCGCCAGCAGCAGGTCGGTGGCGGCGGCGGCGGCGCCGGCCGAGCGGCACAGCGGCGGCGCCGGCTCGCCCGCGCCCGCCTCGCCCGCCTCGCCGCCGCCCGTCCCCATGCAGCACCACGCCCACGAGTACGGCCACAGGAATTCAGTTATCACCTCCTGATAAAACAATGTATTTCATTGAATTTTCTGCAAATTATTGTAAGCACATGTTTTTGAGAGTTTACTGTAGCTGAGCGTCCACCTATCGGCATCGTATGCGACTGACAGACTGCGTGTTAAGGCATCAAACGGATCGCAGTATTCTTAGTATAGAAAGTCAAACATGTGCGTCCATCGATACGCAACGTACGTACGCTCATCGGCAATGTCGACGCAGTTGGTCCGAGAGGCAACTTTTGCGTGGCGTGCCGATGCGCGCCACTCGTTCGCGTCGCGGATTCTGCCATTTGCATTTATACGATCGTCCTGTTAACTCACTTGTCTATGTGCGTTTCAAGCTTCACACGTATGCTCACTACGAAAATCCGAAAGAAATGGCGTCAGCAATGCGATTGCTGATAGTTGCGGCGACATAATGTGACCACTGCAGATCAGGTGGACGCATTGTGAAAAATTCATCCGTTTGATGCGTTGCGGAGTTGGACGATTAGCTTAAGACGTCTGCAAAATGTTGCTTTACAAGAAGCACCAGCTAGAGTTTAAAGAAAGCTTAACTCCCGATGATATTGAAAACACATTCAGAAGACCTTTACTACCGTAACAATATTCAGAATTAAGGTAAAAAAAAAGAAAAGATTACCTTAATCAGTCCAGAATCTTTGTGGTCAGGGTGCGCACCATACTGATATTTAACTTGAGCCGGAACATGATTAAACAGTTCTTTGGTAAGATTTAGGTGCCCCTCCAGCAACGTGTCGTCTAAAGCATCACGGCTCACACGGACTGCTCTGAGCCAAGCCACCTGAAATTATTGCGTACTGTTATCTAAAGACCGTAGGAACATGACTATGTATCCATAAGTAAGAAAAATAGTTACTGCATTTCTGGCAAACTCACGAAATAAACGTTAAAATTTCACAAAAAAAAAAACCGCACTTTCTTTCTTTCTTTTCCACTAATATCCATAAAAACGCGTTTTTAAGGATTTTAGTGTGTAACCTTTCAGTCGACAAAGGAGATACGGTTCCACTTATTCATATAAAGTAGTATGTTAAAGTGCAACCGTATCTCATTTGCCGAGTGTCGTCAGTCGGTTTGCCGATCACTACACAAGGTACCTCGAGCGCGAGGTCGTCGAGCGTGCGCGCCGTGGGCCCGGCGAGCGCCACGAGGCGGCACAGCAGCTGCAGGAACTGCTGAGCGTTCCGCGCGTAGCGCTGCAGGCGCGCGGCGGGGGCGCAGCGCGGCGCGGCGCCGCCCAGCGCGCCCAGGGCCGCGCGCGCGCCGCCGCCGCCGCCCCACGCGCACATGGCCAGCAACTGCTCCGCGCACGACACGCGCACCTGCCGCGGGCAACTCACACATTACAATCATTTCCAACTAACAACCATCATTTTGGAATTGATACCATCTAAATTATTAAGCCTTAATTTTTAGGCTTCATGACAACTTACCGTCGGATGGTCGAATTAACAGACAAAAACAAAATGACAAGGCGATAGTACTTCAAGTCCTCCGCCTCGATAAGGACGGTAACGCGACGTCGCCGGCTACGTTTCCAAGCAGTTAATATTGAAATGTACGGTTGCTAAGCTGTCGCCAAGTGAGTTGGTGACTTACCTGAGGATTCGGGCAGTCGATCATTAAATAGAGAGCTGTATCCTGCCACCAGGGCTCGTGCAGCAGCGACTCCAGGTGGCCGCCACCCAGCGCCATGCAGATAGTCACCACTTCCATACACTCACGAACAACTTTAAATGAAGAAAAGCTAACATTACTTGATTGAAAATAAATTATAGGTGAAATAATTTAATAGGTGCATAGAAGTTAATTTGGCGCGATTTGAACGAAACAAAAAACCATTCGACCACACAAAAAATATGGTGAGACCATTGATATTTTTGTATATCAATGGGTGAGACTATTTCAGTTTAAATTTTTATGTTTAAATTAAAATTTATGATATTAAATATTTTTTTCTTAAACATGCTTGGAAATGTGGACATTATTTTGACAACCTTCTTCGAGATAAATCGAAATTTCTGTACACGCGAGCACTGGCCGGCAAAAGTTGTATGAAAATCCATATCTGTAGTGAATTAGCGGCCAAATAAATTACTATGTAAAGTCATAGGTATCTGTCGTGTAATTTAAAAATGGAACCATCTTTTACTCCGAACCATGGCAACCAAGGAGGTAACTTATCCAAGGCATTATTTAAATACAGAACTGGCTTGCAAACAGAATGCGGTTTATTAAGAAAAATAAAAAGCAAATGAACATTTCGCCGCGTGAAAAATTACTGTTGTTCGTTGTTCGTGGTTTTTCGTCATTGATTTTGAAAAGTAGGTAATTAAAATGTTCTGCTTAGATACTACTTAGTTTTAATTTCCGCGCATTGTTTAAGAAAAGCACTATACAAGCCTTGGCCACAACTGAGCGTTGCCAGACTCCGTAATGCGCCTCGGCTGCGCCTCGGCCCGCATACTTCACGATCGTCCGGCAACACTACACTTGACGGCCGCGGCAGTAATGTACTATACCTATGGCGTGATTCTTTATTTCTTCGAGACCTCGTAAGTGTTGTGTGTCGTATTTTAGCGTTGCGGCTATATTGTCTTAGGTTGTTACATTTTAATCGTAAGAAGTTTATCTATGCTTGTTACTTTTTGTTAAGTTTTATTAAAATTTTTAATTAATAAAGACATTAAAACAGTATTACCACACTACTGAGCTAAAAAAATTATAATATTGCGCTTTGATTAATAGTTGTTCAAACAAAAGTAAACTTTATTGTTATAGTAAGAAGGAAAAAACGTGGTTGCTGGTATCCCCGGCGATGCTGCTATCGTCCGAACGATTTCTTATACAATACAGTTGTTATCACCGGTGATACAGCTGTTGAATTGGATAATAATGACCAAATGCGATGCGGGTCGAAAGTTACGTAAAATATAACTAAAGTTACAGTCTGACGAAGATGCGATTACTCTTTTATAACTCGAATTATCACAACTGATTTCAAACACTCCTACCCTAGGCTGCAACTATCATATTGCACCTATTAATTATTTCAACTTTAACACAGGTTTCACAAACTGACAGGTTAATATTAATTTACAACACTACATGCAAACTCCTAGATGGTAATATAAGAGAAACTTATTATTCATACTTATCTTACATTAAACAGTACTGATAACGAATACTACGACTTAAAATCATCTTACTCACGTGTAACATCGTCCGGGTGAACCATTCCGTTCACATCGGTGGGTTGCGCCACGGAGTACGCGAGGCTGTACAGAGCGCGCACTGTGGCCGTGGTGGGCACGCGCCACCACACTAACGTCGACACTGATTCACTGTCTTCGCCGCTAATTACCACCTATGGAATAAATGTTTACAAGTTCATCAATATGATACACAACATTATAATTCTCCATTATCATGGTTATCAAGGAAAATTGCTGCTTTATATCTCCTGACGAACGAACATACTTACTTACTTAGTAAGTAAGAAGTGATGAACGTAATTAGGTTGCAAGATTATATTGTACAAAAGTAAATAATTGCACCTGCTCTCCTAACGTATTTGCCAACTTCTCAGCAATTGCTTTCACTATCAATTCACAGCTATGATTAGGCACCGTCTGTAAGGCTTCTCGTAATATTGTGACATCCATCCTGCAAACACAAATATTAAATTATATCAAATAAAATTTTTTATCACTTGGATGTAATATATGTGTTCATTATTCTAGAATAAAAATCAAGTACCTAAATTCTTTATCCACACTAGTGTCTGAACCATCTGGAGCGAGTATTTCAAATAAATGACCCAATGTGTACAACGCTAGCTTAGCCAATCTGACTAAAGCTAAGTAACCGACCCTGCAACAGTAAAAAAAATAAAAAATAAATTAACTGCAGTGCTTTTGTATAGTTTTTTCATTATAGGATCATTTGCGTCAATACGAGTGCACCCATGCCTTGTATGCGCTACATTTTTTTCTCATCTGCCTTCACCGCATTATATTGTTTTTGCTATTAAGTTTGTCAATTTGTTTTGTTATTTGTGTGAGTGTTGTGTGAGTGGATTCAATTTTGTCGAACGAATCATCCCATAACAAGCAGACTATAGTTGCAAAATCATTAAATCGCATTATTAAAAATGAATGCATAGAAATTATTTGACCAACCTCCTTGTATGTGATGCAGCACCTTGTAAAAAATCCTTATCTGACAAACATTGAACTAAGAGTGGAGCCTTTTTAACGCAGGCCAGCTGAAAACTGCGACTCCGATCCAGCCTTGTGTCCGAGGACGGCATCACCATGCTATATAAAACCTGCATGTAACGTTTGTACATTATTCACACTATTTTCATCGATTAACTACGTTTATTTGTTTTATACATACTTCTACGTTATAAGCCACAGTAGGTGGCGCTGGACCGTAAAGCATATCTCTTAGTTTTGTGTCCTCCCGACACAGCAATGCCTCCGTTAATTTTTCCACCTGAAATTTAAACAAATAATTTTACTCAATAACAATGAATACAATACTGACTAATTAACAAATAGAAATAGAAATAAAATGTCACATACAGTCAGTTTATGAGCTGGACAGATCTGTGATAGTAAATGTGCAGCTTCAGTCAATTGTCCATGTTGTTTTGTGATGCCAATGTGTTCCAATTCTAACATAAATGGCAAGTACCAGGACCCTTGGGCAAAGAGCTAGAAAAAACAACAAAGATAAGTTTGATACAGTATCTTAATATTATTTATGTGAGAAGAACCTCGTTAGGTGTATAAGAACTGAAAATTCAATAATACTTTCTATTCAGACATTAAATCAGCGTACAAACGTTGTAAACACTGTTGGTACTTGACTGAAGTACATACTGCTATACTCCGCACGCCGAATGATGATCCCTATGACGTTTCAACTGACAGTTGTATTAGTTATGCGAAACAATTTCGATAAAATACTGTTTTTTCAGGCAAATGTCATGTCATTCAGCCAGGTCATTCAACATAATAAGCAATATTTATTTATTTTGAAAAAAAGACTACGCGCGTTGATGGACATGCGCGTTGATGGACATACGCGATTCCATCATAACAACACTAGATAAAAAAGTAACAGCCTTATTATATTTTATTTTACTATACTTTAATTTTTATTCAAATTGCATAATTTAAAGAATTTAAAATTCTTTTTGAATTGAATTTTAAAGAATTAATAATTAGCTGGCAATTATGGATTACATGGAAAAGTATTTAAAAGGAGGCCATAGACGTACCGTCAGTCTGTTTTGCCTTCTTGTCACACCGCATCACATCGCGTCATACGAGTGCTCTAACGCCTTGTATGCGCCACCTCTTTCTTTGTTAGCTGAGTTTTGTTTCTGTTTTCGCTGTTTTGTGTTATTTGTTGATTTTCTGTTACCTGTTTGTTGATTTTCGGTTTTGCAAAATGCCGAAAAGACAGCGGAAAACTGTTCTCAACAGTGAAGTTCGCGAGTTTGTAGTTCGTTTGCGAGACTATTTTGCTCGTGAACAACAAAATGGCGGACCCTTGTTAGTGCTTGACAATGTTCGCGATCGTGTAGCCGATGCTCTAGGAATCGGAAAGGCTACTGTTTCTCGAATAACAAAGGAAAAATTTGGGGAGTCGTCCATGGAGGACAATAAACTATTAACACCAAAGAAGAAAAAGAAAAGGTTATGTCATATAACAGAACCTGATGAATTTGATTTAGATGCTATACGCAATCATATTTATGGTTACTACCTACGAGGTGAACTACCGACCTGCCAGAAGTTATTATCTTCATTAACCTTTTAACCGCCGGAGTCGGATAAATCCGACCACGAACTTTTGTGCCGTACCCGCCGCAGACGCATATATACGACTACAGGTTTAAAAGCCATGTATTTCGAAAGTTTATTAAATTATGTAAAAGTTTTAAACAAAAATATAACATAATTAACTTATGAATGATTTTATATTATTGCTTTCTAAAATAATCAACTGAAACCTCATCATTTCAATCAATCAAATTCTTAGTAATTCAATCAAGTTTTATTTATGTATGTGTAACGCCGCAGTCGTAGATATCCGACAATAGTGTTGGGGCACAACTCGACAATCATTAAGTGCAAGGATATTGGTAAAACTTGTTAGGTCAATGATAAAAGATCACGAGTTGTTAGTTATTTATATAATGGTGGATATTTTAACGTTACGTAATGTTTATATTTATCAGTTAGTTCTTAAAGGCCGTTATAAGAAATTAAAATATTGAACATTCGTCTCAACGTTTTCCTTACGCGTACATCACTAAAAGTTGTGAAAACATACAGTGTGGCAGCGCCGGAGTCGTATAAGTCCGACCGTCTGTGACGTCATAAGCAGAAAATATATGTCAGTAGTGAGGGTAAGTTGCAAATATTATGAAGTATGAAATACATTTTATAAGTGGTAAGTGGGTATTAGAATAATATTATTTGTTCAATGAGTATCGGTCGTTCATATGGTACAATAAAATGTCGAGCGCAGAGGAATTAATTAGAATTTTGGAGGGTCATGAAGAAATTACTGAACAATTTGAAAGTGATGAGGAATTAGAATTAGAGAATCGACAGGTAATTTGTTTATTTTTAACCAAATTAAAGTAACTTATATTTTAATCAACTACACACCCCCTCGTGTGTACCTAAAGAAGTGAAACGTATTCAGTTTTATTTTTAATTATTGTTGACCTACATAATTTATTCGTTAATATTATTCTATAAATTCATTCAAAAACTTTATTTATAACGATTTTATTGCTTTCAGATTGATTGTGGTGATACAGAATTGGCATGGTCACGGGAAGGAACTAGCCCGTTAGTAGAAAACTTTGACGATTTCAGCTCTGGTTTTACAAATATTAATCTAACTACGGAGTCCTGTGAGTTAGATTTCTTTGAGTATTATGCAGACGCAGTGTTAATAAATGAAATAGCAAGATGCACAAATAGATATTATCAGCATTATGTGAGACACGTTGACCTCCGTGAACATTCTCGAACACGTGAATGGCAAGATGTCGATAGCAAACATATATATTTATTTTTTGCAGTAACGATGTTGTTTACAAGAAACAAAAGGATATCCATTGAAGAGCATTGGTCAACGGATCCGTTGTTAAATTCACCTATATTTCATAAACTTCTTAGTCGAAATAAATATTGCCTTATTATGGCCATGCTACATTTTACGGATGTTTTTGTTGCAAATGAGAGATTGTCAAGATTACATAAAGTACAGTTTGTAATTGATCACGCACGGCAAAAATTTAAAGAAGCCCTAATACCGCATCAAAAATTATGCATAGACGAAAGTATGGTCCCTTTCAAAGGCCGGTTAACAATAAAGCAATACTTGCCTAAAAAAAGGAATAGATTTGGTATAAAATTGTTCGTGTTATGTGACGTAGTAACTGGTTGTATTATAGATCTTATTGTTTACTGTGGTATTGAGACAAATATTGAACATGTGCCTGATTTAGGGGTTAGTGGGTCAGTGGTAATTACACTTTTAGAAGACTATTTTCACTGCAATAGGCAACTCTATGTGGATAACTGGTATTCAAGTCCAAAGCTATTTAAATTCTTAAAAGATAAAGGTACTTATGCGTGTGGCACAGTCAGAAAAAACAGAAAAGGAATGCCGAAATTTAAAAAACTGCAAAAAGTGGAAATTGATGCATTTTATTCACCGCCTTTGTTAGCATTCACGTGGCAAGACAAAACCGCGGTTACCATGAATAGCACAATGCACGACGCTAAAATAATACCTTCATATAAAGAAGACCGGGCAACAGGTCTTCCTAAATTGAAACCTGAGTGTGTCATTGATTATTCAAATAATATGGGAATTGTTGATACCGCGGATATGATGATGAGCTCACTCTCTTGTGTTAAAAAAACGAAGCGGTGGTATATGAAACTGGCATTACGTATGATTGATATGCATATGTTAAATGCGTTTTATGCATTTAAAATTGTAAATCAGTGTCCAAAAAAGCCATTTAGCGATTTTCAGTTAGAAGTAATACGCCAAATGATTGCTAAAAATAAAATAATTGAATATACACCAGTGCCTTCTACATCACGCAGTGTACAGCATAACCCATGTCGTTTTTACCTCATGATGTTCTTAAACATTTTCCTGTATACATACCTAATAAAAAAAGTCAACGTTGCAGAATGTGTGCGTTAAAAAAGGTAAGAAGAGAAACAAGATTTATGTGTAAACAGTGTAATGTGTTTTTGTGTATTCAACCATGCAGTGTTGTCTACCATTCCAAGTCATAATTAAAAGAAGACGTTTTTGATTAAAATGAATTAGTTTTATTTATTGACATCAAACAAAATCACAATTTTTATTTTACATAATTATTATTTCCCATATAATATTATGCCCCATCCCACATATTTATTTTATATATTGCATTTTATTAGGTTTTTTCAGTATCACTTATTTCCACTTCATCAGTGTGACATGTTTTTAAACCCTGTATAAAATTTAAAATTTTTACGTAAGCACGAGTACGCATACATTGCCGAATATATTCAAATTCCTCATTTAATAGTTTTGTGAAGAATTCGTTCCTTTTGTCTTGTTGGTTCTCATATATCATGCATGGATCGCAATGTTTCTGAGCTGATGCGGTTTGTGTTTTCATTTTTTTTCGTAGTTGTTCTATCTCTGCAGCTTCAAAATACGATTGAGTGTCATCTAAATCAGGTGTTTCTCTGACACGCTTCGAATCTGAAAATGAAAAAGAATCTTATTACCTATGTTTAAATTAAGAAAATTATCCTTGAAATACATGTGTAAAGAAGTAAAATATAATCTCATTTCCAAATTAAACAGAAATTAAACTTACCTTTGCGTTTTTCCATTTTTGCCATGGAATGACGCGGTGGAAGTCCTTGGAATAATGAAAAGGACTTTTTACCCACATAAATAAATAAAACTAATTGAATAGTGTGGGCTCCGTTATTGTATTGTCTCTCCGTAAATCGCTTATATAACGTGTTATTATTTAAGTACTTACCTATATTTTTATTTCCTGCACTATCAATACAAATATGCATTATACGCCCAACGCCGGAGTCATATATATCCGACAGATTGTGACGTCATGATAGAACTAGGGATTTCTTATATCGATATTTTCTCAGGTATTTAAATAGATGGTATAATATTTCTGAATCGAATGTTTGAGTAATTTCTGATATAAACGGTCATATGTACTCAAGTAATTCTATTGTTATGATATAATTAGTGAAATAAACTCGTTTTAGGTTAAAAATGTTTTATTGAAAAATAGTTTTATTTAAAATAGGATTGATATTTCCCATCACTAGTAATATTGTTACCAATGATACGACGGCGCTAGGGGCACATTTTGTTGACGGAACTCGCAGCGGTTAAAGGGTTAAAAGCTGCAGAACTCTTCAAAGGCGGTGCTACTTCTCTTAGAATTGTTTTGAAAAAATGTGGATTCCGCTATAAAAATGTGACAAGAGAAAAATATTAATGGAGCGTACTGATATAGCTTTACTACGATGCGATTTTCTTCGCAAAATCAAACAAATTGATAACTGGGAGAAGGTTGTATACCTTTATGAGACATGGCTGAACGCCAATCATACTGTAGGTAAGGCATGGACGGATGACACAGCCAAATCCAGCACAAACACTCCTGAAGGAAAGGGCCAGCGCTTAATCAATTGCCAGGCTGGCACAGCTACAGGTTTTGTGCCGAATTGCCTGTGGGCTTTTAAGTCAGTAAAAACAACGGAGTACCACGAGGAAATGAATTTCGAAAACTTTAAGACATGGTTTATAAAACTATTAGAAAATTTTAATGAGCCTCACTATATTTTAATTGACAATGCTTCATATCACTCAGTTCAAATTAACAAATCCCCCAGCAGCAATAACAAAAAAGCTGAAATTATAGAGTGGTTACACGGCAATGGTGTGGAAACTGACAGTCAGATGTTAAAAAAAAGAGTTGGTTAGACTGTTGAACTTTCACAAACAACAGACGCACCCATCATATTATTTGGATGAATTGGTCAAATCAAATGGACACACGGTAATTCGGTTACCGCCCTATCACTGCCAATATAATGCAATCGAGTTGATACGGGCGCAGATCAAAGGTATCTATATTTTTTATTTATATAATATTATGTATATGCATATATTTCTAAAAATAATTACTAAATGTACAAATATTTTCAGGTCATGCAGCTAGGCATAACACAACTCCGCCATTCACGGCAAATAAAATGATGGTTTTATTGGAAGAAGCTTGCGCTCAAGTGACAGCTGACGATTGGCGAAAAGTGGTCGAAAGAACGAAGAAAATTTGCTTACAAGACTGGGATCGAGATGTACAATACGACAATATCATTGACCAACCGTTAATAATAAACGTCACGGATAGCTGCAGTTCAGACTCAGATTTTGAAGATCCGATTGACCCTGTATCAGATTCAGATTGATATAAATAAAATACAAACTCAAAGCATTTGTTTTATATTTCCAACAAATTATCGATATTTTGTATATCGTGTGTCCCTTCTTAGTCGATAACAGCTTGACGACGAAACTTTTGCAGCACGTACCATGTACATTTGCATTGAGTTTTTTTCTATTATCTCCGAACATTACGTAATAATTTCTTAATATTCATTTTTATAATTTACAATTGTACACAATTAAGATTTTTTCGTCTTTTTAATGGACCTCTAAAGGATTTGATGTGATAGGACGTCAGTACAATGTTAAGCGCTAACGAACTGTCATAGGGATCATCATTCAGCGTGCGGATTATACAAAATAAATAATAGGTACTACACACAACAACAGCACAAACTACAAAAATTTAGGAAATATCTTTTCACAAGGAATATTTTAATATAAACTTACAACGCCTGGTAAAGCGTGTTCGGGTGTGGGCGAGTGCGGAGAAGACGACGTACTGGAGTCGCTACTAGACTCGTTCGACGAACCACAGCCACCACTACCACACACTTGTCCATCGTACACCTAACAAACAGAACATTATGAGTCCCCGCCCTCGGTGAATATATAGCATTGGAGATGTAAACAGTAACATAACATACCTTTGCCACAATCACAGTTTTGTCTCGAAGCGGTATTTGTGAAAGTATCTTTCTATCGTGACTAGAATCTAATAACTCTCCATTAACATACAGTTCCAATTTATTTATATATAGCTCTAACTTTATATTGCTTTCCGAAGCGCATTTGAGCCTAGAACAAACCAAAAATGTAAAGTATGATAAAAAATAAATAAAAAGGACTTATACAAGACCCTTGGTATTATGATTTTGTACTTTAAAGGGTTGGAGTTGAAAAGTTCAATTTCTTGTAGATATTTTGAATCTCGTGCTTGAACACAATGTTCGCTCGTCGATGACTCAACCAAAACATCAACAAATGTTCTTTTTTTGTGATCACTTACCTCCTTTGAATCGTAGCACGTAAGGAGTGCAGTGTCTCATTTGAATGCGAAAACAACTCAACATCCTCTACTTGTCTTTGGCCAGTTTGAAAGTTAAATCTGACTATTATTGTACACTGCCTGCCCCGACCGGACCGGTAGATGGGTAGTATCTGTCGCTCCGCTGAGAATCTTCTATCACATTCGTTTATATATTCTTGTATGGCACGAATCACTCTACACATTCTCGTACAGCTCTCTGACGAATCTGCGAAGTGAGAACATCAATTTTTCCTCGACGTAACAATAGCAACCTTTTCTTGATAATTATGCAACACAGTATGTCATAGTGCATTCCTTGTAGTTTGCGATTTGGCTATTAACACCCACGTGAAAACCTCACTGTTAGTTCCGATGTTAGCCGATGAGATGAAGCCCGAGGGAGTTTCCACACGCAAAACAACTAGCTATAATGTCTTGATCACACGCACCGAGTGGAGTGGCGAGACAGTGCTGTAGGCCGAGTGCGAAGTAAGTGCAAAATACTATGTCCACACGCACCAAGCAAAGGCCGAGCGCAGTTCTCCACTTCACTCCGTGCGTGTTATCAAGGCACAACAGAGTAGTGAGCGAGGTAGTGTGATACCTTCGAGCGCCTCCATGTCCTTCTGCATGCGCTGCGTGCGCGCGCAGCAGTGCGTGAGGAAGGCCTCGTGGTGCGCGGCGGGCGCCAGCGCCGGGCCCACGCACGTGCACACCTCGCGCAGCAGCTCCGTGCCGCGCGACGAGATGTCGTCCGAGCACTCCGTTATCACCTGACCAAACACATGACACACACAACTATCTAAATATTTATATCTCAAAGGTGACTGACTGACTGACTGACTGACTGACTGACATAGTGATCTATCAACGCACTGCCCAAACCACTGGACGGATTGGGCTGAAATTTGGCATGCACGTAGATGTTATGACGTAGGCATCCGTTACGAAAGGATTTTGATTAATTCTACCCCCAAGGGGATAAAATATCGATAATCGATCGGGCTGAGACTTTGCATGCATAAAGCTACTATGTTGACTCAACACTAAGCGATAACCGACATCCACGCGGGCGGAGCCGCGGGCAACAGCTAGTCTCATATAGAGATCAACTAAAGGGCAGTGGCTTGACCACTTCAGATGTCACTCTTATTATGATGGCTAACTTCCTGATGCACTCTAGGGGTTTATTGGTCTCATTGGTGGTGGTGGTGGTGGTCATTACGACACACCACTCACCCAATTCTATATTACATTAAACCAATAATAGGCACTCAAGCTCGAGTCATTAGTTGATTCGTTCTTGTGTTTTTTGTTTGATTGGTATAGTGTACCTACACGCGTGAATTATGAAGCTTGTTCAATAATTTTGCCAGGACCTATACCACAAGTAATTAGGTAAGGTGGCTAGAGTTTAACGAGGATACTAATAACGTTACTAGAAATCTTTAGAAAACAATGAGAATAACTTATAGGAAAATAGATTAAATAGCAACTTACCCTCCATAAATAATCTAATCCTATGAGATCAGCATCGTTAAGTAAAAAACTTCTTCGCTTTACTTTTAGTTTGCCTTCTTTGGCATTTACAGCTTTAAAAAACCTGTAAACATCAATGAGTTTGGGAGTTATTGTACACATGTATTTCCCTCATGGATTCCAACTGATTAATGATTGATACTATTCAACTATCTTACCTTTCAAAACATTTGATACCGGCGTGAGTTAATAAATTTGGCGGTAATGTCATTACGTTCCGTCGAAAAAAATGTAGATTAATATTAGGATCTAAGTCTGGCTCCTCCCCCATAAGTTTACTAAACCATCGAAAACACGCCTCGCGGTCACAAAGGTGGGCAGGTTGTTCCGCCAAACATACCCAAATTTGTTTCGCCTAAAATAAATATTATTATCAACACACAGTCAACAAATAATTCCCAATTTACAGCTAAGACTTCATTAAGCACATCTCCAGTATTTACCTGTTCTGCGCATAGCCACAGCTGTCCATCTTTCAACAAAAACCTTAAAAAACTTAATCTTTCATGAACTTGGCCTGCATGTGGATACCTGCCATCTGGAAGCCAGTTCTCCCAATCTATTTCACCATCTTCTGCAAGTATTCAATTATTATAGAATAGTCTGAACTAGAAATTCCTAACAATATTATTACATCACAATCAAATCCATGGTTATACCTGTTAGTTTGTTCCTGACCATGTCCATGTAATTCGTTAGAGAGTCCGTAACGAGTATAACGAGTGAGTGCTGCGTCTGCAATCTGTCGATGAGCTCTTGTCGGGTTACATGCGGTCTCAATCCCGTCCCGCCGCCCGCTTCATACAGACAACATATGTCACGCATCATTTTAAGCGCCGGCAATACCCATTTCTCATTGGTTTTTAATTCTTCAACACACCTAAATATTAAACCAATAGATAATATATTTTCTTTCTTAATTACATAGCTGAGAGCGAGCGAGATATCGCTGTGTCTTTCTATTTTTTTTACCTCGTTCCCCGCCACACCGCGCGTACCATGAGAATGGTGGTCGGTCTATAGAACTGTGACTTTCTGAATTTAAATTTAAAATAATGACTAATGTTAATATTAAAGGAGGTAGGACACGACGGTATTCCCTTTCCAATAGAGCAGTCTGACTGGGGAAGTACCTCTGCCCTATAGAATACCGCGGCCCTAATAACCTCGCGTTGTGTTCCCGGTAGTGAGTAGGGTTGCCAGTGATCACTGGAGCCTTTTATGCGGCCAGTGGGAAGACCAAAGGTTTGCACTGACGGCACAGAAACTATATGTGCTTACAGGTTCGGCAGCACGAGTGTGACTCCCCTGGTGTTGCACAAGTCCATAGGCTACGTTAACTACTTTCTATAAAAGAAATTGTAGTATTTTAATGAAATTTTAAAGCGATTGTGTGTCCCTTACACACTAGTCACGGGTTCCGTCCCGTCCCGTCTTAGACGTTTATTTTTCCCAATCGAAATCTATAATTAAGGATTTAGTTTGTATCAAAATTTGGCATAAATAAACATACATAAATAAACATGTATGAAAATGTTTTTCTTGCATAATATAATACGCTATCACATCATTTCTCTCAAACTAAAGATAAATACCTGATAGCTATCAAAATCATTTTATCTCTTACATTGTAGTTTAGTATGTTCTAGCTAATCTGTAAAAACTGCTGCATATTTTAGTAACAAATTTACTAACTTGTCTAGCCAAAGAGTCTTCTGTGCGTCGCGATCTTGACTACAACTATAATCCAGGATTTTTATGAGGTTTGCCAGTGCCACATCTAGAATTTCCGTACAAACTTCGTCTGAATGCGCTAAGTTCCAAAATAGTACTAATACCTACAGAAAATACAACATGAAATTTATGAAAAAGGGTTTTAGGAGTATTTTTTTAAATTATTGTTTATAAATTCAATTTTTACCTTGTTTGCCATTACACCATCTTTATCATCTTCTGCAAGCCTTCTAATTACCTCTAACAGTTTATCACTTTGCTTTTTGCTTGAAGTGGCCCAACTTGCCTAAAAATATAATTATACAAATATTATAATTTTAGAATTTATTTTAAAGATTTTTCATCTGATGATAGAGAAGTAATGATAATGCAGTATCAATCAGATCTCCTTACCTTAAAACAATCAAACAGGTGATCTAATTGATCAGGAGTAAAATCCCAGGCGAGTTTCGCCAGTAAATCATGTAAATTCTTCACAATAGCCTCGTGTTTACCATGTTGAGCTTTCCATATCGCGTCTAAATCATCTAGTGTAAGTGAGTTCTCTTTGATCATAAACCTAAGCATTTTTTCTAACCGCTCTACGTATTGGGGCTGATGAAGGGAGTCGCGCAAAACTATATCCACTACCTTATTTTCACGAATCCAAGTCTGTAACATAATCGAACATTTTTAAATTGATTGTTTATTTTTCTGTTAATATCAAAATACATTTGTTTGTAAAATGAAGGACACATGTAGTAGAAGTAACTACTCATTGTAAGATAGAAATTCATTGCAATATAAATTATAAAGTAGGGAACCAACTACGCATCCTTGATTTGTTATCAACTGATATTTTATAAAACTAAACTAGATTATAAAAAAATATCTTACTGTGATGGCAGCAGGTGTGAGCCATTCTGGTTTTGGTTGTTGGGAAAATGTACTTATAAGTTGATTGATTTCATTTAAAGCTGACATTTTCCCATTGAAGGACGACATTTGCAGCAATCGCAATATCATTTTTAACCGAAACATTTCGAGAGCTGAAAAAAACACATCACATTTATATTTCTTTACATTTGTCCTTTGTCTTGAACCGAACCTGAGAAAGGCACTCAAATAACAATGTCTTTTTAAAATCTAACATTAAATAGCTTACAAAATAACACCTGAGCTCAATATGGCCGATGGTTGACTTCGATGGTGTCGAATGGTGGTCGGTAACATACGCTGTAGCGACTCAGGGGAGATTACTACAACGCCCCTTAGCAGCTACAGGGAGTGTTACTGGCCCATAATTTATCGATGATCCGCTGCTACACTCTTCAACTATCTTCAAACCTTATGATAACTTGAGACTGGTACTTAGAGCTAGACATAGACTAGAACTTCGTTTCAGAAGTTTGTTGTATTAATAAGTTATAATAGTACCTAGGTATTAATCGGACCAAACTTAATGGCGTTTAAGAAAAGAGCGAGTCAAACGCCGGTTGGCCTGAACCCGCACTAGTATGAACTTCCGAGCCGCCATTAAGTTTGGTTCGAGGTATACAGAATTTAATATACGTTTTTATAGTAAGATTCGGAAGTAATGGACACTTACATTTTAACAAACTGTGATGATGGGGTGTCTTGACGGAAACGTATTTACACGCGCGTATTAAACAAGAAACAGTGTCAGTCTTATTCTCGCTACCACGCGCTTCTCGCTTAAGTTCCTCGTCCGTTAAACTTTCCAGAAGCGTGGGAATACATTCCTAAGGACAAAAATCAAATATACTACTTATTGCTCCACATGGTTCCCGGAGAAGGGGAATACACAGACCCTATCTCTACCTGTCGGCTGTACTACAAGGCGCCTAAGTGGAAGGTAAGTATGGAGTCCTTAAAAAAAAATCGGGAAAAAATAGTGGATGTTTGTAGTAGTAAGTAGTAGTAGTAGTAGTGTAGTAATAGATTTGCCCTCTGTAAGTTGTAAAATAGCAAGTGAGTAAGAACTCATTTGCCGTTTTCTTTGGATGGACGCTCCCGTAAAAGCCAAAATAAATCAATCCATAATGAAAGAAGTTAGAGAGCGGACCCTTGGCTGCTAAATTGTAAAATGCAACATGTACTAGCACTAAAATGAAGAGAAGACACGAATACTCACAAGTACAGGCAACAGATAAGTGGTAACAGTGTGTGATGTGAGAAGTTCATGGCAGAGTCCTAGCGGTCGTAACAGCTGCCACACTGCCGCGACGCGCGTCTCGCCGGTCATCGATTGTTCCAAAGACGACGGTTCACTGCGGGCTGTCGTCGAATACTGAAACAATAACTGAATCTACATCTATTTTCAAATATTTTTTAGTCTACTCCCTATGTCATATATTAAATAGGTACAGATTTACATATTACTCGAAGTATAAAATAACAATCATGTTGTAAAAAATGGGAAAATAAATATGATTATATACTCTTGTGACTAATTACTATAATAATCTATACAAGAGTGCATTTTTCATTTAAAAAACGTTTAGTCAACTCAATAATATTAATAAATAATTATGTGGAGAAATACACATTTAATTAAACATACTTCACCATTATCAGCTATCATTGGCGTAATTTCTGTACTATTAACTTTATCACAGGTATCTTCTTCATTTTCTTTCTCTGTTATTTCTGCGGACACTTTCTCTTCAGAATTAATTGATGATGTGAGGTCTGTCTTCTGAAATCCCATTATTGTTTCAAACTGTTCTCGAAGTTTGACAAAGCCACCTGCTTGACCAAACCTGATGTATATAAACAATTAATTTTAATGGAAAGTTTAAAGTATTTCAAACAACATGTTAACTAAGTGTTAATGAAACAATTACATACACATTGACAAGATGGACCAGCCATCCTCTGGACGTGCGGTGATCATGTGACCTAGCAAACACCTCAGCCTCTTGTGTTGTACCCTGACCTGGAGATGATACAGACAACCCTTCACTGGTTCTAGATGCATTGAATGTATGAAATCTGTAAAAGTGAATACGAAATGAGAATCTTGCATGAGAAACAGAATTTTCAGTTGTGTTGACAGAGATAAAGTGTGCGGACTCTGAGAGCCAAAAACCAATAAAATGGAAACTTGAATGGACTAACTAATCTGCTAATCATTTATTGTAAAAATTAACAAAGAAAATATATATTCTATTAATTCAATTGTTATTGAATGGCTTCTGTGCGTTGCCACAACTTGCCAATGTCAGGTTGTTGTGAAAAGTTATTCGGCAAAGAGATTGTTCTGTTATATGAAATTGTATGGTCCAAAAAGTTATATTAATTTTGTTTCACAAGCAGGGATGGTACGATGTGAAAAGAAAATATCTTACTTATTGTTGGGATTAAATGCCATAGATAACAGATTCAAAAATCTTGGGTCATCTAACTTCATTACACAGAGCTTAACAAGTTTCTCACAGTTGGACCGGACACATTGCTGTATATTGTTTTTCCAAGATGAAACTGCATCATCGGTTAATATTTTCGTAAAGGACACTGTGAGTGCATCATTGTAAAACCTTTGACATGCTGGATTGTTATTGTCTTCACCTGTAGAGAATTCATTTTTTTTTAGCAAACAAATGTGACTGTGTTTTATTAATTCATGAGGCTAAGGAGTTATAAATATTCATAAGTTGTACAGTGCACTATTAAAGAACAAAATGACTTGATAGTATAAGATTAGATTATTATTCCATTTGAAAGAACGTAAAAGTCTGAAAGATCAGTTTTTGTTGATTGTTTCCTTAAAATAAATTTCATCTGATGTTTCCAGTAGCAATAGTACTACTCTGTATTCAGTATCAATAATAAATGATATAAATATTATTATCATTGCACAAAAAGTAGCAAGCTGTTTGGAGCACAAGTTAACTATCTTCTTTACAAATAACATTTTAAATGAATTGTTTAAGACTAGAAATGTTCAACACCATCAAAGCAAACCTTTTAAAATGCTATAAAGTGAAACCAATCAGGTTCAATAACAAATACTGTGGAAAAAGTACAATCGTTCTCAATATGTGTAACAACAAAGTCCACCTAGTGTCATCAAAACAGTACAAATAGAATAAATAGTTTTAAATAAATATAAATTCAATATAAAATAATACTTATACTTCAAAATAATTTACTATAGATATGATACAGTAGCTTATGCCCACATGAACTTCTAATCCCATCTCCTCCCTGTTAGCATGAAGATATATGACACTAACAAATAATGTGGGTTTCTATTGGTTTTACAAACAGAATTTTGAGAACCGGTTGAGTAGATCCAGAGATTAAAACCTCATAAAATTTACCTGTTTATAATAATGGAATAAAAAGTATAACTAAAAGTTAGTGTATTGTTACAGTAGTAAAGTTTTGCTATTGCCTAAACCTTATGATATTCCCTTATTTTTAGGTAATTACTTATTAGCCATAATCCTAACTGGTATGATCCATAATGTATTATACAATTAGACATTTAAGTTTAATCAAAAGGTGCATACCTTTTGCTGCCAACTCGGTTGCGGCAACAAGAAGTGCTTCCAGCTCCTGTTCTGGCAAAACAGGCACAACCCAACGGGGATGTGAAATCTTTTCCTCTAGTGCCTTTAATTTTGCCTCGGGGAATGCCATCTAAAAATGGGTATTATATTTCATTATTATATTGACTGTACGTAATTAAGTACATTTAGTATTTAAATATAATATAAATTATTGAAGATCATAGGTGTCAAAGAAAACAAGTAAGGGTTGTGCTGCAGCCTTGTAAGCATACTGTCCCTTAACAAAGTGCCCAATGGCAACAGGCTCTCTGCCTATTATATGGGACCATGTAATAGTGTAATTGGCAAAATATGGGTATTAATACACATCCACTTACCCATTCAGCAGGCATGTATGTTATACATAATTTATGTTTTACAAAGAAATGTAAACATAATTTTTATTTTCAATAGAATGGACTAGATTTTAATTTTTTTAACAAAATAGTAATGCAGTCTCATCAGGAAATAGTTTTTATATGTATAATAAAGGTGTACAGAAAAGATACATTATAATGAGTTGAATACAAAATACTTGCCTCCCCTGGCATTTGGTCCTGTTCTTTCATTGATATAGTCATTATTTCAACATATGATTAATCATTGCACCCTTCTGTGAATAGATAATGCATAAATTTAACATCTTAAAACAGAGTGATAAACTGTTGTGACTCATGACCACTAAAACGCAAGCTGATGAGGTAAATATAGCTTCCAATGATAGACATATTGATATTGAAACAAATATAAAATACAATTAATTTTTTTTCCGTTTTTGTACACGAATCGCTAATTCTGCTAAAAACTACAAGGAGTAAGCAACAAGGGAAGACGTAATTAGTGAAAATTCGATTAAGTATAAATACGACAAACCCGAATCAAATCACTTATGCCCACACTTCTATGGTAAACTTTTCACTTACGACGCATGAGTAGATTATCGCGTAGGTATTAGATTATACGTATATGACGGAACACAGTGGTCTTCGTAACAAATTAATAACTTGTAAATCTACATACATAGACTTATTCAAAGTAAATCATTATCGCATTGGTGCGATACCTAACTCAATCAATTTTCTTTTAAAGTTTTATATCTTATGTAATTTTAATCCTATAAACGGTGTGTGCTAAATATAAGTCTGACTATAAAGAAGTATTCTATTATTAAAGAATTACTACACTTGCCCTACCCACAGAACAAGATCTACAAAATAATAATTCATAAGATCAGCCGGCGCGACAAAATGGCGTCATTATCCCAAACAAGACAAAGCAAATAATATACAAAATTACGATGGGGGGTTATACAGAATAATAAAAAATATTAAATATACCTAAAGTTTTCTTCTACTATTATCATATGTTCAATTTACAGAAAAAATCTTCAAATAATGCACCAAATTTAATTCAAACACTTTTTTTGACGTACGTAAGTAAGAACGAAAATAGTTTTTTACTTGTTTCAGTTCCTTTCAAATAGGCAAAGGTACCAAGCAAGATACAGCCTAATTTTTTTGAACGATTTTGGCCCTACGTTTAGTAGTCGGTGTAAATCGGATCGGTCATCGACAAAAATATTGTCATCGCACTTGACAATTTAGACCACCAACTTTAGTGTTGTTATACTATGGTATCGAGACAATAAGGCCGTCCGCTGCCATAATAATATGCGTGCACAAGCATGTGAAGCATGGAAATAAATAAAGCAACGTATACGCATATCTATGCGCGAAACAGCAACACTGCACACGTGCATGCGACTAACTGCGTGCGTGTACACGTGCGGTCTAAATAGAAACTTGCTAGAAACATTATCGACAATCGACTGTAGCGACCAAGTAAGTGGCGTCTATGTTGCCGTTGCACACAGACATCCCACTAAAAAGCGACACATTAAAAATTGCTATTGTCGCAAACATAAGTAAATGTACGGTTACATTAACATAAAAATTATGGCTAAGGTAAAAGCACCAATGTTCGCCAGTGGTGCCCTAATTTTAGGACAAAGAAAACTTCAATACACAAAAAATGTATTCATTACAGAAAGGTCGTTACAGCCTTTTTTAACTGTTAACAACATTTAGTAATAATTACTGTTAAGTAACATTTAGAACTTAACTTTTGTGCACAAAATCTTTAAAAACTATTATACTTTTACTATACACTGGTGTTAATTCAGCATGTCCACACGATTAAACTAAACTAAACTAAAAATTATCTTATTTTAGTTTAGTTCAACGCTTTGTCTATTCGGTTTGGCCACCGAACTAAAAATAGTGCATGCATTTTTAGTCAAGGTTACACGACTAAATTGAATAAACTCTTTTTAATCTGTGAATTCAATGAACGAATGACAACGTCCTTAGAGAAAGAAAGTAGGCCTTCTACGCTGTAAATTAGTACAATCACAATAAGAAGTTGTTGAAGTGTGAGAGAGACAACTTAACTTCTTGTCAAAAAACATGTGTTCAAACCATAGATTTAGTATTTTTCTTTTCCATAGATTGGCATTACGAGTGAAAGAGAGCTCCGGCATCTAATAGTACTTTTATGTGTTAGAAAGAGAGAGTAAGCGATGCTGTCAGCGAGACCAAACATGTATTTGTTATTGGGAAATAGGGGACTATTGAGTGAACGCTTAAACTATTTTATGATTATATAAGTAATTCAAAGTCATAGCAGTAAAACCAACAACATTTTATGATGCGTTTATGTGCAGTACCGGGTTGTGATTCATCAAAGAAGAATAATCCCCAAAATTATTCATTTCATCAGTAAGATAAATGTTTGTTTACAATCATCGTTTCTTCAAAAAAAATACATAAATGTGGCAGCTTTGGTGTATATATAATAAAAAAAAACAATATGCAAATCACTGAAATGAAATGGAATAAATGAAAGTGTCCTTTTTAAGATATAATTAATACAGAAAATCAGGATAATTATAACCTCACCTTGTAGGGATGTGATCGCGACATTATTTCGTTGTATCGAATGTGATTGTGATGGCTGAAGGTTGAAAATTTTGTTTCTTGTTTGTTTCTTAGTGTAATGTATTAATTTAAGTGCAGCTGAATAAAATCTGTTTTCAACGGTTGTGCTCGCATTTTCTATTTAAACCGACCCCCACGCTCGTAACTATAATAGTACTGCGCCATTTAGAATATTATAATAGTATCGATTGTATGCATGATTCTGTGTCTAATTGATTATTGACTGTTTGATATATATGAACAGGATCCAATTAATAATCACAAGTATCTTTTAATTAAATTGATTATTGAAACTTATTTCAACATTAGAATTAGGTATGAGCACAAATTACGAAATGTTAATAAAGATAGCATTCGTCAATTTTATAACAAGATTGTTATATTTAGTGGTGTCTAGAAGATACATTCCGATGATTAATAAACCATTTTCAAATTTGTACTCTTATTATTTTCTTGATCTTTTCTTCTTATACACATAGGGTCTGATAATTTCGAATATCCGTGGTAATGTTTGGAATTTCTTGTTCCGAGTCTGGGTGTTATTTCATTTCGTCATCATCAACCTAGCGATAGCCGCGGCACCGCAGGCAAAAAGGATGATAGACTTTCTAAAAATATATCACAGCCGAGAAATTTCATCGATATCGATAAAAGATCAGGAGCAACATTTTTGACGCACACATTGACATTACGTGCACATATAGACAATTCAATTTTAGTCTCGTCCGCTAGTTGACATTACCAATCTATGGATATACTATATCTATGGTTCAAACGTGACCATAAATTAAACCTCTGAAAAAGTAAACAAACCAAATCAACAAACTTGGCGGCATGGTAATTGGAATATTATGTGAAAAGAGGAAAAATAAATAAGTATGTCACAATCACAAAAAAATCCTCTTCGCTTAATCTAGGGTGATTTTCAAGTATCTCCAACATGAACTTAGCCGCTGATGACGGGAGCTTAAAGAATTTTCTAAATTTGCGGTCGGCCATCTCAAACGGATTTCATGCATCCCTCGACCGAAGCAACCTGGCCCGTATTCCCGATTTCTGTAAAACAAAAAATTTCTAACCTTAAAATAAATTTCAAACCCAACCTTTATGATAATTGTTAATTTTTCGATTATTATTATTGTTACACAATTTTTACATGTATTACAGATGTATTGGCAAAAATTAAATTAAATTAATAAAGTTACTTTATAAACACAATACTAAATATAATAAAAAAAATAAAACTAAAAGTTAAAATGCGTCCTGGAATTCATCCGCATCGCATGCCTCTTGTGGTAGCGTTCCCAGAAGACTAGCAGCATTGCCGCGTTGTATGGCAATACTTAATCTCTGACCTGAAAAGAGGCCAGCTTTCTGGTCACGAGAAGCGTCAACCAAACGTTTCACAATCTCCCTGAAGAGATTGCGGGCGCTCGGACCCCAAGGCCCAAACGTTTCGACTCCAAACGGCACAAATTCATAATCTCCAATAAGATTGGAGTATTTGTGCCGCTTAACAGCCTCTGCAGAAGCTGCAGCGGCACCGGCACAGCCAGCCGTGCCAGGTATATGGGTAGGGGCAATGGTGTCGACGCATGTTGCGTCCCACACCAGGGTCCTACCCATTTTCCAAGGCATTATTGACATACCATCCAGTCTCTTGCCATCGTCGCGCGCCAAACCGTTTGGTTCAAGCACAGCTGGCACACCAGCAATGAAAAGAGCAAGGCGGATTATGTCGTTGAGGCTGGCGAGCCGTGGAATTCGCCCCGCGCTCCTGCAGCATGACAGGCCATGGTGTCCGAGTCGGTCACCTGCTTCTCCACAATGGTATTGATGCGGAATTTTTTACTGCTAGGTCAGTTTTGAACAAATAAACATATATTTAGTTGATAAATTTTCTTATTTACCTTTCTTGCTCGTCGAAAAAAGCAGCCACAACGTATTCGTTCATTTTTCTGTAATTTAAAAATTATAACCAGCACAAACAATCAGCAGAACAAGGTTTAGTTTAGTTTAATCGTGACCAAAAATATGGCCACTAAAATAAGTCGGATTTTAGTTTGACAGGAATAAGATTTTGCCTTTATTATTATATTATTTTTGCATTTACCATAAGGCAAACCTTGTTCTGCTGATTGTTTGTGCTGGTTGAAATTTTTAAATTACAGAAAAATGAACGTATGCGTTGTGGCTGCTTTTTTCGAGGAGCAAGAAAGGTAAATAAGAAAAGGACATAGTTCATAATCGGCTATCGTGAACAAGATGCTTGCAAATGGTTATTAGTGCCATTAATTAAATATCATTTTTATAAAGATATTGGTGTTAATTCGGCATGTCCACCCGATTAAACTAAACTAAACTAAAAATTATCTTATTTTAGTTTAGTTCAACGCTTTGTCTATTCGGTTTGTCCACCGAACTAAAAATAGTGCATGCATTTTTAGTCAAGGTCACACGACTAAATTGAATAAACTCTTTTTAATCTGTGAATTCAATGAACGAATGACAACGTCCTTAGAGAAAGAAAGTAGGCCGTCTACGCTGTAAATTAGTACAATCACAATAAGAAGTTGTTGAAGTGTGAGAGAGACAACTTAACTTCTTGTCAAAAAACATGTGTTCAAACGTGACCGTAAATTAAACCTCTGAAAAAGTAAACAAACCAAATCAACAAACTTGGCGGCATGGTAATAGGAATATTACGTGAAAAGAGGAAAAATAAATAAGTATGTCACAATTTCAAAAAAATCCTCATCGCTTAATCGAGGGTGATTTTCATGTATCTCCAACAGGAACTTGGCCGCTGTTGACGGGACCTTAAAGAATTTTCTAAATTTGCGGTCGGCCATCTCAAACGGATTTGATGCATCCCTCGAACGAAGCAACCTGGCCCGTTTTACCGATTTCTGTAAAACAAATAAATTTCTAACCTTAAAATAAATTTCAAACCCAACCTTTATGATAATTGTTAATTTATCGATTATTATTATTGTTACACAATTTTTACATATATTACAGATGTATTGGCAAAAATTAAATTAAATTAATAAAGTTACTATATATACACAATACTAAATATAATAAAAAAAATAGAACTAAAAGTTAAAATGCGTCGTGGAATTCATCCGCATCGCATGCCTCTTGTGGTAGCGTTCCCAGAAGACTAGCAGCATTGCCACGTTGTATGGCAATACTTAATCTCTGACCTGAAAAGAGGCCAGCCTTCTGGTCACGAGAAGCGTCAAGCATACGTTTCGCAATATCCCTGAAGAGATTGCGGGCGCTCGGACCCCAAGGCCCAAACGTTTCGACTCCAAACGGCACAAATTCATAATCTCCAATAAGATTGGAGTATTTGTGCCGCTTAACAGCCTCTGCAGAAGCTGCAGCGGCACCGGCACAGCCAGCCGTGCCAGGTATATGGGTAGGGGCAATGGTGTCGACGCATGTTGCGTCCCACACCAGAGTCCTACCCATTTTCCAAGGCATTATTGACATACCATCCAGTCTCTTGCCATCGTCGCGCGCCAACCCGTGGATTTTGTCGTTGAAGCTGGCGTGCCGTGAAATTCGCCCCGCGCTCCTGTAGCATGACAGGCCATGGTGTCCGAGTCGGTCAACTGCTTCTCCACAATGGCATTGATGCGGAAATTTTTACTGCTAGGTCAGTTTTAAACAAATAAACATATATTTAGTTGATAAATTTTCTTATTTACCTTTCTTGCTCCTCGAAAAAAAACAGCCACGACGTATTCGTTCATTTTTCTGTAATTTAAAAATTTCAACCAGCACAAACAATCTGCAGAACAAGTTTTAGTTTAGTTTAATCGCGACCAAAAATATGGCCACTAAAATAAATTGGATTTTAGTTTGACAGGAATAAAATTTTGCCTTTTCGAATAGCAAAATAGCAATTTTCACTAAATTGAATTCAACTAAACTAAAAATAGTTTAGTCCTGTCGAATTAAGTAAGTTGGTATTTTCTCGAATAAGAAACCGCAATTTGACGTGACTAAACCAGACTATTTAGTTTAGTCGGAATTTTGCCAAACCGAATCGACGTCAATCACTTCAATCTGATAGAAAATCTAGCCATAAAAATACGGCAATGGTCGACATAGGTCAACAACTTACATATTTATAGCATCCATACTAAAATTAGTGATAATCATTTAATAAATAAAAAATCACACTGCTGCTCATGCTGCCCACAGAGGTCACAGAGTAAGTTTTTTCTGTTCTGTGGAGTAAGTAATGTACTAACTGAGGTAGTATCACTAATATTTTTCACGTAGCATGGATACGGTGACATTTGACTAATTCCATTTCATGCATGATTCATTTCGAAACAATTTACCTAACGCGGAATACAGGAAACAACACTTAATACGAAGATAAAAAGAAAACTGTTTTATTTTGCATTTTTAACTTAAAACTATTTTTATTTCTCCGTAATTATTTAAACTTTAAATATAAACATTCCAAATACATAATTCTTGATGCGTGAATCGGAACAGGTTGCGTTAGAGATTGACATAGTAAAATCGTTATAATCGATAAATTGTCGAATAAAGTATCATAAATCGTTAGTTGTATTTTTAACTAAAATACGATTATAAAATATAATTATGTAATAATAAACTTTAAACAAAGCATTTTTGTCTTTGTGGAGCTTTATTATAATATAGCAACACTGCTTAAGCATGAGCTGGCAGCCATCTTGTTATATCAACTCAGTACGAGTGCGTCTGCCTTGTATGCGGTCTGTTTTCTTTGTTTTGAGCTTGCGTGGTGTTTTTGTTACTTGTTTTTGTTATTGACTATCGTTGTGCTTTGTTGTTTTCGTTACCGTTTTTTGTTATTGACTTTTGTTTTGTTGTTTTTTTTTGGCAAAATGCCAAAAAGAACGAAAAAGACTGTGCTTGGTAGTCAAGCCCGTGAATTTGTAGTTCGATTGCGGGATTACTTTGAGCGGGAACGTGAGAATGGCGGAACGCTATTGCCTGTGTCCAACGTTTTGGATCGAGTGGCAGATGCGTTAGACATTGGGCGGAACACGGTTTCTCGAATCACTCGAGAAAAATATGGTGCTCACGATACAGAAGAAAATAAGTTGTCCACCCCTAATAAAAAGCGAACCAAAAAGGCATCTGTAACAGATGTAGACAGTTTTGCGGCCGATGCTATACGGAGCCACATTTATAACTATTACCAGAATAAAGAATTACCGACGCTTCTAAAGCTGGTCAAGTCTTTAAAAGATGCTGATTTGTTTACTGGAAGTCCTACATCCTTGTGGCGCGTATTGAAGGACATTGGTTTCCAATTCAAAAAAGTAAACAAAAGAAAAATTGTCATGGAGAGGGGCGATATAGCACTTGCGCGGGTTACCTTTTTGAAAAAGGCTAAAGCGATTACCGATTGGAGCAATGTCGTCTTCCTGGATGAAACTTGGCTGAATGCCAATCATACGGTCGGTAAAATGTGGACTGACGATACACCTCATGCCTCGACCAAAGTGCCAGAAGGAAAAGGGGAGAGATTGATTATTTGTCACGCAGGCACATCGAAAGGATTTGTAGAAAATGGGCTACTTGCTTTTAAATCGAAAAAGACGGGAGAATATCACGAAGATATGAATGCGGAAGTATTCACGGAGTGGTTTCAAAATATGCTTAGCAATTTAGAAGAACCCAGCACAATTATTATGGACAATGCCCCATATCACTCCGTGCAATTGAACAAACCGCCGACTTCTTCCAATAAGAAGAGCGAGTTGATCGAGTGGCTCCAAGCCAATAATGTGGAAGCCGATGAGACGAAATTAAAGGTGGAGCTAGTGAAGCTCGTAAAAATGCACAAGCCACAAACGACATACAAATTACATAGATATGATGGCAAACGAATATGGTCACGAAGTCCTGAGGCTTCCACCGTACCACTGTCAGTACAATGCCATTGAATTAATTTGGGCCCAAATCAAAGGTAACTTGTTTAACCATAGTCTATTTACATACTGACAAAAATATGATTATGTTTATTACTTGAATTCTATGACTCAATTTGTTTTTTATCTTGTTTCAGGATACGCTGCACGAAAAAATACAGCTCCGCCTTTTACAGCCACAAAAATGATGGGGTTATTGAAAGAGGGATGCAAAAATGTCACTGGCGATGACTGGAAGAAAGTAGTGGAGAAAACCAAAAATCTAATCTTACATGACTGGGAGCGAGACATTAGAATATACTGCATAATTGATTCCCAAATAATTATTCACGTCGACGAGTCAGATGACGATGATGATGATGATGATGATGATGAAGATGATGAACATGTTTGATTTTTAATAAATAATTAAACAGGTTATCAATTTTGTTTTACTTTTTTTCTTCAAAATTATTAGTTAATAGAATCGATTTCTTCTTCATGAATAAATGATCTCGATAAGATATATAATCGATTTTATTTCATGCGATTTTATCTTGACTACATCTCTAGTAACTTCAAATCCCAAACGTCACCGTACCCATGCTACGTGAAAAATATTTGTAATGATTACTCTTTGCTTATTTTAGTCTGTACCTCTTATATACTCTTTGGTGCCACTGCCACAGAGTAAGCAATATTATCATATTATGCCCATTATGCCAGCGAGATAAATGTATGAGGCAGACGGGGATTTTCTAATAAATGTTATTGTGAGGGTTCATGAATAGTAAACAGAGTTATTTGTCTGGAATATACATGAACTAGCTTTACAAAATGAGTTTTTCTAGTGATGAAGTGAATTTCCTTGTGTACCGTTATTTACAAGAATCAGGTATGGTTCAATGAACTTTTAGACGCTGAAATGATTTTTCTATGATTTTTAATCATACTATTTTCCAACATACTTATCATTAGTTTATTTTATATTCTGCGATGTTACTATATTCTATAGGGAATATATTATATATAAGGAACCGGCATAGCTAAGAATAAAATACATCAAACGTTGAATCGAATTTAGTTTCTTTGTGTTTTACAACCTGTCTAAGTTGAATGCATCTATTCGGATATATTTCAGGATTCCATCACTCTGCATATACTTTTGGTATCGAGTCTCATATATCTCAAAGCAATATCAATGGAGCACTAGTGCCTCCAGCAGCACTACTGAACATTTTGCAAAAAGGATTACAATACACAGAAGCTGAAATCACTATTGGAGAAGATGGTATTTAAATATTTAAATTACTACTGTTTACAAAGTAAAAATGCTATTTCTTTTGTATGGCTATGGTAGTAAGGAAATAAGCGCATGCCCTTTAAAATGGTAAGCGGTATCATGCTGTATGATACATAACACCAGACCGGGAGTATTATATGTTTCATCATTCGTAAACTATATAAATGCCACCTCCTACTTAAAAGCGATAATTAATAGGTAATCCAGTTATCTTAAGTTGGGAAATGCGTCCCCTTGCTTCTGTATCAAATAATAATGCATTAAAAGGTCATATTAAAAACACATTATTAAAGAATACATTGAAGAAATTGCTGTCTTGTATTGATCTTGCAGAAGCATCTTTATGCAATTATTATATTTCTATAATTTATAATTATAATTAGTCCACTGTACTAATAATACCCATTATATTGGTTACTACAAACTAGATTATTTCAAATCACGAAAACTTTTGTTTAGAGATGTAACCATATTATATGTTTGAAAGTGTGTACATAGAATAGTCAATATTTAGGTAAAACAGACAAAGGAATATCAATTTTTTTGCAGGCACAGAAACACGTTTGACAGAGAGCTTAAGTCTGATTGATGCAGTCACACCTGATATTGTAGCTGCAAGACAGAATGCTCACAATGCACAGAAACAGGCTATCAAAACAGACCCGGGATCAGGAGGAGAACAGAATGGTGTTGATGTTAGTATATTTGATACCACATAATACAACTTTTACTAAACTCTTAATTTGAAACTATGTGTGACCCAGATGCAGGTGCAGTCCCATAGCATGTCACTACTTCAAAATCTATTAGGATTTTCAATTCAGTATACAGTATCAGTATAGATATTGACAATCATATGCCCAGTTTGAAATCAGCAACTGTCACCCTAGGCAGGGCGGTGGGTTGGCTGCCTAGGGTGACGGTGACATAAGTGGATTCAAGCACCAAATTATATCCTAAAGGCCCGCTCAAGCAATGTGTCCTTATTTTAATAATGGGTAAGATGCATATTGCGTCATTTAGACAGAGTTTCTCGCAAGTTTTGGTTTGAGAAATCATACTATCACTAGCGATATTCGCCTTATGTATTTACTCTCAAAAAAACACTAAATTCTCGCCTGCGATTATATCATGCGAGATTAGAAGTGACATATAGAGTCATTTTAAAATATGATTATTGCTTTAAAAATTCTGTTTAGACGGAAACTATCAATATTCAATTGCGAGGCAATTCTTGTCAGTATGAACGAGCGAGCGGTAATTGTTTTTACGAATGTTTAGACGAAGCAACTTGTTTCTCTTTTCGATAATAATCCTATCTTGCAGGCGAGAAAGTCTTCCCGTATAAGTTAGCCTTAGAAGATACAATAATTATACATACATACTATATTATTTTTCAGGGTACAACCTGCAGTGCTGCTACCACAACAGGTGGAGCTGCAACCCCTACAGCTCCAGAGACTATGGATGTAGACCAGTCCATTGAAATCCCTGCTAGCAAGGCCACAGTTCTAAGAGGGCATGAATCTGAGGTTTTCATATGTGCCTGGAACCCAAGCACAGATTTACTGGCTAGTGGATCTGGAGACAGCACAGCTAGGTAATATTTAAACACTAAAAGTTATATAAAATATTTATTCAGTATAAATGTATATTAAAAATTTAATTCTTCTTATTCTACCTGGTGCACCAGGTTTTCAAAAGGTTAATGCTAATGCATGCTAAATATTTAGGTACTATTTTTCAGAATATGGGACATGTCAGACAATCCAGCTACAACTCCCAATCAACTAGTTTTGAGGCATTGCATTCAAAAGGGTGGAGCTGAGGTACCAAGTAATAAAGATGTCACTTCATTGGACTGGAATGTAAGTAGAATCTTTCAAATGCTACTACAATACAATACAAATTAATGAACCAGATCAATTGCTACCATGCTCTAAATGCATGAAACAGCAGGCAGTTAATAACTGTTTTTTTTAAATGTACACTTCATATCCCTTCATTACTACAACTACGTCTCTGCTATTCAAAGCTTTGCTGGAAGAGAAATCATATTGAGTTAAGCTTGCCTGTCTACATGTTTCTTATAAAGGATATTGACAGGTATCAGGTCTAGATGAGGCAATCCCAACATCCTCCGAAATTTTATAGTGCTATTCATACGTGTCGATTAGGAGAGTCCAATCTGTAGCAGTATCTAGGATTGAATAAGGTTTGTTCCTGGATTTTATGAATGAACCTTCCGACACAAAGGTGATATGACGTCTGTTAGTAGTCAATCCTTTTTGGGCTCTAGCTACTGCCAGACTCATTGCTTCACATATGATGATAAGCACCTTAGCGTAGCGGCGTGACTATTGGCCTCTATCGAGAAGCACCTTACATCCTACTAATATGTGCCTAGCCGTCCCTATTGCTTTGCCACAAGTATAACATGGTTTTACTGTGGTCTTCCCCACCTTACTAGGTTACTCTGGTCTGGGAGGGTCATCTGAAAGGCGTTAAGATAACAGGGCCGGCGACCACTCAGAGATCAAGGTGCGCCACTTTAAGGTCATCTGTATGAAGAACTCTCCCATTGTCAATAATTCATTTTGGATTTCCAAATTTATTTCATGCACTAGATATTTATATCGTTTTCGTCTTTATCCTGGTCCCTTTTTGGCTCTCGTACTCCCAACCCCACTCTGTTAGACTGGCTCCCTATCATAAATCGTTTATGGAATATGAGTCTAGATTCAAGCTCGGACGCGTTATTATCTTTTGGTAGTGCCCAGACTGAGTCATCTTGAGATTTACTTACCTGTGGGCTTTGGTAACTCTAAAGTGTTTATAGAGCTCCAATGGTTTCTTTAATTTCATCCCAAAATTATGATGATCCTTAAATAGAGCAGAGGGATCAGCAGAATGCGCATGTCCAAGCCACGATTTTAGTCATTTTATGACAGTTGCATCTATTTTCGCTAATTAGGTTTTACCGAAATCATCATCATCAAATAACAGAAAAGGCCAAGTCAGACGTGATGTTAAGTAGTTGTCATATATCCAAGCTTTATTGATATTATTCAGTGGAAGCTGATCTATCTTATTTAGGTCATTTATAAACATATCAACAACTTCATCTAAAGATGGTTTACGTATAAGAATATTACCCTGGTAGTAGAGTAATAGGTATGGATATCTGTGTAATAGGGTATTTTAGGTTTCACGGAGATCTTTGAGGCCTAAGCCAATCCCACCTGGAAGCTTGCACCTGCAAAACCAAATTATTGCTTAGTAAATAAATACTTCCCCCTTTATGTGATACATTTTTTCCTTCATAACTTCTATGTGTGTTACAGTGTGATGGCAATCTGTTAGCGACAGGTTCATATGATGGGTACGCACGTATTTGGACTACAGATGGTACTCTGGCGTCAACATTGGGCCAGCACAAAGGCCCTATATTCGCTTTGAAGTGGAATAAACGAGGAAACTATATTTTGAGTGCAGGGGTAAGCTTAAAACCTTTTTTACATTTACATACATACGCTTACGCATATTTCCCTCTGGGGTTAAAGACATTTGTTAATAATACATATGTACATGACAAAGAAGCCCATTTCATGATCATTATATTCTGTATTACATATTTTCAGGTTGACAAAACAACAATTATTTGGGATGCCTCCACAGGACAGTGTACACAACAATTTTCATTTCACATGGCCCCTGCTTTGGATGTAGACTGGCAAACGAATACTTCATTCGCCTCATGCTCCACTGATCAATGCATTCATGTATGCAAATTAAATGCTGAGAAACCCATTAAAAGTTTTCAAGGTCACACTGTAAGTTCTTTTTATTTTCTTCTTCGTTTTTTTTTCTTATATAACTTTAGTCACAGTGATAAGGATAAGGCATGCTATCAGGTAAAAACAAGAGAAAACATGAATTGAAAATAAATTTCTAAAAATATGTTCTGTAATGCTTCCTCTGTGTTCCACAAAAAATATCATCAACATTGGTTTAGCCAGAGAAGTTCGCAGATAAAAACTGTGACAGGAAAATTTTAAATATTAGATATTGCAGGTTTGTCTGTATAAATTCAACATTATTTAGTCTTCCTTGACACACAGGGAACCCGAAATACCTCGCCTTTGTAAAGGCGGTAATATTTATTGAAACTAAAATTGATATATCATTTTGTCTTACAGAATGAGGTTAATGCTATAAAATGGGATCCTCAAGGACAATTATTAGCATCTTGTTCGGATGATATGACATTGAAGATCTGGTCAATGAAACAAGACACGTGTGTACACGACTTACAGGCACATTCCAAGGAAATTTATACAATCAAGTGGTCACCCACTGGACCTGGAACACAGAACCCAAATATGAATCTTATCTTAGCCAGTGCATCATTCGATTCAACTGTGCGCTTGTGGGATGTAGAGAGGGGTGTCTGTATTCATACTCTGACGAAACACACTGAACCAGTCTACAGTGTGGCATTCTCCCCCGATGGGAAGTTCTTAGCTAGTGGTTCATTTGACAAGTGTGTCCACATTTGGTCTACACAAACAGGAGGACTTGTGCATTCATATAAAGGCACAGGAGGCATTTTCGAGGTGTGTTGGAACTCTCGTGGTACAAAGGTCGGCGCTAGTGCTAGTGACGGGAGTGTTTTTGTGTTAGATTTGCGTAAACTATAACAACAGGCCTCTCCAGCCGTTAGGGATACTGTTTGTATATTCAATCATAAAAAGATCAGAAAATGATTTTATCCCATGGATGAGAATCACATACAAAACAGATGGACTTGAAAAATAAGCAATTTCATAAATTGTAAATTAATAGTGAAAAATATAAATACCCACACAGTGTATCTTAATGAACTGTAAATTAATAAATACCCACACAGAGTGTTAAAACTAGGGCTTGCAATAACTGTTATTTGCCGCTGGTTATCTGTATCATACATATATCAAATATCCAACCCAAATATCCAGATATTTGGGTTATTCAGTTTTTGTGTCATTTTCAGAACACGGCACGATATAAAAGTAGTTTATGAACTGTTGCATACATAATAAGGCTGGGCGCATACGCTCGGTTTCCTGATTAGGTTTTCTAATCAAGAATTCAGATGTGGAGTTCTCCGTACCCAGCGCACACATAGGTTTTTTGTGTTAGGAATTTATACGGTCAGTTCGAATTGAGACACAATGTTAGCGCGGTTACGAACGGAAATTTCCGTACATGTGCGGCAACATACGGAATACGAAATTTATGACTTTATGAGAGCGCTGCGTTTGGAGTGACGTCATTAGGATTTCCGTTTTGACAACCCGAATGCACGGAACGAATTCCGAATCGAACATCGGGTTTTTTCTGTTCGGAAATAGTAAAGACGTGTGGGCCTTGTTGAACTATTAGTATGTAAATTAAGCGTTATGGTTGTCCGAGTCTTAATTCCTAATCAGGAAACCGAGAGTGTGTGGCCGGCCTAAGAGTTCTTAAAATACGAGTGTGAGTTAAAAAACGAGCTGTAGGTGAATTTTGTCGTATCAAATGAGTGTTTTAAGACAAAATTATATGCAGTTTCATACATTACTTTATCTATTAATCTTATAATTTGCTTAAAATGACATAAACGTTAAACCAAGTATGTAGAGAAAAATGCATTGACACCTTGTGTCCAGCTGAAGCTGCATTTTAATAAAAAAAGTTATATTATGATACAGTTGCCCATAGAAGACCTGTTATTTTATGGTATTTTTTTATTTTTTTAATGTTGACTTATTCAAGTTTCAGTATGAGAGTAGATAAAATTAAGAAGTTGACTAAATAAATGTTTCAACAAAAGCCAAAAGTAAAAAAGGCTGTATCTGTTTCTCTCCCTGGCTATATATTCCACATGGTGCTGGAGTCAGCCTTCTCTACTTTTCTTTTTTACTATGCTCTGTCCCCGACCTACTACACTACTATAGTATTCAACACGAAATTTAGTTACTCAATTCTACAAAAATATAACTATTGTTGGGGATAAATTAGACGGGCTAATGAGGCCAGTACCATTCTAGCTGCCTTAAATGTGAATTGTGTGAGCACTAAGTTGTTCTTATTTTAAGACATATCTATGCAGCGTATATCCGGATTGCAAACCCTAGTTACTATTCAAGAATTATAAAGCAAATCTTGTAATCAAAAGCAATAATATTCCTTGTAATATTCTAAATAGTGTATTTGCCATAGTTTTAGCTTTATGATGCATATATGTTTGAAAACTGGAAATTAGTTAATTAATAAACCTATGTATTGATCAGAATATTACAGACTTTGTATGATATTTAATAGTACTGTTGTAATTGGCGAACTAATAAATGTAGAAATCACTGAAATATGCAGTGTAATTTTCGCTATATTATTTACATAACAAGTTTGACCCAATTATAATTACATAATTTTGTTACTTGTGTAATACTTATTAGGAATAAATTTAAAGAATATTAAATGTAGTGATAAATGTTATTTTTTATTTATATTTTACTACCCTCACAGTTTCAGAATTGAGTCGGCGATAAATGTTATTTTTTTAAAGCGTAAAAGCGCTAAGGCCCGCTGTAAGCTTCAGGTACCGTTGTTTTAGGCTGCATCCGAGGCTCTCCACAGAGCTCGCGATCCTCCTTCTTTTTATTTAGCTTGTACGGATCTTATAGGAACGCCTGCTGTCAAGCTGCCTGACTTCCCAACCCCGAGGAGGAATCCTCCAGAGCCTAATCCAGTTTGACGATCAAATTATACTGTGACTATTAAACTAAACAGGCCTATGTTTATGTTGCCGCCCACTAGCTTAATCAGCCGTCCTATTAACTACCTAGGCAGTCAAACGATGCTATTCAATTAACGGCCTAAATGATATTCAGCTGCCTTGTGTATTACAACATTTAATAACCTGGCTGGCTTATGCTAAAGCCAATCGTAAGATGAGCACTTCCTTGAAATAAGATACAGAGTTACATCCATATACTTACACCTGTAAATCCCCGATGGGGGAGACACAAGTGTATTCACAGAAAATTAGTGATAGGTTTATTGTGAGAGCGGCGCAATCCGAATATTTTTTTTAATAACAATGCAGAAATAAGTCATTTCTAGTTTCTAACTGTTTAATCAAATCCAACGGCTAGGCAAATCCAAACTATTTGCCTAGCCGTTTAATTAAATGGCTGAACACTATTCATGCCGTTAATTGAACGGTGCTGTTCAGTAAAGAGCCTAGGCAGTTAACAATTGGGTGTTTGACTGACTACTTAGTTAAATTAGTTACTTTTTACTAAACGTCAATGCGGTAAGTTAAAAACCCGACTGATGCTAAACAGATCGAAACAAGCTTTATAGCAGGCGGTACCCATTAATTTTCATCCGTTTTGAGATCTGCAAATGAGTACCGCCTGTTATAAAGCTTGTTTCGATCTTTTTAGCATCAGTCGGGTTTTTTGTTTTTGATAAATTATTTTATTTTATACTTCTTAGATATGACATTTGTAATCGCCTTTTAGTTGCCTTCATTTTGATACCCCACTCGATAAATTGAGTGATTTTTTTTACTCGTACATTTTGGCGTTAAAACCCAACATATAGCTTTTGTGCATTTTTATGTACCCAAGAACACTTGGGCAATAAATACCTTTCATTTGAGACATGAATCATTGAAATTCGTACGGTGGTTCAGAAGATATAAGGTAATAAAGAATATTACAAACATACTAGAAAAAATATAATATATAAATAAAACATAACCCTTCTTGGCAGTCGGGTAAAAAGAAAATTTTATGAAAAACTAGCTGTTGCCCGCGGCTCCGCCCGCGTGGATGTCGGTTATCACTTAGTGTTGATCTGACGCTATTGAGCATTAAATTCGCCTCTCTACTCAACTTTGTACTTGACTATGTACTCACCTCTGTTCTCGACTTTCTACTCGCCTCTATATTCTACTCTTTACTCGACTTTCTACTCGCCTCTATATTCGACTCTCTACTCGACTTTCTACTCGCCTCTATATTCGACTCTCTACTCGATTCTCTCCTGACTTCTCTGTTCCCGTCTCTTCTCTACTTTGTTCTCTTCTCTAAACTCGCCATTCCATTGGCCTCTCTACTCACCCATCCATTCGATTCTCTTTTCGCCTCTCTACTTGACTCCCCACTCACCTATCTACTCGCACCTCTATTCAATCTCTACTCGCCACTACATTCATCTTTCCACTCGCCTCTCTACTCAACCCTTTACTGCATTTTATTTGGCTCTCTAGTCGCATATCTACTCGCCCCTGTAGTCGACTCTACTCGACTTTCGATCTTTACACGCCTATCTACTCGTCCCTATAACAATCTCTACTCGCCTCTCCACTCGCTTCTATATTTGGTTCGTTACTCGACTATGTCCGTTCCGAAGCTCTAATTCACCTTTGTACCAAATTTCATGAGGACATCTTAAAATAAATTCTTACTATTTATGCCATATTCACCCCCTTTTTTGTGCCAATGAAAAATTATAAACTTTAATCCCATAGCCCTATTCCGCTTCCCTATTCCCCCTTCTATCCCCTTTTTCGCGATAAGGGGTAGCCTATGTCCATTTCCAACCTCTAATCCATCTCTATACCAATTTCATCAAGATATCTTCAAAATTGTCAAACTTACATACCCTTGCCCTATTCCACCCCTTCAACTCTCTTTTTCGCATTAAAAGGTAGCCTATGTCCATTTTCGAGCTCTAATCCATCTCTGTACCAAAGAACAATGGCGAAATCATATTTGACTAAAATTTAAGCGTCTTAAAATGTCATTAATAGCAAAATGATTCTAGTAAATATCTACGTTTTACGAAATTATCGTCTAAGCTAATAAGGGCCGAGGAAAAGAAAGTCAAATATTATGAGCTTAATTGATTAATTTATTTCCTTATCAACTCAGTGTTACCATTTTGCAGCTATTCTAACAGGTCGTAAAATGTGTAGTAAAGTCTACTTTGTAATTATTTTTAGTTTTTTACAATAAATTATTGTAAGAACTGAATCAATGAAATATGTTAGTAAGTGATATATTTATAAATGCATGTTTTTCAACCTCACAGGCTTTCTGTAATGAATGTATAAGCTATATAAATAAAAACATACCTTGTGTTGTGTACACTGTTCAAAGATTCTAAAAGCCCTATATCCATTGCAAAAAAAAAAACATGACTATGGCAACATTCGACGTTTGCGCTGTTGTTTTGTCGTGGCGAGTGTTTTCGAATTTTTCGATCATCTATACCGTTTTTTAAAGTGTATTGTGACCCGGACTGCTTAAGGACTCTGATCTTTCCCATTTGTGACCCCCTGCATTCCTACGGACTCTGATACCGATACTTACCCGAGTGTCTGTGCTGTTTGTATATTGGATTCCGATTTTGCCTATTCTGTGGATCTCGTTGCTTTGAAACTTGTTTGCTGCCGCCAAGATGGGAGGACGTGGTAGGCCAACCCGTATTCTATGCATCAATTGCAATATATGCGTCAATACACTGCGCCGATATCAAGCCTTGGAACTTGATACCCGAGTTACCACTTTACTTTGTAGCTGGGTGTATCCCCGAATCGTAAGTATTGAGATTTATTACTTTTATTAGGCATACCTTTTACATTAGAAACTAGTTGAGTGATCCCAAAACCATTCATATGAGTTATACCATTCAATTTATTTAGAAAGCAGAACATCACATTGCTTGATTAATACAAACATTAAAACTGAGTTTTCATATTACTATGTTTTGTTTTTCAGATTACTGATGAAGACCATGTATGTGAAGCATGTAGAGATCTGGCTATGTACAGCGTGAATGTTAATTTGCAGCAAGAAGCCAATCAAAATGATGAACCACAAGCTGGACCTAGCCACCATGGCCATACTAATGTGTGTATTTTATGTGGTTGTTCCATTTTACGACGTCAAAGTGATAAAATATTGAGGGACAATCCGTCTGAACTGCAGCAGTCCATGATTAATATTATAGAAAGCAGAATAGCGCCAAGACAGGTTGGTTATATTATATTTTTAAAAACAATAAAATGGTATTTCATCGTGATCATCATCTTAGCTTCATATGTAAGGTCCCATCAAATATTTAAAAAACGTTATGCATGGAAAAAGCAGTCTGTGTTATGCATTTAAATGTGAATAGATATGATAGGAAAATGCATATATAGTTTTAATTCTGAGTGTTGAAAATTAAAATAGTGTTCTTTATTTTCAGATAGCAGCATCTGATCGTGTGTGCCACCCATGCTGGTTACGCACTCAAAGAGAGGTACGCCGTATGACCCATATTGATGATACTAGACCATTGTCTAGTAGCAGTAATATTTCAATAGAGGAATCAACAGCAGTATCACAAGAGATATCTCAACCTGTGGCAACTCATACAATAGTATTACCTGAGTACAGAAGAGCGGCCAACTCAAATAATCATTGTGTTTTCCCTAACTGCAATAGTACCACATTGCATGGTATATCAGATAAATTGCGTGCAATTATTCTTCACAATCACCATTATTATGTACCAAACCTAGCTCGTGTTTGTGCTGAACATTTAAGGAGTAATACATGGCAGACACTATTTGAATCAGAAAATAGTATTGACTCATTTACCGCAGACCAAATACAACATGTGTTTTCATTTGTTAATTCATTTAGTCCAGCAATTGACTTTGAAAATCTAGAAGAAATGGACAACAGAGTATTTGAATATTGGGTGGGGTACACTAAAGAACAGTTCAATCTCTTACTTGAAGAAGTACCTAGAATAACACAAATAAAAAGAGGCAGTCTAGGTCTGGCAGCGCTGCTATTGAAAATGAGGACTGGTGATTCCGATGAGAGAATTTCAACATTGGTGGAAGTACCACGTCGCACATTAGAATGTCTAATGGATAAAGTGAGGGAGGTTTTAGTACAAGATTTTGTTCCTGAGCACCTGGGAATTAATCAAATGACACGAGAGGAATTATTACAACATAATATGTTGATCCCAAACGGATTATACGGTAATGGCAGCAATGCCATTGTAATATGTGATGGCACCTACATTTACATACATAAGAGCTCAAATTATATGTTCCAGAAACAGAGTTATTCTCTGCACAAATACAGGAATTTATTAAAGCCATTTATGATTGTTGCATGTGATGGATATATTGTTGATTGTTTTGGTCCATATAAAGCAACTACATCAGACGCTGAAATAATGGCCAACCTTTTTTCTGCAACGGGTTCTCTAAGGCCATATTTCAGAGAAGGTGATGTGTTCATCTTAGACCGGGGTTTTAGGGACAGTATTAGTTTATTAGAGGGATGTGGCTATAGACCATGTATGCCAGAATCTCTTTTAGAAGGTGAACACCAATTAACTACAGCTCAAGCTAACTGTAACCGCTGCGTTACTATTTGTCGATGGGTGGTAGAGGCTGTAAATGGTCATTTCAAAAGAGATTTTAAACTCTTCAGACAAGAATACTTCCATAGGTCTCTGCCACACATGATGCAGACATTCCAAATAGCAGCGGCTCTCCTTAACAAGTTTGGTGTTCGCTTTCATGACAACATTTATGCGAATGAAATCTTGGAAATTATAAGAGAACGCATGGCTTTAAATAATAACCTGGCTGACATGGTCCAGTTCATAAATATGAACAGAAGGTCATCCCATTTTGAAAATATTACAGCGGATGAAAATAATATATTATACTTCCCAACCCTGGAATATAGGGATTTAATTTTGTTTGCCTTGGGAACGTACCAAATAAGACAAGCACGCTCATATTATGGCGAGCATGTACGTTTCCATGGAGGCTACAGAATTGAAGTGTGTAGTGAACAGATTGATCCCACTCGATATAATCTTAGAAGTTCTGGCATGACCACGTTAATAAGAGGTAAAATAAAGTCACGCCATGTTAGCAATAAACAATACTTTGTGTATATTTTAATACAAAATGATATTCCAGGCCGGGCAGGAATCTTAGAATATTGCTGCAATTGTTTGGTTGGTCGTCGCACTGTAGGCTGTTGTGCTCATGTGATGACGCTTGTTTGGTATTTGGGATGGGCCAGACGTCAACAAAATATTTCAGCACCGGCAGAATTTCTTGATGCAATTATTGTCCGAGAAGATGATGAATAAACTTACTTTAAAATAAAATGATTTAATTTTTTACCCTAAAATATACTAATATAATGTTTTAAACTTTTAACTAATAGAATGATAAAGATTGCCCCTCTCTCTCTCTCACTCTCTGAAGATTAAACACATGACGTGACGGCGAGTAGCGCGTGGGTGGCTGTTGCCGGTTTTTCTTTTTATACTACTGAGGTGGCAGACAAGCACACGGACCACCTGATGGAAAGTGATTACCGTGGCCTATGGACGTGTGCAACACCAGGAAAGTCACACTAAGCTGCCGATCCTGTAAACACAGACTTTCTGTGGCACCAGTATAGAAGACAAAGCGGGAATAGCCTTTGGTCTTCCCACTGACAGCACAAAAACTCTCCAGTGAGCTCTGGCTACCCTATTCAACACGAGGTTGTTATGGCCGTGGTATTCTGTAGGGCGGAGGTATTTCCCTAGTCGGACTGCTCAGTTGGACGGGAATACCGTCGTGTCCTACGTGTGTTATGTTAACTAGTTTAGAAGTTCCAATTCATAACATCTTGAAATAGGCAAGTAAGAAAAAAGGATTTACCGACATAGGCATTTGCACATATAAATGGGACTGAAAATCATGTTGGCGAAATGTGATTCATGTCGGTAGGTAGGTACATAAATATAAACAAAAATTGAGTACCTATATAAGTATTGATTTAATTGTTTACCTCAGTGTATATAGGTATGCCATTAATCAAAAAACATTGACACATTAAAGGTGATGTAAAGATATAACCTACAAAATGTTCAAGCCCGAATATCTATTATACTCGGCCTTCTCAAGAGTCAAAATCTAGTACGTAGTGAACAAGAAATCACGCTGTATTAAATAGTATTTTTTTCATTTAAAGACGCATCATTTTATTCTCAAATAAAAATATGTATGGGAGGCTGCCATTGTTCTTTCATTAAGATATCTTCTAACACGATAAACTTTTATCCCAAGGCCCTGGTCCTCCCCCCCCCTTATTCCCCCCTTTTCGCGATAAAAGTTAGCTTATGTCCGTTCCCAAGCTCTAAGCTATCTCTGTACCAAATTTCATCAAGATCGGTTCAGTGGTTTAGGCGTGAAAGCGTAACATACAGACAGACAGACAGACAGAGTTACTTTCGCATTTATAATATTAGTATGGATTTATTTGTGACGTCCTCATATTTAATAATAGTCAAATCATTTTTTGCTAGAGTCTGGCCAACGAAAGTGTGTCCTGCGAGTTTTCTTGAAACTTTTATATGGCAACATTTATAAGATACTAGCTGTTGCCCGCGGCTCCGCCCGCGTGGATGGCGGTTAATGTTTAGTGTTGATCCGACGCTATTGACCATTAATTCGCCTCTCTACTCAACTTTGTCCTCGACTATGTACTCACCTCTGTTCTCGACTTTCTACTCGCCTCTATATTCGACTCTCTACTCGACTTTCTACTCGCCTCTATATTTGAATTTATACTTGACTCTCTGCTGACTTCTCTGTTCCCCTCTCTACTCGACTTTGTACTTTTCTCTATACTCGCCTTTCCATTAGCCTCTCTACTTGCCCATCCATTCGATTTTCTTTTCGCCTGTCTACTTGACTCTCCACACTTGCCTATCTACTCACACCTCTACTCAACTCTCTATTCGATCTCTACTCGCCACTACATTCATCTTTCCACTCGCCTCCCTATTCGCATTTACAGCATTCTATTTGATTCTTTACTCGCCTCTCCACTGGCTCTCTAGTCGCATATCTACTCGCCCTTGTAGTCGACTCTACTCGACTTCCAATCTTTACACGCCTATCCACTCGTCCCTATAACAATCTCTACTCGCCTCTCCACTCGCTTCTATGTTTGGTTCGCTACTCGACTATATCCGTTCCGAAGCTCTAATCCACCTTTGTACCATATTTCATGAGGACATCTTAAAAGAAATTCTTACTATTTATGCCATATTCACCCCCTTTTTTGTGCCATTGAAAAATTAGAAACTTTAATCCCAACGCCCTATTCCCATCCCCCCCCTCCCCATTCTATCACTTTTTTCGCGATAAGGGGTAGCCTATGTCCATTTCCAACCTCTAATCAATCTCTATTTCAATTTCATCAAGATATCTTCAAAATTTTCAAACTTACATACCCTTGCCCTATTACACCCCTTCAACTCCCTTTTTCGCAATAAAAGGTAGCCTATGTCCATTTTCGAGCTCTAATCCAACCTTGTACCAAATTTCACCAGAATATCATCAAAAATGACAAACTTTCATATTAACTATCTAGTCCTTATCCCCCCCCCCCCCTTTTACCACATTATTCGCGATCAAAGGTAGCATATGTCCGTTACCAAGCTCTAATTAATCCCTGTACGAAAATACTATCGTTGTACCAAATTTCATCAGGAAATCTTCAAAAATGACAAACTTTCATCCTAAGGCCTTAGTCCCCCCCTTCTACCCACCTTTTTGTGATAAAAGGTAGTCTATGTCTGTTCCCAAGCTCTAAACTATCCCTGTACCAAATTCCATCAGGAAATCTTCTAAAACGATAAACTTTTATCCCAAGGCCCTGGTCCCCTCCTTCTTCCCCCCTTTTCGCGAAAGAAGGTAGCTTATGTTCGTTCCCAAGCTCTAAACTATCTCTATACCAAATTTCATCAAGAAATCTTCAAATATGACAAACTTTCATACTAAGGCCCTAGTTCGCCCCCCTTCCACCCCCCTTTTCGCGATAAAAGGTAGTCTACTTCCGTTTCCAAGCTCTAAACTATCTCTGTACCAAATTTCATCAAGAAATCTTCAAAAATGACAGACTTTCCTATCAAGGCCCTAGTCCGCCCCCCTTCTACCCCCTTTTCGCGATAAAAGGTAGCCTACTTCCGTTTCCAAGCTCTAAACTATCTCTGTACCAAATTTCATCAAGAAATCTTCAAAAATGACAAACTTTCCTCCCAAGGCCCTAGTCCCCCCCTCTTCTACCCCCCTTTTCGCGATAAAAGGTAGCCTATGTCCGTTCCTAAGCTCTAATCTACCTCTGTACCAAATTTCATTAAGATATCTTCAGAAATGACAAACTTTCATAAAAACTTTCATCCCCTATTTCCCCCCCTTAAACCCCCTTTCTCGTGATAAAAGGTAGCCTATGTCCGTTCTCAAGCTCTATTATACCTCTCCTAATTTCATCCATATCGGTCTAGCGGTTGAGGCGCGAAGAGATAAGAAACGCACACATAATACACAAACGACTTCAACTTTCACATGGATTTTTATTTCAAAAAGTAAATCGATGACCTATGTATTTTATAATTTTAAATAGTTAACAGGTTATAACTACACCCGATAAAATAAAAATAAACATATGTGATAGTACTTATAATACACACACCGGCAGAATTGGGTACTTTCCTGTAGTTAAAATAAATTATTTAGCTGGACTTATTAAATTAATAATGGTAAAAGAGTGAAAACAGTTGCGTCGGTTCTTATTTTTTCGTTCTTATTTATTTTTAATCATCCATCCAACGTTTAATAGTATATGATTTGACTATTAAATATTATGACGTCACAAATATAGTTTTCATACAATTTTCCTTATAAATTACCGTTTTGACGTTTAGAAAAAAGTAACTAATTTGACTGGTCAGTCAAATACCCAATTAGGGAAACACAAAAAAAGGAAGAATTAATAATTTTTTTCGTAGCATTGGCCGGTTACATTATTTTTTTATCATATTTAAATTTTTTTTTAAAACGTCTAATTTGAAAATGGAACCTATTTCATTTTTTTCATTCGTTTGTTTTAATTTTTCATTCATACATCTCTATCGACTGCTTCTAAGTAGATTTTCCATTTTCGTAAAGTTCGTAAGCTCCATTTGAAAAACATTGTATTGCAGTTTTATGAGACTTTTGTGTTTTCTCGCTTATTGATAAGTTACGAAAATCTGAGTATGTCTGATTTAACGCTACCAGAAATCATCAGGGCAGATCAAATGAGAAGAAATGGTCCATCTTACATATCGATTGCCACAAGATTTCATCAACGATTCATCGTAGCATCAAACTTTACAGATAGACGAATTCTCTAGTGAGGAGAAGAGGACAAGGAAAGAAAAGGTGAACTTCAAGGAGAGATGACTGTTTTCTACAACTTCAAGTTCGTCAGAACACGAGACTTAAGGCGGTGCAGGTCCGAAATGCATTGGAGGAGGTTCGAGGAGTAAGAGTGAGTGAGCGGACAGTTCGCAGAAGATTCGAGGAAGTTGGTATAGGCTCATTTATACCCGCCAAAGCACCAAAACTTAAGAGACACCACTGCATAAACCGACTATACTTTGCTCATGACCATCGTCATTGGGACTTTGTCTAGTGGGGACAGGTTCTCTTTACTGATGAATGCAGCATTCTGTTAAATCAGATCAATCGTTTACCTGCGAGAATATTCTCTCGCACGAAGCGTTTGACATAGGCAAACTTAATAAAGCTTTCGCGAAATTTGAAATATTTGGATATTTTGTAGCCCCATTCGCGTCCAGCATTTTTCCAATCATTCCCCAAAATTTGTCTACACTCAAAATTGTGCTTGTGGTGCGTCTTCCACCGGCCCCCCTTTTTTTTTTTTTTAACGTGAGGGAAAATCCTTCATGGATGCTATGCCGGACTCCTACCGACTAAAAACCCTCATCCTCATCATGAACCGATCTTGATGAAATTTGGTACAGAGGTATATTAGAGCTTGAGAACGGACATAGGCTACCTTTTATCACGAGAAAGGGGGTTTAAGGGGGGGAAATAGGGGATAAAAGTTTATATGAAAGTTTGTCATTTTTGAAGATATCTTAATGAAATTTGGTACAGAGGTAGATTAGAGCTTGGGAATGGACATAGGCTACCTTTTATCGCGAAAAGGGGGGTAGAAGGGGGGGGGGGACTAGGGCCTTGGGATGAAAGTTTGTTATTTTTGAAGATTTCTTGATGAAATTTGGTACAGAGATAGTGTAGAGCTTGGAAACGGATATAGGCTACCTTTTATCACGAAAAGGGGGGGAGAAGGGGGGCGGACTAGGGCCTTGGTATGAAAGTTAGTCATTTTTGAAGATTTCTTGATGAAATTTGGTACAGAGATGGCTTAGAGCTTGGGAACGGACATAAGCTAACTTTTATCGCGAAAAGGGGGGAATAAGGGGGGGGACCAGGGCCATGGGATAAAAGTTTATCGTTTTAGAAGATTTCCTGATGAAATTTGGTACAGAGATAGTTTAGAGCTTGGGAACGGTCATAGACTACCTTTTATCGCAAAAAGGGGGGTAGAAGGGGGGGGGACTAGGGCCTTGGGATGAAAGTTTGTCATTTTTGATGATGAAATTTGATACAGAGATAGTTCAGAGCTTGGGAACGGACATAGGCTACCTTTTATCGCGAAAAGGGGGGTTGAAGGGGGGACTAGGGCCTTGGGATGGAAGTTTATCATTTTTGAAGATTTCCTGAAGAAATTTGGTACAGAGATAGTTTAGAGCATGGAAACGGACATAGGCTACCTTTTATGACAAAAAGGGGTATAGGGGGGGGGGGGTGGGAATGGCTATGGAATGAAAGTTGGTCTTTTTGAAGATATCCTGATGAAATTTGGTACAGATAGTTTTTTTTTTTTTATAAATAGGACACGTCAATTTGACTTTACCTCGCCTGATGGTAAGCTGAAGGTAAAGTCTCAAGAAAGAGGGTCTCCATTATATACACGTGCCATGTTAACAATGGTGGCACTCAGCTTGACGGCCTCATCAGATGCTTTTTCACGCCCCGCTTAAAGGACCCGGGACTGTAGGAACAGGGAAACACGTGAGCTGGCAAGGAATTCCAGGTCTTAATGGTGCGACAAAGGAAAGAGTCACCGAACCGCTTGGTTCTTGAAGGAATGTTCTGCACCGTATAGGGGTGACATCTAAGTCCTGCACGTGTCGTCCTGTATAGGAAGGGGGAGGGTGGGACTAATTGGAATAGCTCTTCAGAACATTCACCATGGTAGAGACGGTAAAAAACTGCCAAAGAAGCAACATCTCTACGCATCTGCAGAGACTCGAGGGTACTCGTGACCTCAGGATTTCCGATAATGCGGATCGCACGTCGCTGCAACCTGTCGAGAGCATCTAATAAGTACTTTGCGGATCCATCCCAGAGATGTGAGCAGTACTCCACGCAGGAACGAATTTGTGTCTTGTAAAGAAGACACCGTTGCTCCGGCGTGAAAAACCGTCTCACTCTGTTCAGGACTCCGAGTTTACGCGAGGCTGCTTTGATGATACTCTCGATGTAGTTTTTGTTGTTCAGTTTGCAGCGAACATCCATACCTAGGATATTGAGGTTGTCCTGCAGTGGCAGTGGCGTGCTCTGAAGAGTGGGAAGGGGAAGGAAAGAAGATACCTTTGCTGTAAACGCACATGCCTGCGTCTTCTTGGCATTGAACTCGACCAAGTTCTCAGAGCCCCATTGGGAAATGTGATTCAGGATCCGGTCAAGCTCAGTGACAAGAACTACCTTTTGTCGCGAAAGACGAGGATAAAGGGGGGGGGGGGGGGGGATATAGGGGATGAAAGTTTGCCAGTTTTGAAGACATCCTGATGATATATTTGGTACAGAGATGGATTGAATTGGGAACGAACATAGGCTATCTATTGACGCGAAAATGGAGGCATTAGGGGGGAAAGGGGGGGGTAATAAGGTATGAAAGTTTGACAGTTTTAAAGATATCCTGATGAAGTTTGGTACACAGATAGTGTAGAGCTTGGAAACGGATATGGGCTACCTTTTATCACGAAAAGGGGGGTGGACTAGGGCCTTGGTATGAAAGTGTGTCATTTAGAAGATTTCTTGATGAAATTTGGTACAGAGATAGCTTAGAGCTTGAGAACGGACATAATGGTAGGGGAGCCCAAGCGGGGATTTCGGGATTTACTAAAGCGCGGCAGATTAATATACAGGGGGATACCTAGTACCCGGTTAAGTACCTCCACAAAACATGAGGCCCATATATAAGGCCGCCCGTGAAGGATACAGGATCAGGTTAGTAAAAAAAAAATGACCATCAGAAATTCTCGAGCGCGTCAGATTAAGGTAGGGTGAGTTAATTACATCCTAAAAAGTGTATATTCCACTAATCTGACAATTTGAGAGTGACATAAAAAAAGGGGAGGGCAACAAAGTTGTAAAAAAAAAACGTCATCTCGACATTCTCGAGCGTAGCTAAACTTTTTTTTATTTTGAAGGAAATAATTCAAGAATAATGAAAAATGTATAATCTGACGATTTCCGCGAGCCGAAATAACAAAAATTCGTCGATAAAGTTAAATGCGTGCAGCTGCGTGATGCCTACATTTCCTTCTCCGCGTTTCTATTCCTCTCTCACTCTTTCTCTATCTATTACTCTCTCACTACCGTCCCCACTCTGGTTTCTGTTGCCATAACGCCATGATTGTCATGACATTTTAATATTAGTTGTGTGAATTAAAGTTTATAAATATTTAATATGAGTGCTATTAATTTGAAATGTGTATGTTATGGTGAAAGTACCTTACAAAAAACAATTAAATTGACTGTAGATACATTAAAAAAATGTGTTAATATTTTGGAATATCGTCGGAGCAAGCCGTTTAATTAAGTTCAATGACTTAAAAAATAAAAAATAAAAGTTTTTGAGTTACCGCTAAGAAAACTTAAAATTTGTTAAGCAATTCGGGAAGTTATTGGTTTTACCCCGTTTTGCGAAAATCGAGTTTTCATCAGATATTGACGTTTTAAGGTCATAGGAAGCTTCCCTGACTACCTTAGTGATGTTGTCACTATGTCTGTATGTGTGTGTGTGTGTGTGTGTGTGTGTGGGGGGGTGTGTGTGTGTGTGTGTGTGTGTGTGTGTGTGTGTGTGTGTGTGTGTGTGTGTGTGTGTGTGGGTGTGTGTGTGGGTGTGTGTGTGTGTGTGTGTGTGTGTGTGTGTGTGTGTGCGCGCGAATCTACTAAACGGTGTTCTAAATATTTCCCTTTAAATTAGATTTTGAGAAATTTTGAAAAATCTCAAAAAAATAAGATTTATTTTTTTTAAAGTGGTTTTTCTGGAATAACTTTTAACCGGCTTTATCGATCAATTTCAAAAACTAATCCGCCTTTGAGCTTGAAAAACCACGTCGATCGCCACCAAGCTGGTCAAAAGCGGTTGATTCGTCTTAATAATAATAATTAGTTGGTTAGTCTTAATTCTAATATCACTTAAATTATATTTTGAGCTCAAAAATGTCATAAGTACAATTTTAAGCGCCCAGGAATGGAATTAGCGGGAAGTTGCAGGGATGGCCTTTAAGGTGAACCGTCTTTCTAATTTTTTTTTGTCAGATCAGGCGAATCCCTCTAGATAATCGTCAGATTATGAGACAGTACGTTTAGAATATAAAGATGAACCATATATATATCTTAATCTGACGCGCTTGAGTATTTCAAAATGGCGAATTTTTTTTGCATATTATGAAAATGGCCGCGAGTTTGCGTCCCATCGAAATCGTCAGATTAGTGAATGAGAGCTTTTTTTTGGTGCACTTAACACTCCCTTAGACAATCTGACGCGCTCGATAATTTTTATTTTTTTTTATTTTTCAACCCTTAAATCCAACCACCCGCATCATGCAAGCGATCAGATTTACATACGTACATTATTAAAAATACGTAGGGCATTGATGCTATCAATATCTGACGCGCTCGAGGATGTCCATGCAACAGTTTTTTTTTACATATTTAAAAATCGATAGCCGCTTCCCCCACCGATGTAAAGGTATATACCATATAAAAATTTTTTCTTCTTATCATCTAAGCTTTGCATCCCAATAGGTCTCTACGACGCTCGAGTAAATCCCCATTTAGCCTCGTGGGCTCCCCTACTATAAGCTAACTTTTATCGCGAAAGGGGGGGAATAAGGGGGGGGAGGACCAGGGCCTTGGGATAAAAGTTTATCGTGTTAGAAGATACCTTAATGAAATTTGGTACAGAGATAGATTAGAGCTTGGGAATGGACATAGGCTACCTTTATCGCGAAAAGGGGGGTAGAAGGGGGGGGGGGGGGGACTAGGGCCTTGGGATGAAAGTTTGTTATTTTTGAAGATTTCTTGATGAAATTTGGTACAGAGATAGTGTAGAGCTTGGTAACGGACATATGCTACCTTTTATCGCGAATACTGTGGTAAAGGGGAGGGGTAAGGACTGGATAGTTAGTATGAAAGTTTGTCATTTTTGATTATATCCTGGTGAAATTTGGTACAGAGATGGATTAGAGCACGAAAATGGACATAGGCTACCTTTTAATGCGAAAAAGAGAGTTGAAGGGGTGGAATAGGGCAAGGGTATGTAAGTTTGACAATTTTGAAGATATCTTGATGAAATTGGTATAGAGATGGATTAGAGGTTGGAAATGGACATAGGCTACCCCTTATCGCGAAAAAGGGGATAGAAGGGGGAATAGGGAAGCGGAATAGGGCTATGGGATAAAAGTTTATAATTTTTCATTGGCACAAAAAAGGGGGTGAATATGGCATAAATAGTAAGAATTTATTTTAAGATGTCCTCATGAAATTTGGTACAAAGGTGAATTAGAGCTTCGGAACGGACATAGTCGAGTAACGAACCAAATATAGAAGCGAGTGGAGAGGCGAGTAGAGATTGTTATAGGGACGAGTAGATAGGCGTGTAATCACTATAATCATTTTTAATAAAAATATTTATTTTTATAATTAAATTTATTGTTATTATTATTATTAAAATTATTAATATTATAAATATAATAATTTATAATATTAAAATTTATTAATATTAAAATAAAAAAAAAAATATTAAATTCGTTCGAACGGCGACGTAGCTTTTATCAAACGACCCTTGACCCTTGACCTTTAGAAACCTCGGTTTTATTTCGGCGCAGGTAGGGCACGAGGCGGTCATCTCTTTGACATCATTAGCTGAGTAAGGCAAGTTTTTAGATCTCACTCAGTGGAACATCCTCGTTACGCCTGGCTGACAGAGTGCATTGTGAAGCTCCTTTAATTTGTTCAAATTCATATAAGCACAAACTCTTTCTTATCTATGGAGATGTGGGCGACGCATCCGACGAGATCTCTCGACTAATAACAACGTACTACACTTGTTGCATTAAGTATATGACTGATGTAGACCTAGTTCCTATCGCAAATCAAGGAACGCATCAAAATCTAGTCTTAATGACCGACGACCTAACTTGCATCCCATCTTCACTTCCGTTAGCATATAATAAATTAAAGAAGGATCAAGCTCAGATCCCTCACGACATAGTCGCTTTCCATGCTGTTTATGGGGCCTACATCTTTTGCCGACCAGTGGCGACGAAAAAGGACTTCCGACAGTGGGTCCAGAAGCGCTACTCGGCATTCCTGGCATCAATTCAACAAGCGGAGTCACCTGAAGTGTTATAGCTTCTCATGGGTGGGACACGAGTAAACAACCTCGTGGTTGCCAGGTCGGCTCTCCGCAAAGCCGTCTACTCTATAATAAAAGGTACCTACACAGATATAGCAGTTGCTGCCATTAAAAATCAAGTCAAAATGCTTACAGCACTCTCAGAAATGACCACCTATACTCTTGTACAAAAAGTGTTCGCATTTGGTGGGAGCGTGATTTTAGTGAATCCCCTGACAAGCCAAGCGATTCACTTCTTGGAGGAAAAAACTGAGGTCACCCAGGAGATCGCACAGATGGGATATCCGACGGAGGATCTAATATACATTCACTTATTCTATCCGGAGAAACAATGTTTCACTTCTGCAACGTACGCAGACTTAGTTGCGGTGGCAGGTATAATAGAAGAAGTGCATGACGGGACAAAGACCCTCGGAGCCTACAAGGCAAAAACCGACAATATAACCGTAGACACGAAGCAAATCAGGGCTTTTTTGTCCGCCCAATCCACACAACTCAAGATAGGAGCGGATGAAGAAACTAGGAAGAAACTGATAAAACACCTTGGTCCAGGAGTGGAAGACATGATCAAGGAAGCAACAGGGGTAATGAAGATTATAGCAAGGCAACACAGAATGGAATAAGTCTGACTAAGTTTAAAAAAACCGAACAGACGTAAAGAGACAAGAGAAGGGGAAAGAAAAACATGACAAGAGACATGAGCATTAATTCAGACGACAAGAACACTAGGAACGATTCGGAAACCACGATAATTAGCTTTCCTGGTACTGAAGTAACAATTGAAATCAATAAGTCGACTGCACAATCAAAAAAGGACAATAGTAAAATCACACGGAAAGATATTAAAATCAAGGAAATGTCATCATCAAGAAAAGAAAGTTCAACTGCCAACAAGCCCATCTCGAGCCAAATCAGTTCTAGAACGATCCTTCTCAGAGAAACCCTAGAAAAGATAAAAGAACAGATGCTCCTTGAGATGGACGAATGCATTGAAACAAGCATTATCGAGACCATATCCGTTAATGAAATCTTAGAGAGTACTCAGATAAGTCAGACCTTCTATCAAGCACCAAAGAAGGAACTCCCTGATCTCATAATAGCCTTTATTAAAGAGACGGTCCGGGTTAAGAAGGAGCATCTTTGTCAACAGAGGAGCAAAGCGTCAATGGATATTCATAAAGAACTTCTCGAAGCAAATAGACCAAGCAGCCTTCCAACAACATTCCAAACTCTTCCCCTGGAATGCCCTCCGGCAACATCAAGTCAATGCGTCGATGAAGCCGAAGAAACCTCATACTTAGGGACATACCTTGACAATGTAGAGGATATTATTTATATCAATCCACAAAAAGAAACAGCAGAACAGATCGCTGCTAGATATCCTAACCTGCCCCGAGTTAAATGCCCTGGACATTTGTATGTGTCAACACTCAGCCTGAATTATTTAAACTGTCTATACACTACGGATGCCGATGCATAGATTAGAACTTTCTTGTTTTAAATATGATATCGTGTATAGACCCGGCTCCGAAAACGCAGCGGCGGACGCTCTTTCTCGCGTTTGTGCTTATATGAATTTGTTCAAATTCATATAAGCACAAACTCTTTCTTTTCTATGGAGATGTGGGCGACGCATCCGACGAGATCTCTCGACTAATAACAACGTACTACACTTGTTGCATTAAGTATATGACTGATGTAGACCTAGTTCCTATCGCAACTCCAACGCATGATCTTCTCATTTTTGATCTTACTATTATGATTTAGATTGAACATGAAAGCTACCGATTGTTGGTCTGTTATTAGAAGAAAATGTCTGCCAATTAAGTAGTGTCTCCATTTCTTTAGGCTCTCTACTATCGCACAAGCCTCCTTTTCGATTGAAGATTGTTTGCATTCGGAGTTATTCAATGTTCGAGAGAAATAGGCAACTGGTCTTCCACGTTGAGTCAACGTAGCTCCTAGCGCGAATTCAGAAGCGTCTGTTTCCACTGTAAACATTTCATCGTCGTTAATGGCTACTAGAGCGGCTGCCTTAATATCTTGCTTGAGTTCTTCAAAGCACTTGAGTGCATCAGGTGGCAGCGGAAAAGTAGACACGCATGTAAGTGGCTTAATTTTTTCGGAGAAACGCGCAATCCATTTTGCATAATGAGCAAACATCCCTAGGACTCATTTTAGTTCACTAGTTTTAGTCGGAGCCGGGAGTTCTAGGAGAGGCTTTAGTCTTTCGGAGTCGGGTCTGATTGTATTGTTTTCAACGGTATATCCAAGTAAGTTAATTTTAGTCTTATTGAAAACGCTCTTCTGTTCGTTCAGGGTTAAATGAAATTTATCAGCGGCTTCCATAAAGCGTTTCAGATTGCGGTCATGATCTATTAGATTTTTTCCGCAGATGGTTACGTCGTCTAAGAAGGAGAATGTTCCTTCTAGTTTCTCTTCTGTTATGATGAAGTCCAGAGTTCGTTGAAAAGCCGCAACGCCATTGGTCACGCCAAACGGAATGCGTCTAAACTGGTACAATTTGCCGCAAGCTTCGAATGCTGTATATATCTTTTCATTTTCCAAGATAGGTATTTCATGATACGCACTCTTTAAATCGATTTGACTGAACACTTTAAACTTTGATACGTTGTTCACGACTGTTTCTATGTTTGGCAAGGGAAAAGCATCCAGGTTGGTGAATTTGTTTATGGTCATGGAGTAATCAATGACAAGTCGTTTTCGATGAGCTCCTCCTCCCGCTACGAGGACTTGAGCCCTCCACGGAGATATACTTGTTTCAACGACCCCATCTTCTAGTAATTTGGACACTTCTTCTTTTATGAAGTTTTCATCTTCCTTACTGTAGCGCCGGCTTCTCACGGCGATCGGTAGAATATTCGGCGACAGATTTGTAAACAAGGAGACTGGTGGCACCGAAGCTTGTAAAACATTGCATATTTCTAAAGGTTCTCCAGGCCCACCAAGATTGAAATGAACGCTCGAGTGTTGTTTGAGCAAGTCATGGCCCACAATGACATCAGCACAGAGGTTGTCGACGACTAGAAGCGGTGTTTGTTTGTATGTATTTTTATTCATCGTAATGGTAGCAAAGCAGACACCTTCTACAAACGAAACTTGATTCAGGGAAGCGAGATTGATTGTCTGCTTGCAGGGTTTTTTCCGTAGATTCATTATGCGAGCGACTTTACCGTTAATGAAGCTAACCGAACTTCCTGTTTCGACGAGAGCCTTGTATCAGCCTTGTATCCGTTGACCAGGATTGGAATGGTGGCACTCCTAAGGCTCGAAGGAGAGGCTGCAGAAATAGCTCCACTGTGAGGTTGGCCCTCGCTAGAGGTCGTAGGGTCCTCAACTGTTGTGCAGTTCAGTCTAATATTGTCCGATCTACAGACATTTGCGAAATGTCCCATTTTTGAGCACTTTTTACATGTGGCTTTGCTGGCTGGGCATCTTGGATGTATACTCCCGCCGCAGAAGAAACAGGATTTAGTCCCAGATGGCGCAGTCTGGGCGGCTTGAAATTTTCGTGATGACGAAGCTGCTGCCAGATCTTCAGAATTGTTAGGTGAACTACTTTGCAATACGGCGGCGAGTTGCGAACTGTTACTAATAGCAGCTGCATCCTTCTCGGCCGTTTCCAGAGCTACGGCTTGATTAAGTGCTTCTGAGAGAGTAAGTTTGACGTTTTCTAACAACCGCTCGCGAATCTTTTGTGATAATACTATCACAAAAGATTCGCGAGCGGTTATTGTGCCGGATATTGTCGCGAAAAGAAAAGGCTCTCAAATAGCCCTTTCGCGAAACTGAGGGTTTCTTTCAGGGTTCAATAGCTTGAATGCAAGGCATGTCCATGATTGCTGATTACCAGTGATTCTGTCATCTCGCACCGTAGATCTCCTCCTGTAGACAATGAAAATATCTGTTACTCTCAAAGAGTAAGTTGATAACCTCTTGCATCTTATAGCACATATGTGTGCTATAAGATAACTGTCCATGACACACAACACGCACCATACTTTAAAGGCATGATGCGCCTACATTGAGTCCCCTCCGTGGGACAAGCAATGGATCTCTCAAAATTGGTACATATCTCACCGCAAGTTGGTTCCAACCTTATCCACAGGCAAACGATGAAACGCATATCTGGTACAGGACAATAAATATTGCTACGATGCAAACTAAATATACAAGAGATTACCAACCATCGAATCCTTCGTACAGACGCGCTATCTCCTAGAACCGTAAAATCGCACCGTTTCCTTTCGATTTCCTCTTTGACATACGTATTTATTCTTGACAGTAAAGAAAATAGAATTATATAGATTGAGCTGCCAGTGAAACCAACCAAAGAGTATGAATCCTAAAAAGTTTGTATTTCGTGAAGGAACTTCGCGACAGATATGAAAGCACTACGAACCGCTTGATCCTCATGCTCTTGGGCTTTGACGTTTTCGAATTTGCAATCTTTCGCGGAAAGTCGAAGAGCTCTGCCGTAGTCAGAAATCGTTTCGTCGACTCGTTGTTTGCGTTTGAATAGGATGTGTCGAGATAGAATAGTATTTTTCGGTTTGACATACATGTCTTCTAGAACTGTCATGGATTCTTGATAAGTAGAGCATGATTTGATATGCTTGTAAATTGATGCCGATAAGTGATTGACTAGCAGCTTACGCTTGAGGGAGTCTGGTACGTCCGTGGTAATCTCTTCAGCTAAGAAGCTTTCAAATGTTGATTTCCAATGTAGCCATTTCGCGTCGGCGTCTGCGACATCAGGCTCGATGTCAAACTTATCGGGTCGTAGATATCTTGACAGTAAAGACACATTTTTTAGATTTAAATCAGGCATTTTCAGTTAAATAAATTGTAGCATAATAGACGAAACACCAAGGGAAATATTGGTTTTATTTAACTGAAAGAAATCCACTAGACAATGACAATTAAATAACAAAGTACAAGGATATATGGTAAACACTATGACAGAGTTGTCACGTTTGGTTTACAACACTATGGAGGTCGTATACGACCACGGAGGTCGCATTGCATCTCAGAGAGCAGGCAAGAGACTCCGAGTGGATGTGCCCAAACATAAGGAGGCCGGTGCGACGCACGTCTCCTCTATTTCGCGGTAATACGAGGAAACCGTGCTTCCCTCACTCAAAGGGGTAAACAGTAAAAAATGTCCCAGGGTCATTCGGACATTCGGGTCAGAAAAGATGCAGTGGCGTAGCTTACCTTGTCGGGGCCCCGTATAAAAATCTTTTTAGAGGCCCTTATAAGGAGGTAAAGATTTTTCACAAAAGAAAAAAAATATTGTGAGAAGAAATATTCATTTATCACATAATTTACCCATTTTACAAATAAAAATAGAATTTTAAATATTCACTCTCCTTGCCTTTTTTTCGGCAAACTGATTAATTAAATCATTTATGGCAGATGATGATTTTAGTTTTTCTAAAGTTTCTGCCTCTATGGACAATAGTGAGATGTCTGACAGTCGTTCTTGTCCCATCGAAGTTCTTAAGTAATTTTTTATTAGTTTTAATTTTGAAAAACTTCTTTCTGCCGTTGCAGTTGTAACTGGAAGGGTCAAGAATAAAAAGCATGCTGTGATTACCTCGGGAAAACTGGATGCAAGACTATTGAATTTTACTAGTAATAATTCAATGAGTTCTTTAATGGAATAATTTTTTTTCATTTCAGAATTTAAGCATGTTTTTAGAGCCTTCAATTGGTCACAAAGATTAAGTGAGATGTCTTTACTGTATTTAGCAGACAGTTTTTCGGAAGCGTTTAATATCTCTTCGCTTGAAGAAGATAGGAGTTTCTCCGGTTGTAATCTTTCGAATATACTACTCAGGTTGCAAAGGCTCTGAAATCTTTCTTTAGTTTGAGAAATTAATATATCTAAGCAGCAATAGTATACATTGACTTTGAAATAGGATTCCGGGTCGGAAATTCTCTCATCTTGTGATAACTCATCAAAAAAACGCTTCGTTATCTTTCGCCTACTGTTTTTAAAAACAGTTGTTACCCCCCCACTCTTTTGCTAAATCTTTGGATTCATTTAGCAAACTATTAAATGAATTCTGATTTCTTAATTAGTACAGTCTATTTAAAAGATTACTTAATAAAATACTAGATTTCTGTAAGTCATTATTTTCATGCTGTAGAGCTTTAGGAACAGGATTAATAATTTCAAATAGTGAAGAAAAAAATGTAACGAGCACTAACAAATCAAAACTCTCTAAAATATTAATTATACTTTTACATTCTTCACGTTCATCTTTTTTATTTGAAATTAAATTTAGTTGGTACAAAGTTTTCATGATTAGTAAAAAAATTTTCTTTACTGCTAATAAAGCGTCGTTCCTAGAAGACCATCTGGTAGGACATACCTTTTTAAGGGTAATCAAATCTTTTTCAGATGAATCGTCACTTAGCATAGCCCAGCGTTTTATACTATTGCCAAAAAAAGTATATATTTTTTCTAAATTATCGAAAAAAGTCGATACTTCACGAACATGTCTCGCAGCATCGTTCAAAACCAAGTTTAAAGCGTGCGCAGCACAATGAACATAATCGGCATTTGGAGCATGCTCTTTTATTAGGGTTTGTAATCCTCCATACACACCCGACATAACATTTGCTCCATCGTATCCCTGTCCTCTACATTTAGTCAAATCAATTTCATATTCTTTAGTCAAATTTAAAATGACAGTTTTCAGACCTGCAGCACTGCAATCGGTTACTGCTATAAATCCTAAAAAGGACTCACAGATTTTTATTTCTTTAGGCACATTATCATCATTTTCTGTAACCGAGATATATCGAAAAACTACAGATAGTTGGTCAATTTTTGACAAGTCTTGTGTTGTATCCAAAATTATTGTCAGAAATGGAGCTTTTTTAATTTCTGAGATAATATTGTTCCTAACGGTGGTACCAAGCAAACTAATAATTTCGTTTTGAATCGTAGGGCTTACATAATTTATTTCACCTTTCGGTTTTAGAAGAAGTTCTTTTAAAGTTGCATCATAGTTAGATAGCAGACGTGAAATTGCCATGAAATTGCCAGAATCAGAATCATGCCCCCTCAAAGGTAGATTACAAGATACTAAAGTAATTATAACATTAATTATACGATGCAGTACATCTCTCCAGAATGTAATTTTACTATCGATTTCACTTTTCAATAGAGTATCGATGGTATTTCCTTGCAACCAATTATTATAAGAGAGTGAGGCACTAATATGCTGCTGTGACTTTTCATGGTCAAGAATAGTTTGTGTGAAATTGCTTCTAACCGAAACACCATTAACTCAAGCAGAGGAGTACGATTTGTTTTGACGATCTGCTAATAACCAACAGAAGTGACAGTACGGTTTGTTTAAAACGTTAGAATAACATGACCATGGTCTTATAATTGTTATGCCTGCCTGATTGAAATATGAATAATAATAAGCCGAAAAAGGTCGGTTATTTTCTGAAACTTTTGGAAATGGTCCTTGTGGTTTAAATGGACTCAATTTAAAAATTATTTTTAAATTGAGTCCATTTGTCACCAAAATTTCCTCTATCTGATGAAATTATATTACAATCTGCAGATATATCAGAATCGTTGACTTGGGGTTCCTCGATTTCTGGATGGACATCTGATAAAGTATGTGCTTGGCTTTTTTCTATTTCCGGATGGATATGTGACGAAGAACATGCGTCAGAAGAATCTAAAAATAAACGAGTAATTGTTAAAAAATAAATACGAATGCTTTGATACTAAACTAAAAAGAGTTATATATAAATAAATAACGTTACTAAGGGTCACAGTTAGAGAGTGTTCAGTTCAGACCCACACAGACTCTAAGCGGATTGTGCTCGTACCTATTATTAGATACAAAATCACCTGCAGCCCGTCCGTGCATTACTATACACCTGCGTGTTATTTAAACGCAGCGCGTAGTGGCCATACAAAACGAGAACCCGAAAGCGAGTCTGCACATCTGAAGTTCTCAACACGCAATTAACGATACGATACGGATTGATAGACAAACAACAAAACAAATCGATCCTATAGATAAGTTAGAATTTTGTTTTTTTTTAATCAAGGCACGGAACCCTAAAAACAGTATAATTGTGAAAATCGAGGGGGGAGACAACTTTTTGTGACGGACAGATGGACAGACCGAAATTAAAAGATTTCCTTGTTTATCACTACAGGCCCCTAATAAATGGGTTGAGTAGTACTTACCTTTCCAATCTAAATCACTCACAGTATCTTGTCTCTGAAAAAATGAAGAAATTTTGGGGACTTTTTTTATAACCTCGTCCCTTTTCTGTTTAATTTTTCTTTTCTCAGCGCCGCTGGGATAATCTCTTTTCCTTTCACTCATTTCTTTTACAAATCACTACTAATACTGCTAAACCAGAAGAACAATATTGTTTGTACTGAATTACAATGTAATGCACATTTATATAAAGCGCGTAAATAAACAGTGCACTGCACTCCGTGGTTTAACATCCAATGCAAAAAGTACAACAACGTACACGTACATCGCGATATCGATGAAGGATTCCCGGGAATTCCCCGCTGAGTTGAAGTAAGTAAAACGGGGAAGCCCCGCAGCCCGCCATAACGATGTAGAGTGTTGTCAACTTTTAAACGCACGCTTAAGGCGGGAAAAAAAGGAATTGCTTTATAGAATTTTGTCATTTGTAAAATAAAATAAATTAGAAAGTTTTTATTCTTTTTCCTTACACACTTTGGGGGCCCCCGTGACCCGGGGGCCCCGTATAATTGATACGGCAAATACGGCGGTAGCTACGCCCCTGAAGTTATGCCAAGCCAAGCCAAGGTGCCAGTTTATGCAATACAATAAACATTATACGAATATCGAAAATTGGTAATCAATTTTGTAGTGGTCAAGTCCACAGAGTCAAAAGTGTCAATGTCAATCTGACATTGTTTTCAGTTTTCATTTTTGGGCACTGCAGTATTGATTATTGATTATTTATTAGTATAAATTCAGCTGCAGGCAGATCTTTATGAATAAGTGATAATAAATATAAATGAGTGGTTTTTGATGTCTTTTTAGAGGCTGTTGCTTTCTATGTGCTATGTAGGAGTTGATATTATTTAAAGCTTGATGTGGTAAAGTGTAAACACAAGACGAAACGAAAAATGGTATTTAGGATTTCAGTTGATAAAATAATAGATTTAAAACAAGTATATGCACGAGTAATTTCAATGTACTGCTCTAAAAATTGTGTTGAGGATTGTCTCTAGATCCAGGTTCGTATCATTTCTAACATTCATTGTTTCTTTTTTTTAATTTCATACTAGTATCTGTAAGGAGTAATCCTTAGTAATGAATATTTAACTATACTATTTTGAACCAGACCCTGTTGATATAAATTTCTTTGAATAGACATTTAAATTTCATTAACTACCTAATACATACAAATTCTTACATTTCTCTGGACATTATGATCATAAAATATATGAATGTATATCTAGACAAGCTTATTAAATAATACTTAGTCAAGGATTAAATCAAAAATGTAGGTTAATGGACAACTTACCTTTAATATGCCTTGAGAATCAATAACTTTTATACCTACATGTTTATCATGAATCATGAGACACAGTTCGATGAGCAAAGTCAGGTTTTCATCTAGTTTAAACTATTTTGTGTTTTTCATTGAGGGTATATTGACAAACCTTGATGCAGATATGATAATCAATAATCAACCACTATGTCCAATAACCCCCTTGAATGTAGATATTGGGGGCTGTCCATTAATCATGTGATTTTTTTTATCTTTTTAACCCTGCCTCCCCCTTGGTGATATGTGGTGACGTTGCCTCCCCCTTGGTGATATGTGGTGATGTTTAAGACTACCTTCCCCCTTCCCCTCCCTAACATCACGTGTTTTTTACACCTGAAGTTAGGGAGGGAAAAAGAATTAAAAATTTTAGAATCTTAACTATAGATACAGGTGTTATAAAGTATAAAGACAATATTCTTAGCAATTCATGGATTCTCCCTGCGGGTGCCCGGTCCATCGTGTTGCTGAGTTGGGAACTCGGTACAGTGCCTGGGACTTGCGACCAAGTGTAGGTTTAGAAGGGGCCCCTTTTGTTGATGTAGATTAACACTCACCTTCACTACCCAAGTTCCCCTCCCTGTATTGAAGCAAGGAGTTTTTAGTGATACCGACATAAATACTCTCTTGTACAATTTTTTACTTCTATTTAAATGTGACAGTGTGTCAGATTGTAGTTTTTGTTATTTTTGCACTTCAAAGTTGGTTGTTGTCAATAAAATACATGTTTTATCAAACATTATTTTATTAAAGTATTTTCACCTTTGTTCGAACACTTCGTACTCTGCAGAATCTACAGATAGTTGTTCGGCTAGGTAGCAACTATCAGGTTATGTGCCACTAGCAAAAGTGAATGTCGAACACAGGAAGTGGAGACGACAACAAAGGGAATTCAGTCGAGATGGCAAGTAGTAGTGGTATAAGCATGCCACCAATGGCGAGACTAGAGGGTAGCTCCAATTATGCTACGTGGAAAGTACAAATGGAGATGGCACTTGAAAATCACGATTGAGAATAGTCAGACTGCACTAACGTCGGATTATGTAAAAAACAAACTGTTTCAAATGGAAGATACATATGCTGCTTCAAATAGTGGAAGGCAGATGTCAACTTCAGCACTACTGACAAAGAAAAAAGAAATCAGAAATAGCAAGGACAATACTAAGAAATCTACAAAGAAAGTATTGAAGTGCTACATTTGTGATGGTCCTCATAAGTGTTACCAATGTCCAAAGAAGGAAGCTCTTCAAGCATTTGCCTTCGGAACTGCATCTGGACATGTAACTGCAGAAGATTGGGTGATCGACACATGACGAAGCAGAAGAAGACGAAAGCTTGGCTAAAGGATTTAAAAAAGACTCCTAGACCTTTGAAAGTTATGTGTGCGGATGGAAACGAGGTGCTGGGCGAAAGTGTCGGTAAGGTTGTGTCTGACAAGATGACAGTAAGTGATGTGACTTATGTACCAAAATTAGCATCCAATTTATTGAGTGTGAACGCTATAGCTAAGAAAGGTCATGTATTAGTGTTTACAGAGAATGGTTGTAACATCTTTAGGAGTATCGGATGTGAGGTCTATGGTGAATATGTTGGATCAGGTGTGGAAGATAGAGGTATTTACAAAATCAAGAACTGTTCATACGGGTCTGCACTAGTTACATCAGAAGGTGAGCCAAATGACCTGGTTTTATGGCACAGACGTATGGGGCATCTGGGCTTGAGAAACTTGAAGTTACTGAGAGACAAGATGGCAACTGGGATGAGTTTTCAAAATTGTTCTTGTAAATTTGAATGCATTTCTTGCATTATGGGAAAACAAACTAGGCAACCTTTTACTAAAAATGGTACGAGGGCTACTGAGGTCCTAGGCTTAGTACACTCGGACGTGTGCGGACCTATGCGTATTCCCTCTAATGGTAAAAATCTTTATTTTGTTACGTTTATTGATGATTTATCGCGTAAGACTTTTGTATACTTTTTGAAACAAAAGAATGAAGTTTTTGAAAAGTTTAAAGAGTTTAAAGCTTATACTGAAAATCAAACGGGCAAGAAGATCAAGATTTTGCGATCGGATAATGGCACCGAGTATGTCAACAAACGGATGGATGACTTCCTAGCGGCAAATGGAATTCATCATCAATTAACGGTTGACTACACGCCAAAACAAAATGGAGTTGCGGAAAGGGCAAACCGCACCATCTGTGAAAAAGCAAGGAGTATGCTGCAAGATTCTGGACTACCTCAACGGTTCTGGGGCTGTCCATCATGCAGTATACTTGAAAAATAGATCACCAACCATTGCGGTGAGAAACATGACACCGGAAGAGAAATGGACTGGAAAGAAATGTGATCTGAGCATGGTAAGGACTTTTTTTTCTTGCAAAGCTTTTATGCACATTCCAAATCAGAAGCGAACCAAATGGGATGCGAAGAGCATGGAATTGGTTCATACCGGTTTTTGTGACAATGCGAAAGCCTACCGCCTTATAGATCTTACAACAGGGAGAGAGTACAAAGCAAGAAATGTTGTATTCCTGGAAAACAGCAAACACACAGACACAGAGACTTCAGAGGATAATGTGGTGGAGTTCATGATACTTCCTGAATCAGAAAGTGATAAAATTCAAGATACTGTGGAGTCTGTGCACACGCCTCCAGAGAGAGTTCTTGGTAATGGAGATCCGAATGGAAACGTGAATGTGGAAGTGATACAGTTTGGATCGGTGAGTCCGAGATCTGAAGAGGAGGAATGTGAACCGGAGGCTGTAATTCAGGAAGTGGAAACTGAAATTACAGAACCAGGAAATGAAGTTACAGAACCAGAAACTGAAGTTAGAGAACCAGAAACTGAAACATTTGAAGATTGTGAGTCAGTAGATGATTCTGAAAATGTACAACAAGAAAGTAAAAGGAGGTATTCACTCAGGGAAAGAAAGAAAAAAGAGTTTCCTGACTACATCCTTTATCACGTCGAGACAGAACGAGATCCAGTGACAGTGCGTGAGGCACTATCAAGATCAGACAGCGAGCATTGGAGACGAGCAATTCAGGAGGAGCTTGATGCGCTGAAGAAAAATGGGACATGGATGCTCGTGAAACCACAAAAGGCGTGTAACATCGTTGACTCGAAGTGGCTCTTCAGAGTCAAAGAAGAGGCGGGGAATAGAAAAAGGTATAAAGCACGCCTCGTTGCAAGGGGATTTAGTCAAAGGCACGGAGTAGACTACGAAGAAACTTTCGCGCCAGTAGTGAGACATAGCTCTTTACGAGCCCTTATCGCTCAAGCTGTTAGACAAGGACTCAAGATTGATCAGATGGACGTTAAGACAGCATTTCTTAATGGAGAACTAAAGGAAACTGTCTATATGAAACAACCAGAAGGCTTCGAAGAGAAAGGGAAAGAAGACCATGTTTGTTTATTGAAACGTTCATTGTATGGGCTGAAGCAAGCCCCAAGGGAATGGAACACAAAACTTAACAATGAGTTACTACAGCTAGGATTCAAGAGATCAAATAATGAACCCTGCGTATACACAAGCTCAAAAGGTAACAATGTGATCATACTAGCAGTGTATGTCGATGACATGTTGACTTTTTGGAATAACGCTGCTGAACTACACAAGGTCAAGCAGGATCTCATGTCTAAGTTTGAAATGAAGGACTTAGGCAAAGCTGAACTTATCCTAGGAATGCAGATAACTCAAAACGAGCTAGGGATCAAAGTAGACCAAACAAAATATGTCAACAAAGTTTTGAAGACTTTTGGTATGGAGGACTGCAAGCCAGCCGCTACGCCTGCAGTTACAGGTCTAAATCTTAATAAACCTGGACCGGGACATATACCCGATCCTGACATACCATATCAAAGTGTGATTGGTTCCTTGATGTATCTATCTGTGTGCACGAGACCAGATATAGCATATGCGGTTAACTATCTAAGTCAGTTTAACAGCAACTATAATGACGAGCATTGGATTGCTGCGAAACGCATGTTAAGGTACCTAAAAGGAACTAAAGAGTTTGGACTGATGTTTAAGAGAGGGATATCAGATGAAATTCATTGCTATGCAGATGCAAGTCATGCCTCCTGCTATGATAAGAGGTCTTATTCAGGAGCAGTATTCTTGCATATGGGAGCTGCTGTCAGCTGGGAAAGCAAGAAGCAGAAGACCATAGCATTATCTACAGCTGAAGCTGAATAGGTTGCAATGTCAGAAGCTGCAAGAGAGGCAATTTTTATAAAAAGATTTGTGGCTGAAATAACTGGCCAAACTGATTTGCCAATCAAGATTTACAGTGACAGCCAATCTGCTATTGCAATTGCGCACAACCCTGTGCATCATCAGCGTACAAAACATATTGCTGTACGCCACCATTTTGTGAGAGAGGCAGTTGAACATGGGCACATTGAGTTAGAGTATGTTCAGACAGAGCGTATGGTTGCGGACTCATTGACCAAACCTTTGCTGAAAGGAAAATTTGTGTGGTGTACATTAAGTATGGGAGTTGTATGAAAGATTGTATGAAGTCAAAATTGAGGAGGAGTGTTGAAGCAAGGAGTTTTTAGTGATACCGACATAAATACTCTCTTGTACAATTTTTTACTTCTATTTAAATGTGACAGTGTGTCAGATTGTAGTTTTTGTTATTTTTGCACTTCAAAGTTGGTTGTTGTCAATAAAATACATGTTTTATCAAACATTATTTTATTAAAGTATTTTCACCTTTGTTCGAACACTTCGTACTCTGCAGAATTTACAGATAGTTGTTGACCATTCGGCTAGGTAGCAACTATCACCCTGCCTAACCAAATTTGATATGAACCTACTAGTGCTGCTTTAGACATTCGTCCTAGTAATGAGCTTATTGTAGCTCTCGATAGGCCTAAATCTTTAAGTAGGTTATAGAGAGATTTTGCTGGTATACCTCTCGCTCCCACTTCTACTGCAAACAAATTAACCATGTAACCATTTTTGATTAATTCGTTTGTGAGATCATAGTATTTATTTTTCTTAAGTGTGTGGTCCTTCGTTATATTTATTTCCCACGGTACAGTAAGTTCCACAAGGACCACATATTTAGTCGTTTTCGAGTAGATAAATATGTCCGGTCTAGATGATGAAACCCCTACATCCTCCAGAATTTTGTCGGTTAGGAGAGTCCAATCTGGGGCAGTATCTAAGATTGAATATGGTTTGTTCTTGGATTTTATGGATGAACCTTCAGACACAAAGTTGATATGATGTCTCTTAGTAGTCAATCCTTTTTGGGCTGTAGCTACTGCCAGACTCATTGCTTCGCGTATGATGAAAAACACCTTATCGTGGCGGCGTGAGTATTGGCCTCTATCAAGAAGCACCCTACATCCTACTAATATGTGCCTAGCCGTCCCTATTGCCTCGCCACACATATAACATTGTTTTTCTGTGGCCTTCCGCCACCTTACCAGGTTACTCTGGCCTGAAGGGTCATCTGAAAGGCGTTAAGATAGAATTTTAACAGGGCCGGCGACCACTCATAGATCAAAGTGCGCCACTTTAAAGCCATCGGTATGCAGAACTCTTCCATTGTCAACATTGTTCAACAATCGCGTGCACTCGATATTTATCATTTTCGTCTTGCTTCAAAAAGGACCTAAGTATATCCTGGTCCCTTTTTGGCTCTCGTACTCCCAACCCCACTTTGTTTGACTGGGCTCCTATCATAAATCGTTTATGGAATATGAGTCTAGATTCAAGCTCGGACGCGTTATTATCTTTCGGGAGTGCCCTGACTGTGTCATCTTGGGATTTACCTAAGATGTGGGCTTTGGTAACTCTAAGGTGTTTATAGAACTCCGATGATTTCTTTAATTTCATCCCAAAATTATTCTGATCCCTAAATAAAGCAGAGGGATCAGCAGAGTGCGCTAGTCCAAGCCACGATTTTAGTGATTTTATGACAGTTGCATCTATTTTCGCGAGTAAGGTTTTGCCGAAATCATATACGAGTACCAGAAAAGGCCAAGTCAGACGTGATGTTAGGTAGTTGTCATATATCCAAGCTTTTTTGCTATTATTCAGTGGTAGCTGATCTATCTTATTTAGGTCATTTATAAACATATTGACAACTTCATCTAAGGATGGTGTGCGTCCTTGATGGTCTATCTTTCTCCCAAGAAATTTAAATGGGTCCGATTCAGCGACTATGGAAACTGGTTTACCCCCTATGAAGAGTCCCGGGTCGTAGGAGGTAAATTTGGTGTTCTGTCTACCCAGACACAGACAGTGACACTTACTGGACTTCGTTCTCAGTTCATTTGTCAACGAACAGAACTCATTGATTTCCTTTAATATTTAAGCAAAAGCTAAGATGGACCCCCATTTCTTTTCGTGACGTATTAACTTGGTGATTAAGATATTAATTACTATGTTAAATGGTATTGGTGACAGGCAGCATCCCTGAAACAGCCCCACATTAATTCTAAAATTACGGACTATGATAAAAATATCTAAACAGACAGGGCCGTCTTAAGGCTATATAGCGCCAGGGTGCGAAACTCAGACTGCGCCCCCTCCCCACCCCCTTTCCCCCGGTCAACAAAAAAAAACGCTATAAATTTTTGATGTTTCGTTTATTTTTCTCTAAGATCTGTAATCTATCTGTAAAAAGATCTCTAATACAATGTTTTATTTTAAGTGCGTTTCCTTTTTCTGTTTTGGGCACCCGATGGTTTCTTTTTACCATCCCCTAAATCGGCCATCTGCAATCAAATAGATCATTTAGCATATAAATATTTCACTCACTTCAATGAAATTATATGAAAGTAAACTTACTTAAATAAAATGTTATATGTTATAGGTATAAATTATTATTTATAAATATATTTATGTAATAAAATTTAAATGACCAATATCAAGCCCAAGTAAAGTAGTTATCATAAATTATAAACTCACTCATACTTATTGTGTGTGATTATGATTAATGATTACAAATACCACGATATGGCATCAATTAGGTATGTAAGTTTATTTTTTATTAATGAATTAGTAGGTAGGTATATCAGTATTGTAACTATGTTTTTTTATTTTTTATTTTTTTTATTTTTTTTATTTAGGAAACAAACAGTCACATACAATTTTTACATACAATAGTTCAATATATACTTACAGACTTAGAGTTCCATTACATATAACTATAATAATATATATTTATCACAACATAATACACACAAAAAATGAATAATCATAAGAAAGAGTAGGTACGTACAGACAAGAAGACAAGAGTACACATACAGGGACAAACAACGAATTCAAATTCATTACGCAAACAGCCTCCAAAAGCCGACCCAAACCCACAGAATGCCAATGCGATGGGTAGACATTAGCACTCTATGAGTCCAGGCCAACCTTCAAAAGCCGTTCGCGCAATTTAATTTTGTATGCAGCTAAACTATTGCTGAACACATCCAAGCCTCCAAAATCCCCATTATATGTGTCAACACTACGTCTAAAGAAGTTATTACTGGTATAAATTGTTCTATAAAAGGGTACCGAAAACAGGTCCAAGGTCCGAGAACCGGGTCTGGGCACTCTCAAGCTTATCTTTTCTAGAATGAATGATGCGTATTCATGATTCCCTCGATAGTCTAATGATTTAATAAACTTCTTTTGAACTCTCTCAATACGGTTAATATGACAAGCAAAATACGGACTCCAGACTATGCAACCAAAATCTAAAAGCGATCGAACAAAACTGTAATACAACACTTTCAGAGTATGGGGATCTTTAAAAGGTTTAGAAATCCTAAGTACAAATCCAAGTTGACGGAATGCTCTGTTAACAATGGAATCTATATGTAAGTTATAGGATAAGTTAGAATCCATGAGTACACCCAAGTCGCGTACGGATGTGACTCGACGTAATAAATTATTGTTAATTTTATAATCAAAGACATAAGGATTATGTTTCCGGGTATACGATATAACTGAACATTTTTCAAGATTCAGGTATAATTGATTCAAAGAACAATACTCAGATATTCGTTCCAAATCAGATTGCAGCTGCCAGGAGTCACAACTACTACCTACTGGTTTGAAAATTTTAGCATCATCAGCATACAACAAAATGTTTGAATTATGGATTACCTCATCTATGTCATTGATGTACAAAATAAAAAGCAATGGTCCAGCATGGGATCCTTGAGGAATGCCCGATGGGATTTTCAGGAACCGTGAGACATAACCCCTTATAGATACAGCTTGAGACCGGTTCTTAACATAAGAATGAATCCAGCAGAGTAGATCGCCATGTATACCTATAGACCATAGCTTCTCTATGAGTAAGTCGTGATTAATTTTATCAAATGCTTTGGTAAAATCGGTATACACGACGTCCACTTGAAGCTTACTGTCCATAAACTCCACTAAAAAGTTCGTAAACGTGAGCATATTTGTTTCAACAGATCGTCTTTTACAGAAACCATGTTGGTTGAGAGAGATATGATTTTTCAGCGCATTAGCCAGTGAGGCAGTCACAATCTTTTCTAAAATTTTACCAAATAAATTAGTTTTAGATATAGGCCGATACTGGGACACATCATTCCTTTTTTCACTTTTCGGAATAGGCGTTATGAGAGCTTTTTCTTCTAATGTAACAGTAGTTATATCTCAATGATTGTAAGTAATTGTAACCGTAACAAAAATAGGTAACTCTGTAAAAATAAAATTTACTTACCTTGACACTGCCTTGACAGTATTAATTTCCGTTGTTTATGATTTAAGTAGGTACGCACTGAAAAAACTCCATCCATTTGCACATTATTTTTTTACGAAAACACAACACAATCAATTAAATCGATATTGGTGGGCCTAACTGAATTTCCACTTGCTAGAATCAATCACAGTCTAAACTGCTAGAATTTTTAGTGCTCACTCGGCGGCTATCGCAAATAGGTATAATGAAAAAAAAATAATTCAAAAATTAAGGAAAAGAAATGGATTTAATATTTCTTTAACGTTTCACAGCATTAGACAAAATCAAACTTTAATTTTCATGCAATAAGATTCAATTGTCATAGGTCTGTGGAGGAACGGGGTGAGATGTTCCTCCAACACAAAGGAAGGATCCTCCGACCAGGCAAGGTGATCACGCCTGGCGGGCCGCGGCCCAACGATTGTCGTTGGGATGATGTATATATGTATTGTAGCAGCGCAGGAACTTCACTTTCGCGATACAGGATTTGTAGTATCGTAGTAGTTCTGCTTGATGTCGCTAGATGGCGATGGGTACATGTGGTATCGCCACATCACTCCCCTCCAAGACCGGAGGTTGATTGCGATGAGTCAGCTGTCTTAGCTCTCTTGAGGAGCGTGCCACTGCCAGTCTTGAGTAGTTCCGTTTCGTCGGATCTGGACGCCGCTTATTCCATTGACGGAACAGTCATCCACGCTAGTCCCAGTGAGTCGGGACTACCGCTGGTCCCGAAGATGCGGGGCAAGTGCGGTGCTGCGGTGCTGCGGTCCTGCGTTGAATGCCCAGCGAGTTGGGACTCGAAGCGTCGAGACGAAACCTCGGCGAGCCGCTAGTGAGGCGAGGCGAATCCTCGGTGAGTTGAGGTGAGTCCTCAGCAGTGACGGGGCGAATCCTCGATAAGGCGAGGTAGTCCCCCGTGTATTGGCACGAAATGGCTGAGTTACTACGTAGACGGGAGAGATGTCCTCTTCTTACGTGACCGTATGAACGTGTACTGTGTGCCGTAGATGCAGGCGTGGCCGAAGGGTAACCAGGCTGCAGCAATCGCTGCATGCTGTGGTAGCCTTGTAAGGGCCGAAGGTGCTGGATGGCGAAGACTTGATTACCGCTCATGCGGAAGAAGCGAATAGGATGTGACGATGAGAATGCTGCTGACATGCTCAGCGAAGTTTAGGTTACGTGATCACAGATCGTCTAATGACATCAATCAGTAATCGACACTCAGAGCTGCATCGCGAACTTACATTACAATATACACCCTAAAATCCTAATTATAGAGGCCATTTTGCTTAAAGTGCGGACGCCAGGCGGCTAGGTCAAAGGGCCTCTTTGAATGGAGATATTGCCGCGTGCGTGTTAAATTAATTTAATTTTTATGAGTATCCTAATAAGAGCTATTTTATAGCATATCGTGAGCGGGATGACACTTGCCGAAAGGCAAAAGTGACAATAATATAAATTTTAATATTGGTTGATGCCTATATTTTTATGCATGTAGGGGTTTAATTGACGTAAGTGTACGAAACATGGGAATGGCGTTAATATTGTACTTATGAGTTAAAGGTTAAATTAGGAAATATCGAAATGTTTAGAGCTCGGCCTGCGCCCCCTCGGGCTACGCGCCCGGGTGCGGCCGCACCCTTGAACCCCCGGTTAAGACGGCCCTGTAAACAGACTAGACTAGACCTTCGGTTTAGAAATCGCACGTTTGACGAAAAAAATAAATACACGTGATACTTTACTACACCTCCCTCTGCCCCTTGTGATATTACGTGATTTTTTCTCCCCCTTTCAAGCCTCACATGATTAATAGAAGGCCCCTTGCTTGTTCTTTTCCAGTTTAATTTGATGCAAGGTGGTGGTACTGGTCTCAGCAATCATGTCAGAACGACCCCAAAGCCCTGAATCTACACATGAACTAAAACTATTCTCAACACCTTTGCTTAATGATGCTGTAAGTACCTTAGGATGTTTATTTTAGAAACAAAATTACTTTAATGGTTTAAGGGCTTTCAATTCTAACAAATAAATAAACTGTCATTAAGCTATTTGGCTATGCACATAAATGATTTCTGCAATATAAGTGGTTAGAAATGAGTGTTTGATGGGAAGTATGAGGCCTGAAACTGCGTTAAGCGGGCGTTCGCGACGGGCAACCGTCGCGTGTCTACGCACGTGGACATGTAGGCGGACTCTGTGGGAATGCGACGGTCCCCGTCACGGAGACCGGATTATTTTATTTACGTAATGCCGCTAGTTCTATTTTAACGGTATGCATGGATAGTCGCGTCGATGGAGAACTTAACTTTCCAAGTGTACGTGCGACCCGTATTACCTAGCGTTATGGACTGAACAAGCCCGTGCGTGATACTGCTGGCGGGAAACTCATGTGCCCTCGCGACGGGTACCGTCGCACGGAGACGGGCTCGGTGCTTGGGTGCAGCGCATGTCCCCGAGAGCACTTTTGCGTAGCACTTTTGTATGAAACCACGCGGGTGCCGGTTAACGCAGTTTTAGGCCTAATTGATTATAATAATTTGTCAAGAAATTTGTTTGAGATTTTACGGATTTTGATAAAATTTTGTAACCATTTATAATATGGTCCAACTTAAAAGATAGAATAGTATTTATCTTAATCACGGGAATGGGAGCAGAACTATTGCCTTTTTGACTTTTGTAACCATACTTAATCTTTTAAGCAACTGAATATACAAAAGACTGAGGATCTTTGGGGCATTTCAATCAATAAAATAAATAATGCCCGTTTTTGCCCATTATCTTGCATTAATATTTAATCATTGTATAGATGATAAACAGTTTCCTACACTCATGAATAGTCATGAAATACAGTAAAATCATTCCGTTATTCAAAGCAGGAGACAAAAGTGATCCATCAGATTTTCGGCCCACCTTCATACATCCAGCACTCAGAAAATATTTGAAAAAAAATTATTTAATCAACTGCTTTCACATTTCACTTCTAATAAGTTACTTTACACAGTTTGGATTCACTAAAGGCAGAAACACAATGAATGCAGGAATTGAACTCATTAAACATATATTTGATGCCATCGGTATCTTTTGTGATCTATCAAAGCTTTTGACGTTAATATGTGCTCTTTATGTGCCTAAATTGAATAAACGAAATTGATTCTTTAATTATTTGGTGGTCCTTCTCTAGCCCATCAGCAATACTAGAATTCTCCTGTTTCTACCGACCCCCGTTTTATGATCCTGTTTCTACTAACTCTTGTATTTACTTATTATAGAATATGACAATATACAATTTCTGTAAGAAAACTAAGAGTGCATATTGTATACAGGATTCTACCTGCAGTCCAGTTACAACAGGGAGGGCTGTGACACCCACAGACTCGGAGAGTGATGAAATAGACCAGTCCAGTGAAATCCCTGCTAGCAGGGCTACTGTACTAAGAGGTCATGAATCAGCAGTTTTCATGTGCTCCTGGAACCCAAGTATGGACTTACTCGCTAGTGGGTCTGAGGACTGCACTGCTAGGTAATATACAAAGACAAAAATACATTTTGTATTTTTGTTTACTTCTTTGTACATCAATCATTATCCTCTTCATTTTCAATTTATTAATTTTAATGAAAATCATTCACATTTTCTGTTCTTCTTTTTTTTTCATTATGTGAACATGCTCTTCTATGTTTCAGAATATGGGATATGAGAAATAATTCAACTACTCCCAAACAACTGATTCTAAAATGTTGCATTCAAGAGGGTGGAGCTGAGGTACCAACTTTTAGAGATGTTACATCTCTGGACTGGACTGTAAGTTGCTTTCCGTAATGGTCATGAAGCACTTGCTACGTAAGCTACAATGATGAATAACCAGAAATAGTACCTATATAGTTCACTGAGGTGAGAAGGTGTCTGATTTATTTATCGACGAGGCATCAGCGATCGAAATTGCACTTTCTCTTGAGTGATACCTACACAATTGAAATTTAATACAGCGTCTAGTGACCCATGACGGCGGGCGGTTTTAGTCAGTTTGAGTCCGATCAAAATTTGAAATCAAAATTCTACGAAGGCCGTGGAAAGTATAAAAAAAAGAGACGCGTTGCACTCCGTGAGTGCCGGCAGAAGTGAAAACTTATTCTTTCTTTCTTTCTTCGTTATATACAGAGAGAAAGATAAAAAGAACATACCATTCTATACCATACCTATAATATAGCGCCAATCATAGAACTTATTACTAATTTTCTGTCAGAAGAAATTAATGAATTACAAAAAGAAAAAATAAGCACAAAAAGTAATAAATTACAAAAAGAAAAAAATATTACAAAAAGTGTCAGAAGCCCAGGTTCGAACCCGGTAACATCTGAAACCATAAGGACTCACAGTCGAAGCGTTTACGGCTTAGCTACGAAGCTTCATATCGTACTTGACAAAATAAACAATCTTTTGCTAATGTTGCATGACGTCAGTCGCCGGTTACGGTTCAAAGGTCAACCGATCCTGACGCAAGTTTAATATATTTTACCCATCCAACGCCGCTAAAGAAGTTTTCACTTCAAAAAACCTATCAGGCAAGTAATACTTTGATCACACGCACCAAATGGCAAGACTGTGCGTCTAGTGACCCGAGACGGCGGCGGTTTTAGTTTAGTCCGTTCGAGTCCGATCAAAATTTGAAAACAAAATTCTACGCAGGTTAAGCCGTTGGCAGCAGCTAGTAAACTCGGCCGAGGGCTCCACCGCTGTGCGCCGCGTACTTCACATGTAGGTACGGAGCAAACTGCCGAGTTTCGCCACTCGGTGCGTAGGATCAAGGCATAAAGGATTTGCGTACAGGAATTTTTGATTGTTCCTCTTCACTTCACGCATCACAGCAATAACAATAGTGAACAAAATTGAACGAATGAATGGTTGTTAGACGAAAGTAAGACCGTAATTTTATTGTAAGCGAAATAAACAAAACACTACACGGGGATTTCCCTTTTGCTTGGCAGTCATTAGTCAGACAAAAAAATCCCCACGCTGTGCCCGCGCAATCCCTTGAAGGTGCGTTCCGTTTTGCGCAAAAATCCTAGTTAAATTTAATAATTAAACGAAAAAATCAAAAATAAAAACGTGTTTAATTGATTTTCTTTTTAAATAATCGTACTTTTTTCGATTTTTTAAAAGAATCATGATTTTTTCCAACCTTGCCACCAACATATTTTTATTTCATGGGATAAAAAAGTGAAGGCTAAGGAGGGGCAGCGCGATCCCGACAGGCTGTGCGATCCTCCTCCTTGACAAATTCTGGCCGGTACCGGATCTTTTAGAATGTTTCTTGTAACGATACTGTATCTACTTGTAACATGTACAACATTTTTCACCAGTGTAAATCTGCAAATAGCCTAGATCAGCGTTTTCCAATTGCAGGGTCGCGACGCGGCACCGGCCCATCAAAATAAAATAGCGGGTCGCACCATTCCTGTCCTTGTTTTTTAAATAATATCTGCTATTGATCGACGCATCATATATTAATTTAAATGAACAACACTATATCACCTTAAAAATAAATATAGAAACTGACTTGAAGTGGAACCAGACGTTAAGATAAAACTTTCGTCATTTTCTGCAAACTTGTGTTCTTTAGGAAAAAATAAGCAACAGTTCCATACTTTGCACTAAAATTCAGTGACTAAATAGGTCATCATCATCATCATCTAGTTGCCCTGGTCCCAACTATTTGGGGTCGGCGCAACTCAATTTCCTCAGTTACTCCCTTCTTTGCCATATCATCTTTCAAGCAATCCATCCATCTTTTCTTGGACTTACCTCTTCTCCTAAGCCCCCTACATTCATATTTTGAACTACCCTTACAACATACTTTGTTCTCTTCTCATAATATTTCCATACCACGACAGTCGCTCGGTTCTCAATTTTTTTTTCACTGGTGCCTCTTTCCATACTTCCTCTAATATACTCATTCCTTATTCTGTCCATTCTCGTCACAGCACACATTGCAGTTTTTTTTTTCATTCGTCGCTTTCAAGGCCAAACATGACGATCCATACATTACGGCAGGTATGATCATGGACTTATGGATTTCCCCCTTAAGCTTGAGGGGAAATTGGGGATCACATATTGTGGCTCTGACCTGCCGCTATTTCTTCCACCCTGCCTCTATTCTGTGCTTCTATGCGCGATCAATTTCCCCATTCGCCTGGATAAGAGAACCGAGGTAGCGAAAATTTGATCAGACTGGTATTGGTGCACCATCTTATTAGATGGGCATACCATGGGTGTAGAACTGGAAAATCACAAGACGTGATGATGGGAGGATTATGAATGACTTGATGGGAATCCACAAACAACGTGTGCAAGTTTTTGTTCGCACGCCTATAGTTTTCGCACAGTTGGCGAAGACCAAAAAGGGTGTCTGTGGTCATGCAGCCAGGCATGAACCCGAACTGGTTTTGGGTAATCATGCTTTCCTCTCGTACACGCTTCTCTATTACTTTCTCCGATGGTTATTATTATTTATTATTTCCAATTTGGGGACGCCGGACGGCCGGACGGATGATCCATCCGCGGCTTCTGCGGGCCATTTCATCCAATTCTCCGACCCTCCCCTAAGGGAGTTCTCCGATGGTTACTGTCACCCTTATTTGTAAAGATGGAGATCAGCGACTAAATAGGTGATACCAAAATATTATATGTATACCATCTATCTTATAAAATTATTAATGGCACCAGCTCGGGTTAAAAGTATTCAGTGGTTCACGAAGGAGAAGTGTAAAAAGAACCGGGTTATGGCAGAACAATATTTGGGATACACTGGCCTAGATGTATTATATTTCTTTCCTCAAATTACCTTAAAAATAATTTCTTACAGTTTGGTGGTAATCTGTTGGCGACAGGGTCATTTGATGGTTATGCTCGTATTTGGACTAAAGATGGCACACTAGCATCCTCACTACGCCTACACAAAGGCCCTATATTCGCCTTGAAATGGAACAAACAAGGAAACTACATTTTGAGTGCAGGGGTAAAGTGAATTGAATACCTATATACTAAAATATAAGTAAATGACTATTTATTAAATTCAATGCAAAAAAGTAACACAGTTCCTTGTTAATTTTCAGGTTGACAACACAGTTATATGGGATGCCTCCACAGGGTATTTTACACAACAATTTGTGTGTCACAAGGCACCAGTTTTGGATGTTGACTGGCAAACAAATACTTCATTTGCCTCATGCTCCACTGATAAATGCATTTATGTATGCAAATTGAATGCTTCGAATCCAATTAAAAGTTTCCAAGGTCACACTGTAAGTATTCCACTAATAACATAAAAGGTCAATAAGTTCTCAGAGCCAGGCCAGCGCGCGGACGCAACGTTTGCCCCTCTCTACCGAGGTAAGATCGGGACAGACTCTCTAAAAGCCGTAAATGACCCGGTGTCTGAGGGGGGGTGTCTTAGCCGGTTCGAGTCCGACATAACCCCCTCCGCCGGCGGAGGCGTAACCGCAAGAAAATAGATAGGAACAATCTTATGTCCAACCTCACCAAAGACCTACTAAGTATTAATGTGTATTTCAGAATGAGATAAATGCTATAAAATGGGATCCTCAAGGACAATTATTAGCTTCTGGTTCAGATGACATGACATTGAAAATTTGGTCAATGAAACGAGACACGTGTGTGCACGACTTACGAGCTCATTCCAAGGAAATTTATACAATCGAGTGGTCACCCACTGGACCTGGAACACGGAACCCAAACAAGAATCTTATCTTAGCAAGTGCATCATTTGATTCGACTGCGCGGTTGTGGGATGTAGAGACAGGTGTCTGTATTCATACAATGACAAAACACACTGAACCAGTTTACAGTGTGGCATTCTCCCCCGATGGGAAGTTCTTAGCTAGTGGTTCATTTGACAAAAGTGTGCATATTTGGTGCACACAAACAGGAGAACTTGTTCATTCATATCAAAGCTCAGGAAGCATTTACGAAGTGTGCTGGAACTCTCGTGGTACGAAGATCGGCGCTGGCACTAGTGACGGGAGTGTATTTGTGTTAGATTTGCGTAATCTATAAATAAATTAATATGTAATGAATTATCCATACCAGCTGATGGTCGCCAGCTCCTTGGAATATTGTTTGTAAAAGATCTGAAAATGTATATATTTTCTCGTCGCGTGTCGATAAAAACCGGACTTGATAAATTACCATTTTACCCTTAGGTATACAGTGCTAACATAGTGAGGCGCTACGAGTTAAATGTATATATTGGATATCTCGAACGATGAGTCCATCCACAAACGCTAAATGCGAATGTACTACGGAAAGTATTCATCCAACGCAAACTGAGGCTCTTTTTTTTAGCACAAAAGGTTACAAAGGCAAGGCACCCTGAGCTAGATCCACCACCTCGAGGATCGGTTCGGTATTAAGTATTTAAGTATACTATATATACTTAGTCTCGCTATGAGATAGCACTAGTGACATGCTAGTGTTACCATCTAGCGATATTTTTATGTGCAGTTCTTTGCAGACGTACTTTGCTACATGTGAGTGAAATAGTTATTTAATGCTCAGAATTTAATACACGAGGGGACTTGCGCCCTAAAAAAAGGCGTCGGTATATAGTACGAATCTGAGCAGTCGGTATATAGTACGATTCAGGCCAACGCTCCGGAGACTAAAATGACAAAGAGTAATCGCAAGAGACGTCACTGTTTCACAGAAGACAGGCTTTATCCGACGCAATGTGCAGGCCAAATGACTGTATCATCCTTGATGAGCATATTTCCTTCTAGTCTCCTTCACGTTAGGTCGTCTTCGGGACATTTAACTTGGACCTAAAATGCGCTCAAAATGAGGTCTATATTACCTTATTTTGAGCACATTTCAGCCAGCCACACACGTTCCAGTATACTTGCGCCAAAGTCTAGACTTGCACAAGTGCACATAATTAGAAACTTGCGCAAGTATCTTCTAACAATGTTCGAGTATACACTGCAAGTATACTTGAATGTGTGTGGCTGGCATAAGATTCATGGGTGTCTTTGAGGATAGCACGGAGTGCTACGGCGGTGGTTTTTTTAATTATACCTCAAGCTTTTAATATCACTCATACCGACAGAGATTAAGCGAGTGTGTATTATATTACTCAATATTTATGCAGTTCTATTCGACAAAGCGACAAACAGATCTGAAAGTAAAAAATGGATAATTGTAATACATTTTACAATTTTATTATAGTTAATAAGTGTGAATAATGGAGAACCGCTAACAGGGATGTATGGCGCGTTTTGTGCAGAATGATTTAAAAAGAAAAACGTATCAGATAATTTGCAATGTTATTTACATACAAATTTAAGGCAAAAATAAAATATCCTGCCAGTGTTTCACAATTATTTGTAAATTATAAATTAATATAAACAAGAAGAAATAGGTGTCATAAGTATTGTAATCATCTAAATAGTGTATTTGCCATAGTAATAGCTTTATTTTACTTGTTAGAATACAGAAAATAATCACATTAATGATATTGTACATCCATTTATAATTACTAGCAGTGCTCTTTTAATTACAAGCGTATACTTATAAATCACTGAGATGTGTAGTGCAATTTTTGCTGTAGGTATTATTTACAAGATGTTTACATTCTGTCTATTACAATTATAATAATTGTACTGTGTAATTTAGAATTATAATTTATAACAATAAAAGTCTGTGCTTTTTATGGTAGTTAATTTCTTTATTTGTACCATTAAATTAATAATACCTTCTCATCCCACTTCTCTTTCTTTTCGTTTTTTGGGGGCAATAGTATCTTTTGAGCCATCACATATTCCAATAGTAATTATTATTTCATTGGTCTCTTATATGCTAATAAATCCTCATGTTTATATAGAACATGTAACTTTTCATACAAGAATTTAAAGAAATACAATAAATTATCATACTGTCCTTCATAAGGCTGACATTGTGGGTGTTGGTCTTGTGTTTTATGAACAGGATAGTGGTGTGTGAGATGTGAATGGTAGTGCTCACTTCTACCCCAGGCACATAAGTGTATCTCTAAAAGCAATTGATGTAATGCTTCTATTGTTGAGAGGTACCACCTAGGACTACCTTGTTGATGCCGCCAGAATTGTGAAGGTCTATTTTGTAATACAACTTTGGGTATCTTTTGCAATCTTTCATCAGCATAAATACCATGACTTTGATTCCAAGTGCTATCTATCAACACCACTCTATCTATAGGTAGCTTTTCCACATGGTGTATATTTTCAACCTCATTGCCATTGAATACTTTTGTCATTAGGGTGCCTACATTATATCCTGCTGGCAATGTAGCCAGCAAACGTTCAGAATAGCTGGGCGTATTATTTTTGTCTATGTATAAATCTTGAACTGTTCTTGCTTCAGCCCCTGGGTATAACAAAACAGTTCTGCCATCTAAAACATATTCTGGCATGTCTGGGTATATGTAGACATTAACATCTTGTGGAGCTAACACAGCTGCATGTGCCGAAGTACTTTTACCATCTATTTCACGACGATGTTTAATTATGTCAACTTTAATAGGTAGCTAAAAAAAAGAAAAAAATAAGATATTGCCAAGATTTATGAAAAATATCCGTAATGGTATATAGTACCTAATAAATCGTACTGCCTTACTTTACACACTGGAATTTGTCCCTCGAGAGATGAAACTGGAACGAAACAAGTGTAACAGAAGTACATTCGTGATTTCCCACAACTAGGGCATGGACTACGACTAGCTAACTTTTCGATTGGCTTTGAGCTGGCAATAATCATTCCTTCGAAGGGTTTATCATCACGGCTGCGTGCTTCTAAACTTTTTGGATTCATTATTTACTTGTAACCTATAAAGTCTTGAGTAAAGTTTTAAAGTCTTGAATGAGATTTTTATTATTATTATTAGCTATTGTCTGCATGAAAGTTTATTCACTACTTCATTATAAATTATGTTAGAATGTGATTCATAAATAAATATAATATTTATTACTCTCGACTTGACAAGTTGACATGAGTTGACAATACATTATATTATAATCTATGCAACAGACAATACAAACTTTATCTTTATTGCTACGAATAATGTATCCTATAGAAGTGTAACTCGGCTCAAAAAATGGCACCACATAATGGGGACCGCGGAAGGCGGGGCTCAAAAAGTGTACCGCGCGGCGCTGTCACGCGTAGGTATCGTACGGTTGTGTCACTGGAATCAATCTGTCAGTGATTTTAATTGTGTTAGTTTTTTGTGAGTTTTCGCGTTAATTACATTTCAAATATGCCTTCGTGTGTTGTGAAGTGGTGCAGAATCCATACTGATAAGAAAAACGCTGGAATCACCTTCCATAGGTGAGTAAATATTCATTTTAAAAACACGTACTTGGCGAAGTTGAAAAGTGGTATGCAACATGAACGCAATTCCTAAATAAAATTATTTTTTATGCAGTGTTCTTATTTAGTTCATTACTTAAATTATTTATTTTTAAAAAGTATTTTACTATTTTTCAGATGGTTAGTCCATTACATTCAAATGTAGAATCATCTGGTCGACAATTGAAATTAACAATTTTAAAATAATGGTAAATAAGTGTATAACCCCTTAAAGAAAGCCATCGTATAGAAAGGAATCACTACGTTATGTTGTTAAAAGCTAGAATCGAATAGTTTCTTATAATTAGTTTGCATTATATTGTTAAAAACGAGTCTTTACTAAATTCCAACCGCCATAAATTAAATAAACTAATTATTTTCAGAGGTACATAATTGTGAAAAATAACAACGTATTTTGATTTGTATGCATAGTTCAATCAATAGAAAAATAATAACAATCCAGTTATTATTTTTTGAAGTGAAATCTTTTTTTAGCGGCGTTGGATGGGTAAAAAGTGTTAAACTCGCGTCAGGATTATTTGACCTTTGAACCGTAACCGACGACTGACGTCATACAACATTAGCTAAAAATTTTTTATTTTGTTAGGTACGCCAAGAAGCTTCGTAGCTTAGCGGTTAGCGCTTCGACTGTAAGTCCTTATGGTTTCAGTTAGTACCGGGTTCGAAACTGGGCTTCTGACATTTTTGTGATTATTTTTTCTTTTTGTAATCTATTACTTTTTGTGATTATTTTTCCTTTGTAATTCATTAATTTGTTCTGACAGAAAATTAGTGATAGGTTCTATGATTGGCGCTATATTATAGGTATTGTATGGTATGGTATGTTCTTTTTATCTTTTTCTCTGTATATAACGAAGAAAGAAAGAGAGAACAAGTTTTCACTTCTGCCGGCACTCCCGGAGTGCAACCCGACTTTTTTTATTGATTGAACTTTGATTGAACTTATTCAATAAAAATTAACACAAACAAGCTGTCTTATTATTGTATAACACCATCCACGCTCATCACGTTCGTCGCTTTGCAACTATGACGTTTGGGGCGCCGAGACAGCATGACTTTGGCGCGACCAATCGCGTGCAAGTGTTCAACAATGGATGTGTGAGTGTTTTGTTTTATTGCTGTTTTTTAGTATGCGTAAGTTACTCCAAAATTTCAGCGATAACTCTATGGGAGTTACACTTCTATAGGATACATTATTCGTAGCTTTATTGTCATTTTTTTTCTATTTTGGCGACGAACTTGAGATGCATGACCATAGAGGATTTAAACGGCCATGGATACAAGTCTTTAAAGCTAAAAATTGCCCTTAAGTTCTGTACAAAAAACGTCTATAAAATCCAGTTAGCTCAATTCTTCACATCCAAATTATTTTTTTATTCGAGCAAACGATCGTCATCACAATGATGGTACCTCGCATTTCAACTCGCATCGGCAATTTGATTATGTTTGAATAGAGCTTCAAGAGAGCATTTTGGGAGCATCTGTTCATTGACAGTATTGGATTTTGGCAATTACAGCACCCTTTTACTCAGCGTAGTGATTAAATAAGCCTCACGCACGAGCAAGTCACGAGTACACGACCCGTGAATGGCCCCTTGATAGAGTCAAGAACTTACTATTCAAACCTACCCTTAATAGTCTATGGTTTGTGGTTACTGGTTAAAAAAATACTATCAATTTGACAACATTAATCAAAATAATAACTGTCAATTTGTTTGATTAGCTTAGCTTTTCGTGCAATTTAATTATCTATTTTATGTTCAAAATTAAGTAAAACAATCACGGTTAATATAATATCTCATCTTTTATTCTTCGCCACTACTGATTTTCTGCTATGTAAACTGAAAGTAAACAATACTTCAAACATAATCCGGATTTGATAATGAAAATTATTTTGTAAATAATGTGATGCATGTATTGCCTTCACCGACGAATCTTTTTGTATATTTTGTTTTTGTAGATAATGAAATAAAAGAGTTGAAATGGATTTATCAACAAGTAATCTCACTGGACTCCTTCAAAAACTGTGTGTGGCATTGTCACTAGATCCAGGTAGATTCCATTTTCAAAATATAAATTGTTTTTTAACTTTGCATTAGTATGTCACATAGAGCCATTCAAGTATTTGTATGAATCTGTAAATATTTAGAACCTTTACTCGTTATTTATGGATATTTTACAAGAATATTTCAAATCATTATTGCCAAACTTTGTCACCTACAGTTGTAAGATTTTTCAATGTAGACATTTCATTTTAATTCCTCTATCTATAGTATAGTATATTATATCTGTTACTAAAGGTTACTAATTATAGGAATGGTGTATTACACAAAGTATGTTTATATAGATGGTGCATATGAATTAGCAGTATCATACCTTTCATCAACTGGTGAGAAAACTCGAACTGCACAAGATGAAAGACTTCTGTGTCAGAAAATTCAGACAAAGCTTGCCAGTGTATCTGCACAAGATGTAGAAAAATTCAATGAATGCTATTCTAAACTCAAAACTTCTGTAAGTAGTTGTTATTTATTATCACATAATGGTATGGTATGGTAACACGGGCTGGTATCCGCAACTCCACGTCATGGCGCGGTTTTTGCGTGAGGGATTATCACATAATTATTATATACATAATTATGTAAACCACATTCCTAGCAAAGGCAGCACTTAGTAAACTAAATTTGTTAACCAGTAATTGGCCAACATATTATTGCAAAGAAGGTATTGTGATTAGTGTGATATACCTATTATTAGCCTCTTTAAATATTGTTAAACTATTTTCAGAACAGATCTGTTTTCAGAGTCGGTAGCACGATTGTGACGCCCCTGGTGTTGCAAACGTCCATAGGCCACAGTAACCACTTCCCATCGGGTGGGCCGTGTGCTTGTCTGCCACCTAAGTGGCATAAAAAAAAAACTTTATAAACTTGAACTTGTGGTTTTGTCTGGCTAAGGCATCTACGCTGTCCCATTCATGTACCATAAATACTTGGTTACAACTTCTGTTAATATCTTCCAGTTTATTTTGAAGCAAAGAGTGTCAGTCCTGGGCCTACTATTGGCTCTGTCAGAGATGCCTCAGCACTCAGAATCTACACAGCAACTATTCCCAATACCTCTTCTTAATATTACTGTAAGTACCTTAATTTGATTAATGTAGAAATAATGTATGCATACTAGTAGTAGGGTTATAAACTTCAGTTTTACAACCTATGTGTAGTAGTGGTGGAACATACAATTACTAAGACAAAGGTTTTGGGATTGATTTGGAAATTTTTGCATCCATGATTATGTATGTTTATTATGATAAATATTTATAAATTATAAATTTGCATTGATCTAAGTTCTATGCATAATATAGATTACCAAATTATAGTACAATAAATAAGCGTGTTTATCTTCTTTTTAGAACCCATATTACAAGCAAACTTAGCTATGGATGTTCTTAAAAAAATAAGCTAATACTATAATAATAAGCTACGACAGGAATACATTGGGTTAATAAGGATATACCTTATTAACCCAATTATTATTCCTGTCAGGAGGTGTTATAAAACCTTAAATGCTACAATTTTAGCCCCATATATATATATATATATATATATATATAGGTAAAAACTTTTTGTTTAATTTGCACTTGAGGGCTCTCTGGGGTTTATTGATTTACAGCTATACATATGGAGGGTCAAAATTGCAGAATTTTGGATTTTCTAACACTCCCTCACAGGAATATGTTGAGTCACCAGTAACCCTGTATATAAAATTCTCTGAATGTTTCCCTTGGTGTCTCCATATCTTGGAAATGAAGGTTTTTATTGGAAAAAATATTAAGAAAATAGCCCAGATTGTTTCAGTAAGCAATAATAAAGTTGAAGTAATATTACAGAGATCAAGTATTGGAATCTCTGGTCAAGAATCAAGTACCAGTAAGAGCACCATTGGGTCAATGAGCTGGGGCAGCCATTTGATAAAGCAACGGGGCTCCAACCAGAGCTTACCATCTAATAACAACAGTAACATGATTGTTGCATTACCACGCACTGGTTAGTATGGTTTTCTTTTATTAGTTAGTTAGAGCATTATGTATGTCACTGGCTTGTCATGCGCGGTTCACACAGGTGACAAAAGTCGTGCGATTTTTGTCGTGCATTGAAAAACAACTAAATGGCAATTTGGCTAGAATTCCATAAGAGCAGCTTGATGAGGCGATTAATGTAGCAACTAGCCTAGCATGGGGAAAATTGACCCCTCATTAAAGTGGTAGAAAGAAATCCTGTGTGAATTCACATATGCAGACTGAGATCATCATGGAGACGTATTTTCCTAATTGCATCCGAAGCCAAGGTGAATTTGGAGCTCAGAATCTGCATTCACATCAATTATGTAGAAATCACAATTACTACCGAAATTACCATGAAATCTTAGTAAAACTTTTTTATACTGTGCCTACAGATCGCGTCAATGAACGCACATGCGTGCGCGAGGCGGTGCTAGCGGCGACGGGCGTGAGGACGCGCGGCGCCGCGACCTGCCCGCGCCCGCATAGCATTCTACACTCGCGCATCGCACATCTGGGCTTCCTACATGACCGGCTCAAAGAGTTCATCGACCCTTCCTCGGGGCTTATGCCGCAAGGTCAGGTTTAAATCATATTTTTCTTAGTTCTCCTATGAGTTTAAATATAATTTTATAAGATTTTCATTTCGGTCGACCAATAAATAATAGATTGATATGTCAAAGTATTAAATTGTATTTTTCAGTTTTATTTTTGTTACAGGTTTAATGGGCGAAGGCCTTGTGGCGTCAATAAGAGATGAACTTACAGAATATTATCGAAGTGTTGCTCTCTTGCAGTCCCAGGTATGGTTGATAATTCCATAGTTTATTTATAATTATAACAGCCATATCCAAGGACAGTTTTTCAATGTTAATCACAATGTTAGCGTATTGTGGTTTTTATGACTGCTTTTGTGGCGCTGTAGTTACTGCGCCACAGAAGTTTGTGCAGGTGCTGTGCACTTTTCGGGTTCAATCCCGGTTCGTGTACAGTTGTGGTGACAGTTGTGCGTTGTCCCGCAGGCGTGCGAGAGCGACGGTGGCGGCGGCACGCTGCGGCGCGTGAGTGTGTGGGCGCAGGAGCCGCTGCACCGCCTCACGTGGCTCGCCAACATCGCGCACGCCGCGCACCACAAGAAAGGTGCTCACTGTGCCCTGCGAGCCCTTAGCGTATTTCTAAATACGCTAAGGGCGACAACATTAAAAAAATACTACAAATAATGGTCATCTTATCAGATGATAGCGTAAAAAGACATTTAAAACTATAAATTAAACTAAAATAAGCATATTTTTTGGGAATTTCGCTTAAAAATATCTAATAATTTTTCGAATTTTTATCTGTGACAAAAACGCCCTGTGGTCGATCACAGCACTGCTGACTTCACACGCAAGTAAACACGGCTTTGTGACAGAACAGAAACAAACAGTTACACTACTAATTTTTAATTACCAGAGAAATTGCAGGGGCTGATATGGAACGTATATACTTCAACATATATGGAATAATACAAATACCCAACCATACAAAAAAACAAAGTTATTACCGTTTTTAAAATCTCACAAATGCATAGACACCTTTTTATTTACGCACGATGTGTGGATAGTAAATAGGTCATCAATGAACTTTTAACTTTCACCGTAAAAATGCCGAACAGTTCCGGGAATGCCCGACAATGCACGACAGGCGACGCAGTCTTCGAGGTCAAAATACAAGTACGATTTTATTGTATGGTTAATTGGTTAAATAGTTTGAGTACGAGTTTGATTCTAGTGGCAGTAAGTTTTTAATAGCGTGTTTAACACAAGTTTGGGTGTACTGAGTAAACAATGGTAAAACCGCAGTAACTTTTAACGTAGGTAATTCAGTACTTTTAAATTTAAGTAGGTACCTTATCAACTGGCAGATAGGTACTAAATAACTTGGAATAGTTAATTGACCTAATGATTAATTTATGTATTTAGCACGTGCAAGACTTACCCTACAAGTAAGTACCTACTTTAATTGTTGCTCGAAATGTCCTCCGTCATTTTGGATGCATAAACGAGCCCGCTCATAGTTCGATTTCAAACTGAGGAGAATGTCTCTTTGTTGCCGGATTTCATCGAAGGCGACAATTATCCTTTGTCGGAGGTCCTCACGGGAGTTGGGTTCACTGACATACACTCTACGTTTCACTTCACTCCACATGAAAAAGTCCATTGGCGTCAGATCCGGAGATCGATCCCCCATCCAATCCACCTGTCTTCAAATTGCGTACTGAGGTAGTCTCTTACCGCGATGTGGTAGTGGGGTGGAGCACCATCTTGTTGAAACCAGAGGTCTCGCAAGCTTGTGAGTGGGATATCACCCAACATGGTTGATACCATGGTTGGATGATACGGCGGGTCTACCCCGGCCTTGTGCGTGCGTCGGTACGTGAAATGAGCCGTGGTCTAACAGACGCTGGTAGACGCTCAACATCGTGGAATAATTTGGCTGTCGGGCATTCTGGTAGAGATCACGATACATCCGTAAAGCGGCACTCACATTTTCACCGGATAAAAAATAAGTACGTAACGTTAATGCGTATTCGCGATTGGTAAATTGGTACGCCATCTCGATAATGTCGATATTGATTAGGATGCGTGCGCGGATCGAGACGTTACAACCGGAACTGCATTGCATATTGCATTTATGATTTAAATTTTATTAACATCAAAGAGATGCCGCCGGCACGTGTAGCGCGGTGTGGTAGGTATGTGCGGGGCGCCGCCCGGCACTGCACCCCGCTCAAGGACGCAGAGCGAACTTTAGTAGAAAGAGAGAGCGCGTTAGTCATATTTATTGAGTAAAATTTTGTACGTCGTGAACATAATTTAGGTGGTTTTGAGCAAGAAATTGACATACATACTTTATTATTTTTTTTATAGAATAGATGTGTTCAGTATCGAATTCCTATCACGTCGCCAAAATTTCTCTGGTAATTAAAAAATATTCGTGTATATGTATTGTGCAACTACACATCATTTATACACCATTTTATTCACAAAGTTTGAAGAACAACTTTATTATTTACTTTGACTTCACTGCTTTAAGTTTATACAAAATGTTTACTTGCGTGTGACGTCACGTAATCGGCTCCATACAAGGAGACGGCGTTTTTCGCGCGCTTTTGAAAATTTAAACTTGAACATCGATTTTTTGTTAAAATCCGTTGATTTTTTTTTAAAATATCGATGTAGTGTGCATATTATATGCTAAGGAATAATTCAAAATGGTTTTCCAAAATTTGTCAAATACCCTATTATGTAGCAAGGAAACCCATCGGCCAGGCAGTTTTGAAAATTAGACAAGCCAAAAAAACACAAAAATAGATAGAAAGCCTTTTTTTTTTTAAATAACCCCGTACATACGCACTTACGCACAGATACATTCAGGGATGCACACACACAATGTGACCCCCTCGTTTTCACTTAAGACAAGGGTGTTTACTTGTTAGATACAAAAACTTGTAGACGACTTGTCAAAACATATTTATTTCTTTTACAATGGATTTGAGACTCTCAGACACTTTTTCGTTGATACTAGTGTAACAAAATGAGCATATCGTTTTTTTATTCTTTTTCGGGCATAGTTACCGATACTGTTCAAACACCTAAAGCTCAGGTCTTAATTTTGTTACACGTTATATTATAGAGTCAATAAGTTGTATACAAGTTTAAAACTCATTATTTTGTGTTCTCACTGGAGTCTGTGACTTGTTGCAACTTGTCAAATACTGGTATTAAACCTTGGTGAGTGGTTTAAATATCAATAATTTCTTGCCACAATTACCTACCTACATAATATTTTGTGTGGCTAGGAGGCGAGCTAGCGTCGTGCGTGCACAAGTTCGTCCGCCACGGCGACGAGCGCGTGGCCACCCTAGCCCGGCGGCTGCTCACCGCGCTCACCTACCCGCTGCTGCTCATGCTTACGCGCTGGCTGCTACACGGTAGGCTCTTCCTTATATATTTATTTATTTCATTCATTCTTTAAACCTTGAACCAAACTTAATGGCGACTCGGAAGCACGTGCGAGTGCGGATTCAGGCCAATCGTCTTTTGACTCGCTCTCTTTTTCTTTGGCCTGAACCTGCACTTGTACAAACTTCCAACCCGCCATTAAGTTTGGTTTGTTTGATACACATAATATGCTATTAACTGGTCCTATAGTTTTACATGTACTTTATTTCTTTGCAGGAGAAATTGATGACCGGTTTAACGAGTTCTTCATTGAGAGTCGTAGTGGCGTCCCTATTGACAGAATGTGGCACGATAAATACAGAGTGCGGTAAGTATCGTCCCCTGTCTCCATGTTGCAATTACAAAAGAGGTATAACATTTTTAGACACGGGTATTTTTCCCGATAATAGAAGATCTGACTTGTAGATTAGATTCTATGTTGCTATAGTATTTGCTATTATAATAGTGCTTGCTATCAGTGCGATTTTGCTCTGATACGAAAGACTAGTGTGCATAGGTCCATACATACGCGAGACACTAAGGTCGCGCTTGCGAAATTAGCCGCAAGCGGCGTGGCAGTCAAAATTGATGAAATAAAATGGTGAACCTCTCAAACCCTAGAACATTCTTGGCGTGAGAGCGCCACAGGTCGGCTATGTGGTAATAACATTACTTTTCAGGGAGTGGATGGTTCCATCGTTCATGTCGCGCGAGCAGGCGGCACAGATCCTGGCGACGGGCAAGAGCGTGGTGTTCATGCGCGAGGCGTGCCAGGACGAGCCGGGCCAGCACGACGCGCCGCCCAGCGACCACGCGCACCACTTGCAGGCGCTGCTCAAGCCTCAGACAGGTGACTGACATAGTACACGCTCCAGTATCGGTATACATTACAAGAGCGTGGTGTTCATGCGCGAGGCGTGCCAGGACGAGCCGGGCCAGCACGACGCGCCGCCCAGCGACCACGCGCACCACTTGCAGGCGCTGCTCAAGCCTCAGACAGGTGACTGACATAGTACACGCTCCAGTATCGGTATACATTACAAGAGCGTGGTGTTCATGCGCGAGGCGTGCCAGGACGAGCCGGGCCAGCACGACGCGCCGCCCAGCGACCACGCGCACCACTTGCAGGCGCTGCTCAAGCCTCAGACAGGTGACTGACATAGTACACGCTCCAGTATCGGTATACATTACAAGAGCGTGGTGTTCATGCGCGAGGCGTGCCAGGACGAGCCGGGCCAGCACGACGCGCCGCCCAGCGACCACGCGCACCACTTGCAGGCGCTGCTCAAGCCTCAGACAGGTGACTGACATAGTACACGCTCCAGTATCGGTATACATTACAAGAGCGTGGTGTTCATGCGCGAGGCGTGCCAGGACGAGCCGGGCCAGCACGACGCGCCGCCCAGCGACCACGCGCACCACTTGCAGGCGCTGCTCAAGCCTCAGACAGGTGACTGACATAGTACACGCTCCAGTATCGGTATACATTACAAGAGCGTGGTGTTCATGCGCGAGGCGTGCCAGGACGAGCCGGGCCAGCACGACGCGCCGCCCAGCGACCACGCGCACCACTTGCAGGCGCTGCTCAAGCCTCAGACAGGTGACTGCCTTACTAGCTTCTAAAAAGCTACATTTTAAAAAATCGACATGGTAGACACTTTTATCGAATCATCTTAAACTCTGGGCCTGTAAAAAGTTTACTAAGTCATGTTTAAGAACGCTTACATGCGCCAAATTTCCCCTACCAGGCCCATGACGCATATATGCGTCATAGCTATCGAAAAACACGTTGTGTATTCAACGTGTTTTTTGATAGCTTGGTAAAGAAATCACCTATAATGTCCCAGCCTAATGAAATATAATGAAATCAATTTAATGAGGGTCGTTTTCGAAAAAGGAGAAAGCACCTTCTTCTAACAGAACAGTAAATCTATAAAGTCAGTTATTTTTCTCGTTGTTGTTTTATACTTTTCAGTTTTTGAATTCGGTTTTTTTTAAACATTTTTTTTGGAGGAACATTTTTCATGTAAATATAGTTTCTCTCCAATTTAAAATAGGTCTTAATAAATAAATATATTATTTTGAGCTTGCTGTATGATTTCTAGGCGAATCCGCAGAGGATTTAGCGTGGTGGGAAGCTTCGGGACTCCGCGAGGGTGTGGCGGGAGCTCACGCGGTCGCATCGGCACGACTGCTGGCCGCGCTGACCGAACATCACCACTTGTTGGACCACCTCGCCGCGCACAGGAGGTACCTGCTGCTCTCGCAAGGGGACTTCGTGCACCATCTCATGACGTTGTTGAGGTATGCGGAAAATAACGACAAGTTTTAATTCCTTTACATTTTTTTGAGTGACATAAATTTCAGTTTAACGTGTAGCTGTTGTGATTTTTTTCTACGACCATTTGGTAATTTGCTTAATACATAACCACAAGTCAATCTCAATAGTACTCATTCCTGCCAAGTCGTGTTACAATGACCATTTCCACACGGGTCAAACGTACTACAATGAAACTTTTTTTTCCTTTTTTATGGCTATGGCATAAAAAAATCAACATAATAATATGATTATGCCAAAAAGCGCGCGTATTTGCGTCACGACTAAACATCGCATATAATTAGGCTGTCTGGATGAATTGCGCCGCGGTCGTAGAAAAGGATTTGTATGCCACTGTCGCAAACAGCTATTGTAATACTTGTGCTGATCTATTGTGCCTAGCACTCGTGTTACAATAGCTATCATTGCTTGACAGTGGCATAAAAATAACTATTATTATAATTTTCGACTAACTTCCATGTAATATATCTGTATTTTTTTTATAAACGACCTATCACGGTGACATCTATGTGCGTTAAGCTTGCGCAACCGTATATAACAAAGGTTGGTTAGACCTCGTTTGACTATACTCTACCTCTATTAGTTTTTATTTGATGAGTTCAGTCAACAGTTGCCATATCCCGTTATTTAGCATATTATTGCAACATGTAAACTTAGTACCTAACCTAGACTGACTACCCAGGGGTAGCTCGTGACCATTTTGGGTCGGAGGAGGCTCATTAAAAAGTCATTCACTTATTACACCTATACACAATTGCATATTCCGCGCGCAATATTCAGTGACAAGGTGATTCAAAGTTTCAGTTTAAAGGTAATTCAATGAATAGTATGGTAGCTAGGTTACGTAAGTATCGGAATTAAGTGCTTAATATCTTTATTAGTTACATAATTATTTATGAAGGGAGTGCTATGACCTTACGTGTACAGGGACGAGCTCAACAAGCCGGCGTCGTCGCTGTACGTGCACAACCTGTCGTGCACGCTGGAGGCGGCCGTGCGCGCCACCAACGCGCAGTTCGAGCCGCCGCACGTGCTCGCCAGGCTGCACGTCAACCTCTACCCCAACTGTACGTACCACATGCTTCACACTCTTTGTCTATAGTTGGAAATGTATTGTCTTAGTATGTTTACAGTCAATACGTACTTATTATGTGGATGTAGTGGTGTATTGCGTGATCATCAGAGTGATTATATGGAACCGGGAACCACGCGAATATCGTGGTGATGGTAATGCTTCATTTTAGGTCTCTATCAATTAATCAATTAGCCCACTGCAGTCCACTGCTGGACATAGACCTCTCCCAATGTGCGCCATTTCGTATGATCCTCCGCCTTCCGCATCCAGTCCGTCCCAGCCACCTTTTCGGCGTCCTCCCCTTCGTTTACCTTCTCGCGATCTCCACTCTAGAACTCGTCTGCTCCAACGGCCATCGGTCCTTCGACAGACGTGGCCAGCCCATTGCCACTTAAGCTTGCTTATTCTGCGAGCTATGTCGGTAACTTTGGTTCTTTGTCGGATCACCTCTTTTCGAATTCTATCCATCAGAGAAACTCCAAGCATAGCTCGCTCCATAGCCCGCTGCGAGACTTTCAGTTTATGGACTAGACCTACCGTTAGCGTCCACGTTTCCTCACCGTAAGTCAAAATAGGTGTTTTTAATAGGTTCGGTTCTGACATTGTTATTTCACCACTAGCTCCAGTGAAGGCTTCTAAAGGGGAAGACATAAAAATACAGTATTGCTCGTTCCATATATCTTGGACCTAAAATATGCTCAAAATGTGCTTTACACGCGCAGGGCACGTTTTTTTAAGGATTGCACAGGGTGCTACGGCCGGGGACGAGCTCAAATTCACAAAGCATAGATTATTACAAAACAACTAGCTGTCGCCCGCGGCTTCGCCCGCGTGGATGTCGGTTATCGCGAATCGGGGTATGAAAAATAGATGTTGGCCGATTCTCAGACCTACCCGATATGCCCACAAAATTTCATGAGAATCGGTCGAGCCGTTTCGGAGGAGTTTGGGAACGAAAATTGTGACACGAGAATTTTATATATTAGATATCGTATCGTAATAAAGTTTTATATCGTGATTTAGGTCCAAGGTGTATGCAACGAGCAATAATGTAGTATCATTTTGTAAGGTGACGGTCGCGAAGACTGCGGCTGGGACGTGTTCGCGCTCCAGTACCGCGTGGACGGGCCGCTGGGCACGCTGTTCCCGGCCACGTGCGCCGCGCGCTACCGGGCGCTGTTCACGCAGCTGTGGCGCGTCAAGCGCATCGAGTACGGCCTGCACGACGCCTGGCGCGAGCACACCATACTGCAGAAGAGACTGAAGTACATGCCAGGTAGGCACACACGCTCAAATAAGTCGGCCTTACGATCGAGAGGTCCCGGGTTCGAATCCTGGCCGTTACACTAACCGTCGTGAACCAGGCGATGGCGATATCGTCTTGCGTGATGAAACCAGTCAAATAAGTCGGCCTTACGATCAAAAGGTCCCGGGTTCAAATCCTGGCCATTACACAAACCGACGTGAACCCACTCCTAGCACAAGTAATTTAGCTTAGTTGGAGGGGTTAGAGGGAATATCAGTAATTACGGTTGGTAATATTCTAAAAAAATGTTATAGTCGTATCATGCTTAAAAGTCACATTTGAAGTTTGATCACCTTATTATATGTCACGCCGGCTCAGCTTCTCAAGGATTTGTTCCAGACTGCCTCCAAACGATCGCGTCATAACAACGACAGATTACCGATTAATAGCGTTATATTGACAGTGATATCTAGCTATCTTATGACTTCGTGCCCTTGTTCTAAGACTAGCTCGTCAATTACATAGCGTGGCTTGAATGACTTAGTTGCATTTACCAAGTGCAATAACTCCAGTTTCACTAAGGTTATACTTGTTTCCCCACAATTTCTTTCCAGCCACGTAACCTAAATTTTATAACAATGTACGTGGTTTATTTTGTGTCCTAAATTCATATCACGATAGAAAAAAGTAAGAAAGATTTTTAATTTGAATTTCAATAAAATTCAGCTAACATTGTCCTTGATTTTTTTGTATTTGAGTTCATTTCATTCAGAAATGTTAAAATTTTAAGCATGTCCCCTCACTATGAAGCTAGAAGTGTCAATGCATTTCGCGTCGTGCTGTTTCGTGCAAGCACATAGAGTAGTGACGCGGGGACGGGGTACGCCCGCATGTGTAGGTACGCATCGAAACCATTTATTTAGTGATGAAGTCAAAACCGTGTCGTTGTTACGGCACAGAGGTGTGGGGCCTGATGCGGCGCGTGTCGTGCCTGCGGCTGGAGGCGCTCCGCCTGTGCGGCGCGCTGCAGGAGGCGGGCGGCGTGGGCGCGGAGCCGGCGTGGCGCCAGCTGCTGGCGGCCGCCGCGGCGCGCGCCGACCTCGACACGCTGCTGCGCCTGCACCACCACGCGCTCGACAGGCACTCCATACACGCCATGATACACCACACCACGCAGGTACAGCCGGCCCGACTATTACTAAGACGCCAACTAACCGAATCATTGTAAAAAACACATATATGCGTTAAAAAAGCTCGACTACACTGGTGACGCACATATGCAGCACAATAGAACTACACGATAAGCACATTAGATACATGATAACAACTTTCTTCCTTTCCTTCCTCCAATTCGACATTCACATTTTCGCCTTGTTGTATTATAATTATAAATTAATGTTATGTCCAGGAACTCCAATCGTACCTGGGCAACGTATTGAACGAGACGCTGGCGTTGCGTAGTTTTGAGTCAACGCTGCACGCCGGCATTTACGCTGAGCTTGAACGAAGAGATGGGATCGAACAAATGAAAGCCGAAAGAGTGGCGCGAGGTAATAATGATCTTCATTACATAATTTTTGCTTTATTCCAATTAAAAAATTATATAAATTGGGCATTCCGCTTCGCGGGTGAACTTCACCTTGCGTCTTTCATCTTACGTCGGAGACTCCATGTTGTTTATAGTTGGTTCAACTCCGACACAATCTCTTACCTGCAGCGAGATCTTACCCCGACGATTTCACACGGCAAAAACTAACATAGACTAACAGTTATTAACATTGCACAGATGTTTTTGCCGTATTGTACCCATCATCAGCATCAAATTTCTAGTTTAATGCATGTTCCTGGATTGTTATAGGCGAGTACGCGTTCACGGCTGCCGACGAGGCACAAGATAAAGAAAAACGAAAAATATTCCACCAGTTCTTAGCTAGTCGGAAAGCTGACTTGAATGTTTGGGCTCGCACATACAGGTAAGTTCAATAGTAGATTATGGTACAAGTGTTTAAAGTTGGTGATTACCGCTGAGGCGCCATTGAAGACGGTAATCAACAGTACACACGTGTATCATGCGACGTTTTTCAATTCACTTGTGAATTAAATAATGCTTAAATAGATATATTTATCCTTGCAGTTTTCAGTTATTTGCTCTATTTAACACGATCTTTTTGTGTAATTTTTTTTAAGATTTGCATTATTCACCAATAAACCAATAAAAAAAAATCTATATCCCACTCGTGATATAATAACAATGAAAACACACTTTGATTATAGGTATGTCTACTTGCGGTGAGATTAGAGCCATTTTATGAGTGAGTTAAAAATTATTTCTTCTGGCGTTACCAAACACCATATGTCAATAGTATGATCTCATTACCACCCTCTCCCGAACTAAGTAATTAAGGGTTCACAGCAACAATGCAATGACCAAGAGCCTAAGCCAATAGAGTACTTTTAGACATAGTTTCGTTTTAATTGAAATTGAATTGATTAATTGACAGATTTTTAATTTCATGACGGGAACGCCGGAAATTATCGCGTTTGCATCGACGAGGCATTTTCTTTTGGTGATATTTTACATTCGGTCGCTAAGATCGAATGCAAGCCCATTCGAAAGCCGGTACCGTATTTAAACCAAACTGGCATCACGCTTATGAAATGCGACTTTTTTATTTTGCAGTTCTGTAAGTGCCGGTTTAATGGTGTATACAAAATAAATTATTTTTGACATTCAATCAATCGCCACTGTTAATACAAGTGGCACGTATACACCATTAAACCGGCACTTACAAAACAAAGAATATGACAACATAATATGTGTTACTTAGTACAATTAATCAAAATAAATGGTTATACCTACGTATGTACTGGCACACTAGGGTGATACGTTCGATGATAATTTAGAAATAAGTTACAGCAGTAACAAGTCAGACATGTTAGCACATAGTACTGGCGAAATACAAGCTACTCTTGGAAATCCCTGTGCATATTGTTATTTATGGGTTAATCTTTGACAGTACATGGCCTTGTATGCGCCTGTAGAGATAACACACGCGATTATTTATATCAATGTATTTCGTCATACTATGTCACCTTCTTCACCTTGCCTCTACTTTTCACTTTGCCTGTGGGGTTTTAAATTTTTATTTTATTTATTGTACACAAATATGCTAGCCCTTTACAGTATCAGACCTTACTTACGGCAGCCACAGTGACTGCTAATTACCTATTGTTACATTTTCACACTGTCTTGTATTATACAATATCGGGTATATTTGGACCCGCCTAGTACTTCCGGGATCAGGCCTACCTGTTTAATTAGGTCTACCTCGCATGCAAGCCGACCGGCTCGCAGGCGAGGCAGGCCTAATTAAAATAGAAATGTTTCATTTACGTTATTAACTTCAATACCTTAAATTTTTCAATTCAATTCATTCATTCATTTCATTAAAGTTTTCTTTCATCAGCAGTTAAATCATTTATGTCTACATGCCGTCATTCATTTCAACGCGAAATTTAAATTTTATGAATTTTCTCCTAAATGTTATACTTAAATCACAATGCCTGATATTCGTATCAGGCAACGCGATGTCCGAGCAGTACTGCAGTCACTCGATGTCCGGAAAGCCAGTGGTCCGGCGGTGGTTCTGCAAAAATGTGCAGCGGAGTTGTCTCCAATGCTTGCGCGGCTGTACCGGCTGTCCTACAGCTCTGGTACAGTGCCTTCGGCTTGGAAAGAGACGAATGTACAGCCGATCCCCAAGAAGGGGGATCGCTCAGACCCAAACAACTATCGACCCATAGCCGTCACCTCAGTGCTGTGCAAGGTGTTCAAGCACATAATTAACAAACAGCTCATGCATCACCTTGAAGATCACTCCCGAATTAATGACCGGCAATATGGTTTCAGGCCGAAACGGTCAGCGAGTGATCTTCTGGCGTATGTTACCCATATTTGGGGTGAGGCTATGGACAAGCACGGCGATTCATTGGCAATTAGTCTTGACATCGCCAAAGCTCTCGATAGAGTTTGGCACAGATCACTTCTTTCCAAGCTACCAGCCTTTGGTCTGCCTCCTAGACTGTGCGACTGGGTAGCCGGCTTCTTGCAGGAGCGCCGTATTCGCGTCCTTTATGATGGACGAGCCTCGGGAGTTCTTGCAGGTAAATGCCGGTCTGTCCTATCGCCAACTCTCTTTCTTCTGCATATCAATGACATGCTGTCGACCGGCAGCATTCATTGCTATGCGGATGATAGCACCTAGCACGGGAGTTATCATGGACGTCCTGCGGATAAGCAGACGCATATCGCGGAAAAAAGGCAGCTTCTTGTCACTGAGCTTGACAGGATCCTGAACCACATTTCCCAATGGGGCTCTGAGAACTTGGTTGAGTTCAATGCCAAGAAGACGCCGGTATGTGCGTTTACAGCAAAGGTATCTTCTTTCCACTCATCAGAGCACGCCACTGCCACTGCAGGACAACCTCAATATCCTCGGTATTGATGTTCGCTGCAAACTGAATAACAAAAACTACATCGAGGGTATCATCAAAACAGCCTCGCGTAAACTCGGAGTCTTGAACAGAGTGAGACGGTTTTTCACGCCGAAGCAACGGTGTCTTCTAGACACAAATTCGTTCCTGCGTCCTGCATCCGCAAAGTACTTATTAGATGTTCTCGACAGGTTGCAGCGACATGCGGGCCGCATTATCGGAAATCCTGAGGTCACGAGTACCCTCAAGCCTCTGCAGATGCGTAGAGATGTTGCTTCCTTGGCAGTATTTTACCGTCTCTACCATGGTGAATGTTCTGAAGAACTATTCCAATTAGTCCCACCCTCTCCTTTCCTATACAGGACGACACGTGCAGGACTTAGATGTCACCCGCATACGGTGCAGAACATTCCTTCAAGAACCAAGCGGTTCGGTGATTCTTTCCTTTGTCGCACCATTAAGACCTTCTTCGGAATTCCTTGCCAGCTCACGTGTTTCCCTCTTCCTACAGTCCAGCATCTGATGAGGCCGTCAAGCTGAGTGCCACTATTGTTAACATGGCACGTGTATATAATGGTGGCCCTCTTTCCTGAGACTTTGCCTTCAGCTTACCATCAGGCGAGGTAAAGTCAAATTTATGGGTCCTATATAAAAAAAAAGACAGTTTAGCCGGACGGAACCTTCGTATTTTGATTAACATAATGACTTAGTTAATTTTGTGGCTTTTGTAGAAAATTTAAAAATCTCACAAAATCTGGTAAAATAAATCATAAAATGAAAATTCACCCTGGTACATCTGCGGATGTGACGACGCAGGCTTTTATCTCGGGGCTGGCAGGTAAGACAGCAGTCGCTCCCATAAAAGCTGTATAATCTAAACTTAAGCGGGCCCCGGGCTCCTTGGTTGGGACAACATATTGTTACCATGATATAAATAATATTTAATTGAACATATCTTAAACAACCATAATTCATTATGATCGCATGTCACCACTTTACCACCGCTGGCGCAGCGAAGCGACGTTCACCCTTCCCTTTCCGAGGTTCGAGGGAGACACTAGCTTCACGGACCCGAGGGGATTAAAACCCTAGATGGCCTGGGGTCAGGCGGGGTGCGAGGGATAAGCTCTAGGCAACCTTATGGTGGCCCTCTCTCCTGAGACTTTGCCTTCGGCTTACCATCAGGCAAGGTAAAGTAAAATTGACGTGTCCTAGATAAAAAAAAAACATTGGCATCATCTGAAGACGGAAATCGGTCCGAGTCCGACATAACCAACCCTGATGGCCGACTGGGGTGGTATCTGAGGATATTTCAGTACGAAAGAAAAAAATGCAAATGGTGAATTAAACGAGAAACAGCATGTTATGCTATTTGCACGCAACACGCGTGACAGTGTGGCCGTCAATCATCAATATTGTCATTGTTACATTTTGTTGTTTGTTGAAATTTGCGCTGCACGTCCTACAGTTGATGTTATAGACATGGAACGTTTGGATAATTTCCAAGAACCGTTCGTTGACAAGATTATTCACGGTTCTACTGACGCTCACGATTATGACCTAGCACGAATTTTTCGAAAGAATATTAAACCATGACTCATTGTGTAATGCATCTCAGAATTCCCGTTATAATGTCGGCTCATTGCACTTGTGCTTTTCGTAGGTACTCGTATCAGTATACTATCGGTAGATAGATTCAAGTGCCATAGGGCTGAGTTCCGATTTTTTCGACTTACCCAATGGTATCCTATTCCCTATTTTTTTGTCTTTCATTCCTCGGATAAAAAGTGTTATTTTCAACTCTAATCTCTTTCAGTGCCAAATTTCAGCCAGAACCATTCAACCATTGGAGCGTGATTGAATAACAAACATCCTAACATTTTCACAAATGTTCACACTTATATAATGGGTATATTAGAAGGATAATCTTATTATTTACAAATACTATTAAATCTTTGGATATTCCAAATATAGAAATAAAAACTACTGCCAGATCCTGAAGTGTTCATGAACCGGCTCTTGTTTCAGAGGTCACGTAACAACGTTAATACTGAAACTAGCGCTGAATGCCGAGGTCTCACTACAAACTCTAGCGTTCCGGCTGGACTATAGCGACTTCTACAAGCGAGGCGATGCGAAGCTACACGAACCACTCACCTACCAGCACAAACGACTCAGTGAAATCGGTGTTCACCTAGCTCAGGTAATTTGAACATTTAGCTATTTAGCTGTATTGAAAACTAATGTACTAATCTAATGACATAGAATGACATTACGCTTTTCTAAAGTGAAGACACTACTGCCGGTTCAAAATTATCATGTTACTGTATCGTAATTTCGTGCAATTTCTTTAAAACTCGGATCGGATTCATAGTATAGGAATGCACAAGGCACAACAAATTGTAAAACTTTTTCAGTGAAACATGAAAGTGTTTAGATTTTACAGACTGTGTGCTTTTAGTTCATATATTTTCGTGAGTTTGTACAAATAGTAGAACATGGAATAGGATGTTCATGTTCGTCGTAGCTATCGGATTCGATTACTTTATCTATCAAAAATTGGAAAAGATCAGAGAATCTTGTACATAGGCGGCGTTATCTTACATTTTTCTTTATCTTCATGATAATAGTGAATCAGATATCCCTCATCTAAAATTGTTGTTAGGGTAATTCATACTTGTGTTGTATATTATACTATCTCGATTGTCGCTCAAGGTAACGAATATAGCAGTTATATGATGTTACAATATCGCAAAGAGTGCTTGAACTTCTTTCAGTAAAAAATAAATGTTTTGGTATTTACGACACTTCGATATAAACACGTAAGAGTGATAACACATATCTAACCCCACCGTTCTCCCTGCGCCACACGTCGACGCATAAACCTTGTTTAAGTCAAAGTCAAAACTAATTGATAGTATAGACCATTAAATCGGTACTTACAAACGTCGATATAAAAGAAATATTTCAGACTAGTTTAGCCAATGACTAAACATGGCCCCGGTTGAGAAAGCTCCGGCAGGAAAGTCAGCGATCATTTTTTTTGGGTTATTTACAAACATTTACTTAGGCTTACCTAGTCTATATACAAAAATTTGCTTGAGTAGCATAGTTGGGCAAATAGCTTAATTTCAAACTTGTTTATCATCTAAATATTCTTGGATTTTATAATAGCTTGTCTGGCATAGTTCACTCTTAACTACATTTTTGAATTTATCTACAGATAAATCCCTATATTCATTAGTAAGCTAAATAATAAAAATATATACAGTTGCCCTGGAAGGAAGGAATTACTAATTTTTGAAGTCTACTATCTCAGATCTGTTTCCCCGGCATACATGAACAGGCCGACTTTATCGGAAAAGCTTTAACTTAAAATCGATCATCATTAGTAGAGTACTTGACGCCTTCTATTCTCTCACTTTCCTGCCTCTGCAGGTGGGAATACAAGAACGATATCTCCGGTGTTACAAGCACTCATCACAGTAATTTTTGTGCTGTCTGTCTATTTTTCGTTTCCTATAGAGTAAATGAAAACTTTTTATTTTCAGGGCAAAGATCGTCCGAGGAGAAAATGACACGTAGATTGTGAAAAATTTACCCTGTGAGAAACGAATGATATTGATAGCGGTGGATAAACATAGTCTGTGGTTGCACTAACTAAAATTTGAAAGATCTGTCTACACCGAATCATCAGTTTTTTACTTGAACATTGTTTGTTTATACGTTAAGATTGTTATTAAAGCAACATTTTGTACTACTTGACGGATGTATCGATGTATAGTGTTGTATGACGTCACTGTTGGATGTTTGTTTTTTTAAGTTCTTGCGTGAGTCATAGCTATCAGTAGTCAGTACTTGTAAACTCGAGATAGCATCCGTTAGTTCAGGATTTCAACTGTGGATATTCGTTTTGATTGAAAAAATTCTAATGTTAAGACTCGTGCTTGCAAGCGCTGCAACAACAATTATCTTTTAAAATGTTGTGGCCATATTTAATTGGTTAGGACTCGAGTTAGGACAGTTGCCACTAATACGTTATTTAAAAACAATTGGGGCATCATCGTGAATTCCATTGTTAGAATATATCTGCCAAGTAGTAGGTATTAATACTCAGCATGCATGATCTAATAACTAAGCTATATTGATGCTCTCTGAGGGCCTGTTGTGCCATTAACGTCTCATTATACATTTTTAAATTATAATTTCTTTTCCTTACCTTTTTGTTCTTCGCACTATTTAGTTACAATCAGCGACATAAGAAGTTTATAAAATCTCTACGATTCGCGATATGGCGATTTGCGAGTCAGCTCGTTCAATAAACAAAACATAAAATATGTAAACCTTCTCTATGCAAGATCGATCATGTATTTCTTAGTGTTCAGCCAGTTTTGTCGTCGATTGTACGATATAATTTTGGTCATAGAATGCTTTCCCGGTTGGCACCATAATTATGTGTCAAGTTATGAGTAATCTTGTGATGGTATATTTGCAAGTGAATCAGACTGCAAACTGCTTCACTTATTAATAATAATAAAAATTACTGCATTCCGATGAGCATAATTTTTTGGAATATTTAAAATAAATAGAATCGTTTAAGGGCTATCCTCATTTAAATCCACTTATTGTAACGTAAAAAGGCTTTGTTCCCATTGTGTCACACCATTTTGTATAACACTGTTACCCATTGGTAAAAAAATTACCGATTAGTAACACTGTTACTCAATGCCACATTTTTTTTTCACTTTGAGTAACAATGTTACTCAACAAAATACTTTTGTTCCCATTAAGTAACACATTCTAGTGTAAAATCATTATTTATGTATACATGTACGATTAAATAATGAGTGAACCGACGACAGAATCTTTCACCAATTTACAATATAGTTAACACCCCAACTCAGATTACCCCGACTCGGATAGGTTAGGTTAGAAGGCCCCGCATTCGGCTTCCCGCATTAGGCCTTCGTGGTTATTTTTTTATAAACCACCCAGAAGTAGGAGCCCCGCGTAGCGGGGCTCCGTCGACCTTGGAACACAGCGTTCTGTTGAGTAACACTGTCACTCAAAGGGAAAAAAATGTGGCATTCAGTAACAGTGTTACTAATCGGTAATTTTTTTACCAATGGGTAACAGTGTTACACAAAATGGTGTGACACAACGGGAACACAGGGTAAAAAGCCTATTTTAGAAAGGCACTTTTTATTTTCCGGTAGAGAATTAATTTAAAAAGTTGATATGCAGTGTTTAAATTATACAATATTTTTGATGATTGCAAGTTATTACAAAGTTTTCACAATTTTGTTAAAATGTCCAGCATCAGTAATTAAGTCTTAGAGATGCGTAAATAATACAAATTATTCATTGTATAATAGATATTTATTTACATAACATGATGATATTTTTGGTAAACATGAACATTAATGTACATATCGTTTGGTCCCATACTGATCAATGATCAATGTGGTGGAAGGTGCGCAGGGCTCTGCTCTGTCCTCAAACTGCTCAACTGATTCGCGTTAATAAATACAATATGAACACAGTAAGCGCATTATTAGTGGGAATATTTATGTTCATTGCATTTTCCTGGTAAATTATAGTACACTTACCTCATGGAAATTCCACTAAAATTATTACTAAACAGTGTCTTTGATTATGCCCTGCGCTAGAAAAATACTGATTCAGTTAATTCTCATTTAATATAATACATGTTGCCACTTTTGTATGAAGGTATAACAGGTGAACCTCGTGAGCAACTCATTGACTAACGCTTCGACATAATACACCTGTCTGAATGCCAGTTAAAATTACAACATAGGCACAGTCACCATCTGATTGATATGAACTAGCAAAGTACTCAAAAATATATTTTTGAGTCAAGCGATCGGACGTTCATTAAACGTAGAGGTAAAACGTCATATTACATTTTGGTATATTTAAACCTCTGTATAAATGTGGATTTACACGACTACAAAGATTTTACCTATACCTATGTAGGCGTTGACACATTTACGATTAAAATGACATCAGTAGGTGTGTTGAGGTAAATCCTAGTGAGCAATTCTATGACTAATATTATCGATACATCTAGACTGTATGACTACCCTAACGGTTATGATAAATGCTAAATGCAAATACTTTGCCAAACTACACCTTGCTTATTAACAGTATACTGTTGTAATATGGCAGTTGAATACAATCATATAAAGTAATAGCTTGGGTCTAATTGCACCCATACTGCTGACTCCTGTGCGACAGGATTGTCAGCAATCGTCCCCGAGTATCTCGGGGCTTAATAATTTTATCTCGAAATTGAATATAAAATTAATAGCTTGCAAACAATTATTTTAGGTTGATGAATGTGTGCACTTCACTTCAGCTGTAGATATGGCACGCTAAACTACTGTCAAGTTAAGTGAATTAGATCAAAACATGATAAGATTTTAGATAGAATTTTAAACTGATGAGCGCACTCAGTAGAAGCCTATAGAAGAAGAGAACAATGACTCAATAGAGAAGAGCGCGGGATAAAATGAAATGACGAAGGATTTCTTCTGAAGTCATAATTTCTGCATCTATCATTATATAATTAAGTTTTTGTTTTCTATTAACCTCGTTGCATAGATGTACGGACATGTAATAATTCTGTCATATCATAACAAATGACGATTTGCGATTGGCGCCATATTTATCGTGAAGTTTAATGCACCCATCATTCAATCAATTCCAAGTACCTACTATGCATAAAAATTTTGCCGTCTATAATATCTATATTTACATTTTCTAATATACATCTTTTTGCCTAAACAATTAAAGTTATAATTAAATTTGTACATTTATAATAAATAGCGTGTAATATTAATTATGTTCAATGACTAATTCTAAAATCTCACATAATTGAATTTTATCTATGTAAAACGTCTGTATGTATCCAGTTCTTGCTAAGACCACAGACAAATAATTATATTATTTATATTTATATTACTACCAAGCACCGACTTCAAAATACATATTATATGAAACAATAGGCAATAATAATATTCTGACGCTATTTTGAAATTACTCAACAAATACTTCAGTATTAAACTTATCGCAAACTATTCTTTACGTTTATGATATATGTAGTCGGTTTTCTCAGATTGGGGAATGGTAGCTGGGAAACCAATGCGTTCAGTTAATACTATAAACTTGCACTTGCATCACATTTCATGAACAGATAGCATTATCTAACAAAACTTCCTACTTCATGATTTGAAGTTACATAAATAAATAATTGTACAAATGTTTCCCACATGAAAGCAATATTACCCATCAAACATTTTGAGGAAAATCATTTGCAATAATACCTATAGGTTTGTGGTCGTGATAATTTGAAATACTACCGTTTGTAAGCAACGTGAATATGACACAAGTGGTGAAGTCATAGGTATTGGCAAGTACGCTTGTGTACCGGCTTTTTGCGTAGGGCGGCTCGCACGGCCTCTTCAAATACCTGCTCTATGTTGATTCGCTCTAGTGCCGAACATTCCACTAGTTGAACAGCACTGAAACAAGCATCGTTGTGTTAGGTGAGGTTTGTATACTATTAAGGCAGTAAACATGCATAAGACGGTTGTATGGGAGAATTTGGATAGCTTCAGGCGTGGCTCGGTGGCTCAGTGGTCAGAGCATTCCCCCTGTAAGGGAAAGATCGCGGGTTCGAGTCCCGCCTGAGCGATTTACTTTTTCCTATCTTAATCGATTTGAAAAGTTAGCATAGTAAATGCTTCAAAATTTCATTCAATGCATATAATCTCTCTTTGGAAAATGGTTACGTAAGCCTGAGGGTTAATCCTGCACTGTTTCTTGTAGAGGTTGAGGTGCCAAGAAAAGGGGAGGAATTAAAGAAGAAAAAAGAAAAGAATAGAATAGAAATATCTATTTGCATGAAACGCAGTGTGAAGGATGCCACATAATATTGGTTTCTAAACGAGCGGTGTGTCTCGCCGATCTATCGGCATGCAAACTTTGCTGTCATTAAACAACTGTCAAGGAAAGGCCGCTGGCCGCGGGAGTCCCACAAATTTGCCACTAGCCATGTTGAACTTCCCCGGTAGAGCCGGATTATTCATGCAGGGGAAAAACATGCCTATATTATCATAATATATATTCAGTTGTATAATACGTAGACAAAGAGTAGGTTTGTGTGTCATTCAAAATCTATATTTATTATTAAATATAAATCCTTTTTCAACAATTATTACAAATAACTATAAAATTGTAGTACAAATTAATAATTTAATTTGTATTAAACATTTGTAGTTGTTATTTTTAACGAATTGTTCCTGTGTCGTCATATCGCGAGTTGTCGTGGCATTATCACTGCGTGATAAGAGGCGATAGCGCAGCTGCCGGCGCGGCGCGCGGGCGCAGATAACCCTTGTCGCTTTTCACTTTTGTATTGTTAAAAAATATTACATTTCTAAGTTTAATTGTTAACTACAGTAATCATGTGTAAACAATGATATTCTATTGAAACTTACCGGATTTTCTTTCTTAATTTCTTGCCCTCTTGAGGAGTGATTACAGCTTGGTCAGAATTTCGCAAATCACTTTTTGTAGCTGTAACAAAAATTTTAGATGTTACAAAGTTCAATTAGAATTGATTTATTAATAAATGGGCAGTAGGTAAGTAGGTACACTATATTCCCCTGGTGTAAGAGCTTAGGTTTGCAACGCTTGTGAGTTCTAGGGTTCAATTCCCGGATATATTTTCGGTAGGAAAGTAGGCAAGTCTTGAAAAGTGCTCAGTAGACGGCAGGCAGCTTAAAATCTTATTATATGGGACCAAGTTTACACAATGTGGGTACCTACCGAATATGTACTGTTCTGTACTTGGGGATAAACATAGGGCCCCCGAGGAGGGCCAGACCGAGAGGGATGGCCCTGGGTCAGCCGGGGTGCGAGGGATATGTCGCATGACAACCTCACCTTCGGCCTAGCACTACGACCCAGTGACGGCGTGCGGTTTAGTCGGTTCGAGTCCGACATACCCTCCCCCTCCGGCTCCGGAGGGGTGGGTATCCGTGCGGATTTCCCGCAAGTGAAAAAAAAAAGTGGATAAACATAGGCACAGGCTTTGTCTTTGATACCCGTGATATTCCTACCACCCAATATAATATACCAGATATATACCTAAACATAAAATATATAAAAGGCTGACATTTCCGCCGTTATCCTCATAGCAGATTAGGTAATCAATGTGGAATTGTATTATCTACTTAGTTAGAATTGCGTTATTCTGTTGTTAAGTCCATTATTTTATTAAGTAAAAGTATCTATTGAAGTACATTTTATGGAGTGACCCGCTGTATTTTATATTTAGGAAATTTAAATTATTAAATAAATAAATAAATATTCCACAACATTTCCCACAACGCTATCTAGATTCATGGTAAGCATAGCTTAACTAGCTTGTGTTATGGAATCTAGAATGCGGATAAACATACTTAGATACTTTTTTTTTGTAAATACAAACAATACATATTATACATAGAAACACCCAGACCAATGCAAATACCCATATTCATGCATACATATATTTGCACTGAGCGGGGATCGAACCCGCGCCTCCTGCGTAGCGGCCGCGTTCACTACCGCCACGCCACAGGGGCTGTCAAATCAATAAATTACAATATCGAATTTCAAAATTGATAACGCCACCAACTGAGTCTGGAAAAGGTTCAGAGGATGATAAATTAGAAAACTACAATTTGCTATTGTTTTTAAAGCAGTAATGAAGTCCTTCCTCATTAACACTAACTCTGCTCATTGCCGCAATTGCCATGCACATAATTAGCAAATAAAAATGTTTCAAATCTCCCGGCTTAACTTATTCGCGTCTTAACAGGAAGTCAGTTTAAAAATAGAATACTAAAGTTGAAGTGGTGAACGTTCAGGGGTCAGCAAGTGCATAGCCGGGCAGGGGGAATTATGGTCGTAGCGCTAGTGGGACCGATGGGTGTCACGCGGTGCTGCGACGACAATCCTCTTTTGATGAGGCGGTCAAGCTATGTGCCATCATTTTTAACATGGCACGTGTATGTAATGGTGACCCTGGAACGTTCACCACTTCAACTTCAGGTAGTATTCTATTTTTAAACCGACTTCCTGTTAAGACCCGAATAAGTAAAGCCGGAAGATTTAAAACATTTAAAAAATCCGTCAAATTGACTATATACTCGTATTGAAAAAACAAACCCTGATAAAGCCGAATGTCAGCTAACTGAGTACGCTAGCGCAGGCTTAGGAGGGGGTCAGACAGCAGTCACTCCCGTAATAGCCGAGATAAGTTCTGTTAATCAACAACCTACCTACATAAAACTTTTAAAATAACGTTAAAAAAATATAGACTCAGTAAGAGGAATGCAGACAACCTATAATATTTGTTCAACTAATAAATTGGGATTATGATCCTTTAATTAGCCAATGTTCAACTCACCAACTAATACAATAGGTACCGACTGGCTGAAGTGTTTGAGCTCAGGATACCATTTATGGATAACATTTTCGTATGACGAGCGAGTGCCCACTGAATAGCATACCAGGAAACAGTTTGTCTGGAACAATAACATTATGAATTATTAAAGTTCATTATAAAGGCAATCAGTTAAAAACGAATGCAGATAGACTTTAGGCGTCACACCAAGTATTTATCGAGTTGGTCGATCTATCTTTTTATGGTGCGTTACGTAGGTACTTGTATAGGTTATAGGTCATCATCATCTGCTCTTGTCATAGTTATTGGGGGTCTGCGCAACACGTCAGTTCTCCTCCATAGGTACATTCCTGTCAGATGTCATTTTGCCGCATTATCCTCTTTAATATATATGGTAGGGCTTAGCTGCAGGCTACTACCGGGGTCACAAGTGGCGGATAGTGAACGGCCGTCAGATATGGCGGTTAGCTGCGAATACCCAATAAGCAGTCCCCGACCAAGCAGCGGTAGGGCTAACAGGATGCAGTAGGAAGTCTGGTGGGACAGGCTTACCTAGAAAATGCTGCAAAAATCTGAGGACAGTCCTACGACATGGCGATCAGTGCCGCCATCAAATAAGCATACCCCTGACACTAGGCAGCAGTAGTGTCAGTACTAGAAGAAGGCCGAGGAGGAGGTCACCTCCGAAAGGGCTCCTGCTTTAGATACTCTCGGGCTGAGTTGCAGCAACAGTAAGGCCGAGACACTGCGATGTGGAAAGCCAGGGGAAACTACCACATTATTATCCCAAATAAAAGCAGCATGAAATGAACAAAACCAAAGATAAGTCCTCAGACAGACGGTCGCAAAAACGGCTCGAGTCCGGCAGGAGCAGGGAGAAGGCTGCTTCGGTCGTCAACTGGCAAAACCCTTCCGAAGAGATGCAATCAGATGCGCCTGTCAGAGTCAGTAGCAAGGCTGGCTCTGCCGTCAACATACGAAAGCCCTGCAAAATTGGGACATGGAATGTAAGAACACTCCTTCAACCAGGACGATTAGAAGAACTAATGAAAGAGCTGGACAGGACGCAGATTGAAATCTTAGGAATCTGTGAACACAGATGGGAGGGCAACAGGGACTACTGGTACGATGGCTACAGAATCATATTTTGCGGGGACAAACAGGGAAGCAATGGGGTGGGAATAGTTTTGAAAAAAGAAATAGGACGGAGAGTAATAAACACACTACATGTTAGTGACAGAATTTTGATGATTGTACTGGACACCAAACCGGCAACGGTAATTATTCAAGTCTACATGCCAACATCGGGACACGCAGAGGAAGAAATTGAAGAACACTACGAGAAAATGGATGAGTTACTACGGTCAGTTAAAAACGAGGACAACCTTTACGTAATGGGAGATTTTAACGCAGTAGTGGGGGATAGTCGGGAAACCAACGTAACTGGAGAATGGGGTCTAGGCAACCGGAACAGTAGAGGGGAAAGATTGGTCGAATTCTGTAAACAGCACGGATTATTCATAACAAACACTACATTCCAAATGCCCAAGAGAAGAAGGTACACGTGGAGGATGCCCGGTGATGTGGCAAGATATCAAATCGATTACATCTTGGCTAAAGTACATAACAAAAAGCAGGTCTACTCGTCCCACGCATACCCGGGGGCAGATGTCGATAGCGATCACAACCTAGTTATGGCAAAAGTAAACCTAGAATGGCCTAAGAAAAATAAGAGGAATATTAAGCGACCGAACCGTATAAATTTAGAAAAATTGAGAAACCCTGAGTACAGAGATGAGTACGGAAAGGAAACGGATAGGGAAAGGATAGAGGTAGCAACGGATAAAGATTGCCCAGAAAAGGAGTGGAAGAATATCACTAACATTGTGCGTAGATCTGCAACAAAAGTTCTTGGAGACACAAAGAGGCAACCGCGAAAGAACTGGATCACACCAGAGATAATGGACCTGATACTTGAGAGAAACAAATACAGAAACGGTACATCAGAAGATGATCGAAAACAGTTCAAAAAATACAAAAACAAGGTTCAGACCCTTTGCAATCAACAAAAGGAAAAGTGGGTAGACGCACAATGTGCGAAGATAGACTTTTACATGAAAAGAGGGATGCTGGAAAAGGGGTACAATGCAGTCAAAAAGCTTCAAGATAACAAGAAAACTAATAGTAAAGTAATAAAATGTAAAGACGGAAATCTTTTGTACGGCAGCAAGGAAGTAGTTGATAGATGGGTGGAGTACCTAGAAGACCTTTACGACGGGGACGAGCTAAACGGAGAGTTGATTGAGACGGAAGATAGAGTGCATGAAGATGATAAGGGCCCAGATATACTCTGGAGAGAATTCGAACAGGCATTAGTCTCACTTACAGACAGAAAATCGCCAGGAAAAGATGAAATACCCATAGAACTGCTGAAATGCTGCGGACAGGAAACAAAAGAGTCACTGTATCAATTAATCCGAAATATTTACATCACCGGTCTAGTACCAAAAGAATTTTGTACAAGTAAAACAATTACTCTTCCAAAAAAAGCCAATGCAGTAGACTGCAGTAACTATAGGACCATAAGTCTTCTGTCGCATGCGTCCAAAATACTACTTAAAATAATACAGAACAGATTATACCCCAAAATAGAAGAAAACTTAAAAGAGGACCAATATGGCTTTAGAAAGCAAAAAGGGACACGCGAAGCTATACTGGCTGTCCGAAACATCATTGAGAGACGCCTTGATTTAGGCAAGAGCACATTTCTCGCTTTCGTAGACTTAGAGAAAGCCTTCGACAACGTCGACTGGAACCAACTATTACAACTTCTAAAGGGTAAAAATATAGATTGGAGGGACAGACGAATAATTTTCGAGCTATATAAGCACCAGGAAACGGAAATAACGATGGTAGACAAAACTAGTACAGCAAAAATCAAGAAGGGAGTCAGACAGGGTTGCAGCCTCTCTCCACTTCTGTTCAATTTATATATAGAAGAGGCGATGAACGAAATCAAAGACAACACCACTGGCTTGAATTTCAATGGGCATGAAGTGCACTGTATAAGATTCGCAGATGACATCGCTCTCATAGCAGATACGGAAGCATCACTGCAAGAAAACCTGAAACAAATGGACGAAATATTTCGAAAGTACAAGTTGAAAACCAATGTTGGGAAGACAAAAGTGCTAGTAGCAAATAGAACCCAATCTCCCACAACTAATATCATACTCAATTCGGAGAAAATAGAACAAGTAAAGTCCTTCAAATATTTGGGAAGCATTTTGGACGAAGGGGGTAGAAGCGAGAGAGAGATCAGAGCGAGGATCGCAATGGCAAAGAAAGCTTTTACCACAAATAGACACATCTACAATGGCAAAATACACTTAAACGTAAAGAAAAAACTCATAAAAACATACATATGGAGCGTTGCATTATACGGAAGTGAAAGCTGGAATATAACGACAGAAGACAGACGACGACTTGAGGCCTTTGAGATGTGGTGTTGGCGCAGAATGTTGAAAGTCAGCTGGACCGAACGACGCACTAACGAAGATGTCCTGAGAGAGGCAAAGCAGACTCGGCAGCTGATCCACGCCATAGAAACCAGAAGAGCCAAATGTGTCGGCCACATCCTTAGGCACCAAGGACTAGATATTATACTTTTGGAGGGCAAAATTGAGGGAACCCGCGGAAGGGGGAGGCCTAGGAAACAGTACATGGCACAATTAAACGAATGGTGCTGTGGCTCATCGTACCAGAACACCAAGACGAAAGCCCAAGATAGACAGGGCTGGAGACAGCTGCAACGACAGAGGGCCGGGCCCTCTTAATGAAGAAGATCCTCTTTAATACCATCCATCCATCTTTACTCAAGCCAGCTTCTGCTCCTGAAGCCCTCTACATTTTGTTTAAGTTACTGTCCCTATAGTGTATGTATAGGTAAGTGTAGTATAACCGGCCATTTGCTACCGGTCGGTACCCTGCTAATTAACAGATAAGGCGCTTGCAGGTTTCCTCAAGGTGAGAGCATGACGTACTATGTATATCTATATGAATCAGGGTCTAGACCCCGTTTGAAATTCAATTATGTCTCTCATCTCGGAGGCCTCACCGGGACAGCCAGTCTAACTGATGATGACAACGTCTAATTAGAAAGGAGTAAACCCTTCTACCTCGAGAAGTGCATGAGAAACTTGAACGCGCTACCTCCATTCGCCTGTTTTACATATCTCTACTAATTAACCGGCTAATCTAGTGAGGTAATCTCATATTGTCATTGGGTAATCCCCTGCCTGACACTATCGGGCCACCTGCGTAATATTTTTGATAATGCTAAGACATCAAACAAGCACACGGCCTACTTGATGGTGAGATGGCATAGTCTACTGATAGAGGTTCGGTAGGTAAGTATGAAGCCAAATAAATAAAGAAGGCAATAACAGAAAATGATTACACTGTATTGCTATCTGTGTAGACGAATACGGAGAAAAAGGGGGAATGAAAAGAGGAGGAGAGTGAGAAAAATAGGGCTTGGTCCCTAGGAATCTCTGACAAATCGTACAAATATCTGCTGTATAGATAAACTTCGTTGCTGAGTGAAAAAGAGAAAGGGTGTAGCTCTAGTCAATGGGGATGCCGACGCAAAACTAATTGTAGATGGCAGCAGCATATGACCAAACAACAATAACCATCTGTTCTGTGACCATAACAAGCTCATAGCTGTCAGATTTGAAGAGACGAACAATGAAATCTACGTAGATGACAGCAAACATTGGCCATTACGAGGCGCCCTATGTAGGGATAAAAGCGCAGTCGGCATCCCCATTGGGTACATTTGCAGATTGGCTTCGTATCGTCCTAAAATTCAGAATGGGTAAATCAATGAAACAACAATTATTCCGATGTTCTTCCTCGTTCGAAGAGCTCTCTTTCTTTTGAATGGTCATATAAAGCTAACACTTACATGAGTATATGATAAAGGCCTTAATCTTTCATAGTCTTCTTGTCCAGCTGTGTCCCAGAGCGCCATCTCGACCTCTTCACCGTCTACAGTGATGTGGCCGACGTAATTATCGAATCTGCAACATTCAAAATACTATCTTAGAAAACAAAAATTGATTCCCCTACATGAAATAAATTAGAATCCAAAAATTGGCCTCATAAACAAGTAGAATAGAATGTTGACACGTATTTTAATATTTATGACAGTTATCACCGCATGTCCATCCCATACATTGATCTACAAATGTATGCCATTTGTCTAGAGGGGCTTGGATCAACTCCCAAACGAATATAACTTGGGAGTACCACAGGGGCGTATTGTTGGTCCTATTCTGTACCTATTGTGTAGCACCCTGTGGTAGCACCATTGATCATCCAGAAATAAAAACAACCGGCAACATCATTGCTAATTTATTTAGCAGATAATACAGTCGTCATAAATCTTGCTAAATTAAATTTGATGTGCAATAAAACAGTATGCATTTCAGTGACAACTGTAGTTCAAAATTTAGCCATTTCACAGATTCATTGGTTTACGCAAACGGCTGTCTAATGTAGGTAATCACAGGGTGTTAAAAAGGAAAAATAAATATTATCTATAACCTTAGTGACATATCCAAATTACCCATGCAATCAAATGAGATTAATGCTTTTTAAATTGGTTTCATAATTTTAACTCAGATAATTAGATGAGTCATGCCATCAAAGTAGATACCTACTGAATACTGACTGTATTTCCGATTCATTCTTAAGATTTTCAGATTTTTGATATTTGAGGAAAATAGGGCGGAACCTAACCTACACCATCAGCTGGATTTTGTTTCCTTACAAGTAACAACATGTATTGTATGTGAATCTGGTTATAACCTACGTAAATCATTGTTTTTGTTTAGTCATAGGACATAACCATGACGTACAAAGTTATTAATGCTATTGTTACTACAGGACATTTTCCACAAATAAGGAATATTTAACGTTAATCAACACTGCGCAGACAATGGATTAAACTAGGGAAGTAAGTAATAGTTATTTTTCCTACTCATCTATTTATTTTAAACTAGCTTTCGCCGACATCCACGCGGCTCCGCTCGCGTGGATGTTGGTTCGCTATACCTAAGTAATATCGGTGATCGTTATAAATTGTAATCTATGTGTAGCTTTATTATTGTAAAGTTTCAATAAAATACATTCAGTAGTTTTTACGTGAAAGAGTAACAAACATCCGTCTGTCCATCCATCCAAACAGCCATACTTACAAACTTTCGCCTTTATAATAATATTAGTAGGATTCTATTTCATCGGAATATTTAAGAGAAATTTCTTTCGTCTTCGCTGAAGATCAAGTTTGTTTGGATTGTCGTGACGCCTAGCTCTACGAAGATCGCTAGTTACTTATCTATTAGGTATACCCATCAAATAGTACCTACTTACCTAGCCTGCCGTAGGGTATAGCATACCTCTGCTAGATCACTGAATTTTATTGACTTCGATTCCGAGATTGGTCGCATAGGTATGTAACAAATCCACATTTTTGGCATAAAATACAGAACGTAACCTAGTAGATAGTTAATGTGGTTACTGATTAGTACAGCCTCTATGGCGTAGTGGTGGTGAACGCGGCAGCTACGCAGGAGGCGCGAATTCAATCCCCGCTCAGTGCAGATATTTGTAGGCATGAATATAGGTATGTATTTGCATTGGAACTGGTTGCCAAACAAAGTTATGGCACTCCTTACGGGTAGTTGGAGCCCTCAAAAATCCAACAACTGGTGTAACTGCAATGCTTCGATATCACATTGGTATCACATCGGTTGTGGAGGTCATATGGCAGTCGCTTCAAGAAAAATATCGAAGTTCAGTCAAATCCGCAGTGAGATTGGTAAAAGTGGACCCTGGACTCCGGATAGCTTCGGATGCGACTGGGATTAACACTAGGATGAAGGTATCCCGCCTCGATCTGGGCTAAGAAAGTAGCCTCGTTAATCTACGCAAGTTCGTTTACACAATTAAGGATGGGAATTTATTATTTTTATTGTAAGTTAAACAAGACACATCCGCTGACTTGGAATTCAAACTGTATAATTTACGGCAGAGATGGATTGCAAGGAAATTAACTTAGTGTAAGTAGGCGCATCCAGCGCGCCTTGAGGAGGAAGTGACGATGTGTAGATACAATACAACAATGCCGCGACGTGTTTGACTTTATAAATAGTGCAGACCGCAATGCTAAATAGCTAGGCTACCTGTTTAATCTCAGCACACTGGTCGCGAACACTTCTCTAAATTAACATTCGAAGCGAAGCTAACGATTTTAGCCAGTTTATTTTGAGTGTTATAAAAGAAACCGGTTTAAATACAATCAAAAACAACAATTTCAAAAACCTGCCTAGTAGGAATGTTATTGAAGAGGTTAGGTTTTGATGCCAGCATAACTACTCAGTAGGTAATAAAACAATAAATGAGTATACATCGGTAGATTTGTATACTTTGTATGTCTGTATGTATACATATAAAGTACATATCTACACATATATTGCCATCTTATCTCCTATCAAACAAGATAAACTTGAGTAAAATGATTACCTACTAGCAGTTTAAGGTAACCAGTCACCTGTTTATATTTAGTTGATATCTAATAATGTTCTATATTTCCATTATTTTCAAGTTTTAATACTTTTAACCCGATGCCCTTCATAGACGGATTTAACTGTGGCCTTTGCAAATCGGGCTATTTTCTCTATATGTTGTAGGTACATCTTCTCTTTCTTTATACTTTTCGTTTGAGGAACACAAAAATACTTATGGGTATGCTTGTGGTAGGCATATTAGCCGTAACCAGCCAAAACTCGGCTACTTTTACCGCTGTATCATTTGCTTCGTTAAGCTTTCCATCTAAGTAGGTACGTTAAGTTAGGTAGGGACGTAGGATAGGAGTGATAGGCCCGACAGTGTTTTTCGCCAAAAAGTATAAATAGGTATACCCTGTATGTTAAATGGTTCAAAATAACAATTATGTTAAGGTCATCTGAGGACTACATAAATGTAGTAGAGAGCGTCAGTCCCTAAAGTAAGGGTGAATGATAATAAAGCGATTTATACATTTTAAACATAACATAACATAAACTCACGCCTTTATCCCCGAAGGGGTAGGCAGAGGTGCTAGCACCCACATTTCGCCGGTTTATGTTTTTAGGTCCCAATGTAATAGGTGGTGAGCCTATTGCCATTAACTGGGCACTTATAAACCTGCGATAAATACACATATAACTTCGAAAAGCATCGGAAAGTCATTGGTGTGTGCCATGGAAAACCTGGGATCGAACCCGAGACCTCGTCTCAGCAGTCCATTACAAATTACATTCCATTACAATTTTTGTACCCATACCACTAGGCTACCGCGGTTCTTTATAGGGGTATTTATTATACATTTTACAGTTCTTTATAGGGGTGTATGGGTATGGTCCCCCTAAACTTTTCACGGCCCATGCAAAACTTACTTGCAAGCTGGTACACTAGCCAATAAACAGACGAAGCTCTGGTCTAGGCTGGTCTTTCGGGGTTGAGGGTTTGGCAGTGACGAAAGATAAGTAAACCACAAATATATGAAAAGAAGGAGAGAGAAACCTGCCTTCAGGATCTAAAGTACAAGCTGTGGATGCAACCGGGATAGGCGAAGGGATTGGATGAAAAAGAATACATGCTTTTGCAGTTATTTCTTTTACGTAAAACACTGGGACTACCTATTTAGTGTGTGTTCAAATAAAATAACCATTGTTCTAGGTAATTTTACAAAGCGCTATCTAAATCCAAAGTAAGCGACTATATATAATGTATACATTGTATACATTGCATTGCACGTCGACATAGACATCTTTGTACATATTATAAATACTTGCGCTGTGGGAATCGAAGCTACAACCTGTAGCTTAGCAGTCGAACGGTCTATTACGCTATAGATGGACCTAGTCCTCCAATTTCTAGTTATAGAAAATATAATAAAAAGGCAGCGAAAACTAATAATAAGTAACATTTAAGTTTGGACCCCATCATACAAATTTTGTACACTTTAATATTCCATACACCTTTACATATTAGTCATCGACGTAAATTCTACAGCTGAATAAATGACGTGCCACTATGTAAGGTAAATGGATTCATCATAGGTAATGTATAGAATTATATACGAGTTTCGAGCTCGAGTATTTATGTGTTCATATTATTGTGTTGTAGGTAATATCTACACAAATATTGACGACAATTTTGCTCTACGCTCAAAATAAACTTTAAAAAATTAATAGAACGCTGTTTTTTTAAAACGATAAAATTACGAAAATATGAATCAGTTAACTATATACATAATAACGGGGTAATTACGAATACATTTGAGGAAAATTCAATAAAGTCTAAACACTTGATTCATACGTAATACACATTATATGGAATTCTCATGGTGTGGCAACGCGGTAATTTCATAGATAACCATGTTAGTACACCGACTTGCTAATTCGACTTCATGTCACGTCGTCCTTCCCGGCCTGTCGCAACTGCCCTTTAAACCTAACAGACTGCACTTGCCGTCTAGACCGTTAGGTACCGGAACTAATTAAGAATTTTAAATATATACTTACACCGTAGGAACATATTCCGTGGGAAATTCATTTTTAGTGTACACGTAGAGCAAGCAGGTCTTTCCAACCATACCATCGCCAACCACTGTAATCTTCAGTCTTTTCGTCGTACCCATGGTGGGTGGAGAAGCATCCGATAAATTCTTAAACACAGTATTCGCACTAACAGAAAATAAAGTCTTTTTCTTTCGCACTTGTTAAACTACAGCTGTTAACACCAAAGGAGCAGTGCACTGCTCGCCCGTAACTTGGTCCTTGAATCTTATCACTCAATGATGTAATGATGTTATCAATCTTATAGAAAGACTAATGATAACGAGAGGAGTGTAATTGTTACACAGCGCGCGCGCCCACTGTCGTGGTCGGGTGTTGAATGTTCACGATGTTCACTCACAACTCACATATTCACTATGAATCAGTATAGGTGCCGACGGCACGTCGTACTAGTGACTGGTAGCGGTAGCAATAGGTCGCGAGTGTGGACTGATAATGCGCCAGCGCCAGTATCGCTCGCTACTTCCCACAAGCTCGTACACAATACGAATACCACCTAATTAATTCTATGAACGTATAACGAGACAAACCTCGACCGTAAATGAGTTAACGTCATACTCTTCATATCGTTTACTATACAGCTCAATGAACGTCATCAGTTGATCAGTTGTAAACAGGAATTCTTTAAATGTTAATAGGTAGCTAGAATGAAATTATTTCCTAGAACGTGATTAGGATGTCGTTACGATGTCGCTCTGCTCATTAATGAACGAGCAGTATTCAAAGAATAAAGCAAAGCGTTATTAAAATATAGATTTTATTCAGTAGTAAATTACACAATTAGCAACAATTGTTAAGTCCAAATTAGACAGTAACCTTAGAAGTTAATAAGTTCTTATTGTTAGTTTGTACATTTACTTATAAGTACTGATAGTTAATACTGAATAATCATCACATAATAAACGTATTCAGTCAATAAGGTAACATTTTTAAATCGATTATTTTTAGTCACAGCACAGAGGTAATATGGCAGTTAAATAATTACTCAAGAAATTTTAGTTTGTATCTTTATCTAAAGTAAATTGCTCCATGCCTCTGAAAATAAGTTCCTCCTTTAGTTTGAGCACTTCTTGTACCAACATTTGATTGTTTTTGTCCATTTTACTAATTATCCCTTTTAAGTGCTTGATGTATTCTTCGCGATCTGATTTTATATCTTTGCATACAGCGTAGGATGACTTACTTGAATGAGTATGAACATCTAAAAAAAATAGTTTTGTATTATGGCTGCTTGTATACAAAAGAATTGCGTGAGAAAGATTAAAAACATCCGAACGGGCTACCGTATTCCATTTACAAGTGCCATTTAAAAAAATGTTATCTACGTAGTGGTACCATAAAGTGACTTCGGTTTTTTACGGCAGGATTTAAGCCGAACCGAAGTGGCACGTACTGTCTTCGGATTCGATTTCGGCATAAATGAGTTTCATGGCATCGATTGGCGGAAACTTGAGGTACAGCAATTTTCTCCCTGCGAAGCGTACCCAAGCAATTTTTGGCTTAAAGACAAAAAGTCCGGTGCGTAGTAAGTTTCGTAGATTTGCAAAAATACGTATCATAGTGTGGTTGGTGAGGACTGGGTTTTGATATGACATAATTATGTAAGTTGAAGAAACGAAAGGCGTATTCCAGGGATCATAGCAAGTGGTAAGATATTGTTTCGTAAGCGTGTGTTTTTCGGGCGAGAAAGAGGGAAGTAGCTATACCTACACCTGTGCCTACACCCTATTTGTTGCTCGGGAAAACTAACGCGTGCAGAGACACGACACTTGTAAGTGTCATGTCTCTGAACGCGTGTCATTTATAGTATCCCTTAGTAGTCTGTGGTTGGCTCAAACATTTCGAAGTTACAGATATGATTACAGATTTTGCAAACAAAATTGCTCGAAGCGAATTTTGGACCTCAAATTCCCGCGGCTCCGGCCGTGTGGATACTGGTTATTAGGACTTTTGATCAAATCTCCGGTTCTGCTCAACTGAAAGCGATCAAACTTACGCGACACAAAAGACCAGAAGCTATTGGAGTCTCGAGTGTGATCCGTGGAGGCACCCTATGTTTTGGTGGGACCTAAGTTACGCCCTTGGGTGTACCTACTAACCCGAAGACTCCAGCCAGAATGCTTAAAGAGTCTTGAGTCTTTTGCAAAGTAGAGGAGTACAATACATTATAAATGGCTCTGCTCTGCTGCTTGGGTAGCTCACGGCTCAAAGTCAAAAACCCTGCAGACTCACTATTCGCCTAATGAACCTGTGAGCTAACACTATGGGCGGATGTCGTTTAAGCATCTCGTTGAATACACGATATCGACGATTTATATCCAGGTGGGGTCGGATTCGGTTTTCGTCAATGGGCCTTCACCATAGATGTGATCTTGCGCGTGACGGCAATAGATTACTATGTGGTTTCAACCATTTCACCACTGAGCCCAGTGAGTAGGTTCAGTCATCATCATCATCATCATCATCATCATAATTTTTGTGTTAACTTGGAGTCTGGCATTAGGTTTCGCTTAAAACATTCCAATTTACCAAGCACTTCATTTATTTATAAATTATGTATAAATATTTATGAATGTTAAATTACAAAAATAATGACATAATAATTATATATTTCAATGTAAACATCATTTGTTAATTTGTCAGTATTCAGTAACTTCTGAGTGTGACTGTAGCAATGGGAGTTTCCACATTTATTATTATTTTATTTTATAGTTAGAAGTTTTGTGTTTGTGTACTTTTGTGTTGCCTTTATAGCTTCTGAATGTTAAAATCCCCCACTGAATACCATTACCCAAAAAAGCAAGATCAAATCAATCAAATAAATTGTTTTTTATTTTTATTTAAAATTTTATGATTTACCTACCTTTATCTCTTAATCTATCAGTTAGTTTATCATTTTGCAGCTTGAGCCTTGTTATCTCATTGTGCAATTTTCTCTCATTAGCTTCCTTTTGTTTGGTAACTTGCAACAACTTTGCCCGGGAGTCTGTTAACTTTTGCATGACATCATCCGAGTGATCTGAAATTCTCTGTGCAGAAGCCACGCAAGCCTTTGATTCATTTTTTTCCAAATTTATAATTCCTTTAAGTCTGCTTACTAATCCCTATAACAATAACAATACGTAACAAGAAAGTATAATACAGTAGCAATGTTATAATGTCAATAAAATAAAAGTTTTTATACATACATTGAGTTGCTTATTATTATGATCCAGTATATGATTTTGCTCTTCTAGCGTGTCTGTTTTCTGTTGTAACTTCTTAAAAGAGTGCAGCAAGGTCCATACGGCGTTTATAAGATTAACGAGTGCCTCTGGCCGTAACGTGTTGTCGACGGTGTCCAAGTAAGGATTAAAAATATAATTCACGTTAATGAGACCAAATTCCTAGGTAAAAGAAAAAATAAAACATAAATGAAAACAATACCCGCAATAATAATACCTACTAAAGAGCATTATGTACGTTCTCACTTCATGTAAGCCAATAAGGCACTCCTTGAAATTTTTAAGAGTACAAGGTTCGTATTCTGTAGCCCTTTTGTGTTTGTAATTTTGTAAGAGTTCTTTTACTTCTTCATCCAAGGCTTCATATTCTTCAGACATAGCCATTGCAAATATCAGCTGTTGGTCACTGTTATTTGAATATATTCACAAAGGAGCAATAAAATGTGCAAAAGAATACTGTTTTCGGGGAATGTTTCTAAATAAGTTCTACAACACTATAAAGCAATTAGCTCCGTAAAATAAATAACTTAAATTGAAAAACAAAATAAATCAGTCTTTGAGTGTTGAAAACCAACAGAACGCAATGTTGAAGCAAAACAAAATAATAACATTGAACAACAAAGTACCTACTAAGCGCGGGAAATATAAAACAATCCAAACTTTTTTTTTTTTTTTTTTTTTCCCTTTGGCACTAGCAAGCTGTGTGCCAACGACAAAGTTAAGGAAACTACTAAACATTAAAAGGTATTACCGAGGAAAGGAATAGGAACGGAATTTGGATAATTAGATAGGTTTACCTAATAGTTAAGTCCAAAAAAGTAAATTAAAAATACATATAAAGGATCTTAAAATATATAACTAAAAGTCATAATTACAATTTAATATCATTAAGTAGAAGAAAAGAGGAAATAACATTATAATATAGTATGGGATTCATTAATAAGCAACTCATTCGGGTAGGAAGAGGGACCGACAAGGAAATGATAGAATGCAGGAATGAGGAACGGTCATAACGCGGACATGAGAAGAACATATGATCAATGTCTCCAACATCCATTCCACAATCACACAAATCGCTGTCTACAATTTGCAACCTAGCAAGGTGGGAGGGAGTACAAACATGACCTAGCCGCATTCGTATAATAATTGAAGCTGATAACCTTGAACATTCAACCCTACTAAACCACGGTTTTCGTGGGATTTCAGGTTGAACATCGAAATATCTCTTACCTTTAAATTTACAGGAATCTGTGAAATATTTAGACCATCGATCTGTTAAGAAATTCATGGGCAAATTCACGAGATCATGACAATATAAGGTATAAGGATAAATATCACCATCGTGAACTGCTTCTTTTGCAAGTTGGTCGGCTTTCTCATTTCCCCAAATTCCACAATGGCTAGGTACCCAAGTAAATATAACAGAGTGACCTTTGGATCGGCAAATATTAAGTAGTTTTCTGATGTCAAAGATAATCGGATAATATGGTTTCTTAAATGGGAACTTATCTATAGATTGAAGCGCACTTTTAGAATCGGAAAAGATTACAGTCTTTGGGAGCTTGGCTAATAGTACATACTCTAATGCTTTCAAAATACCAAAGCACTCTCCAGTATAAACTGAAGTTTCAGGGGGAAGCTTAACCTTTTGTGAAATTTTAAATTGTGAATGATAAATGCCTATACCTACACAAGTAAAACTACTTTTAGAAGAGTCAGTAAAAATATGGTGCCATTCACACCAATTTTCGTCCACTGTCTTATTGAAATTAAATTTAGCATCTGGGTCTCCTTTATTTATACCTATACTATAGCAGATGTCAGGTGCAAGGGTTAATGATTCATAGGATATATTGTCAAAAAGGGCAAGCGATGGCGAACGAAAGACCCGTCCATGTATTGAATGAAATTTCCTATAACTGTTAATTATGCATGGAGTGCTTTGTCGTCTCCAGAACTTGGAGTTCAGGACAAGCTGATCAAGAGCATCTAGTTTTTTATGTAATAAATGGTTCGTTGATTCCATTATTTTAAATATAAACCTATCCGATAGGTACTGGCGCCGGAGGTAAAGTGGTGGATCCTCACATTCTACCTGCAGGGCATTAAGGGGGCTTGATTTCATTGCGCCCGAAATGATTCTCAGAGCCTTGGATTGTATGTCATCTAATTTTTTGGTACCTTTTTTGTTGCCCCCGTCTAAAAGGAATGTTCCATAATCTAGAACGCTGCGAATGATTGCATTGTATAAAAGCTTAAGGCTAGTGGGATGAGCACCCCACCAAACACCCGTCAAACATCTCATAATGTTAAGCAAACGTTCACACTTGTTCACAACATACATAAAATGCGGCTCTCCAGTAAGTTTCTTGTCTAAAATTAGACCTAAAAATTTTACGGAGTCTTTTACGGGTAAAGTAGAGTCATTAAATTTAACTATGGGATCAGAAAACGCTTTTTTTCTAGAGAAAACAACAACAGTGCTCTTGTGAGTTGATAGGCTTAGTCCATTTTCATCCAGCCAACATTTTAGTAATTTGTGAGAAATTGTTAACGACTCACAGGCGTTGTTAATGGATTTATCTATAGAATATAATAATAGATCATCAGCGTACTGTAAGATATTAACTGTGCCCTTCAGCGAGGGCTCCAAATCATAAGTATATATATTAAAAAGTAAAGGGCTGAGTACTGATCCTTGTGGAAGACCTTTAAAAACTGAATGAGTTTTTCTGCTACCATCAGTAGAGTACACGGATACATATCTAACGGATAGTAAGTTTAAGATAAAGTTACCTAAAAGATGCGGAATTTTAAGAGCTATTAATTTGCGTTTTAGGATAGATAATATGACATTATCATAGGCACCATTGATATCTAAAAATGATGCAACCACAGATTCGTTATTTGAAAACGCGAGATGAATATCAGTAGTGAATACACTTATACTATCTATTGTACTATTTCCTTTGCGGAAACCAAACTGGCTTCTTGATAATATGTGTTTACTCTCAATGTACCATTCCAGACGGTTTTTAACAAGGTGCTCAGCCACTTTAACAAGAACAGACGAAAGAGCTATTGGTCGGTATGATTCAGCATTGTTGGGTGGTTTACCAGATTTTAAAATTGGGATAACCTCTTGGAAACGCCAAGAAGAAGGGATGTTCCCAGAGGCAAGAGCAGAGTTAACTAGTTTTAAATAGTAATTTAGACTATCATCACTTAAATGAACAAGAAAAGAGTAAGGTATACCATCTTCACCAGGGGCAGAATCTTTAACAGACGATAGAATCCCCTTCAGCTCATACAAACTGAAGGGCATGCACAAAGGAGTACCCGTATGAATGACAGGGAAAAGAGCTGTGGTGGGAGAGTGTGAGTCTTTCTCTGCAACATAAGGAGGAGCTAATATATTAAGAAAACTGTTAGTCAGAGAAGAAGGTAGTTGATACTGAGAGGATGAGTCATTGAAAGCAGATCTAAACCGTTTAATGCTACGCCACACCTCTGAAGGACACGTTGTCGGAGACAAAGAGGCACAAAAAGCTCTCCATCCTTGAAACTTTTTTCCCTTAAGGATGGTACGGGTTTCTTTCAATGTTTTTGTAAGTTTATCTAAGTTTTCGGGTGACATATCTTCAGCATATATTTTCTCAGCCTTTTTCCTTTTTTTAACAGCATCAGAACAGTGTGCATCCCACCACGGTGGTAACGGAATCCTATTGGAGGAATTATTCTTAATGGGAAACAATTGATCAGCAACATTAATCAGACACTTGGCCAAAGCGTCGTTGCAATCATTCTCGCCACCACGCACAATTTCTGGTAGTAGTGAAATATTGGCATCTACTTGGGTTCGAAATTGGTGCCAATCAACATTATTTAATTTGTACTTTAATCTGGGGCATCGCTTTTTGATTAAAGGACTACTTATAGGTGAGGAGATTATAATTGGAAAATGGTCACTTCCATAAGAAGATGAAAGAAGGGACCACGACAGTGAGGAGGCTAGGTTAGGTGTACATATTGATAGATCCACAGCACTAATTATTTGGTTTGGACCTGTACGGCGAGTGGGTTGACCCGAATTTAATAGGCATAAATTATGATTGTCCAAGATATTCAAAAGTTTTCTACCATTACTTCTCGTCTCGCTACTTCCCCAATATTGATGGTGACAATTAAAATCACCCATAGCTAAAAAAGGTCTATCAAGCGAAGAAATTACGTTTTCTAACTCTCTTATGGCAGCATTGGTAGCATACGGAATATATACAGACACAAAAGAAATATTTTCAATAATTACACCAACAATATCAATAAGAGAAACGTTATTATTTGCAAATGGAATACGAGTAAATGGTAAATTATTTCTAATCAACATGGCTACACCACCGTAGCCGTCATTTCTGTCACTACGTATGCAGGTGTAACCTCTAATACCAAATAATTGCCAACTTAATAGCCAGGTTTCTGATAGAGATATTATAACGGGATTAAACTTATTAACAAGATGAAGAAGATCAGTTTTTTTAGGAATTACTGATCGGCAATTCCACTGGATTATGCTGTCCATTACTGTATTGATTGTTTGGGGAAATGTTTGCAAAGTCATTGATGTCGGCGTGGGACGGCTTTATAATTTTTTTATGAATTAACATACCAATAAGGTTTTTAATCATGTCAACAATGCAATCTAGATCATCACTTTGATGGAACTGGGACTGTGCGGGCTCTTTTGATTGAGATAATCCGCAACCATCATTTGGAATTGGAAATCGAAACTCACTAAGGATAGCTTTATGGGCTGCCTGATCGTAACCCTGTGTTAATTTCGCAGGAGCACGTGGCTTTTGCCAAACCGTTTTCTTGTAAGAAGTCGGAATGTTATTAGGACCAGATTGGGAGGATGGTTGAGCAGATTTATAAGGACTAGAAATCAAAACCTCAGCAAATGACTTTGACACTGGTGGATGAAGTTTTAATGCTTCTACATAAGATAAACAGGAATGAGCCATAGAATGCTTTATATCTTTTTGCCTTAGAAATTCAGGACAACTTTTACTAATTGCAAAATGCCTTCCAGAGCAACAAATACATGAAGCATTATCTTGTTCAACAGAACATGTTTCTCCTAAATGGTTTTGAGCACATTTGTAACATCTAGGTTGGCCAGACCGGCACTGATTCTTGGTATGTCCGTAACGACAGCATCGATAGCACTGAATAGTGGGATAAACATAGATGTCAACTGGCAGAGCATTGTAGCATATGTAAACCCTTTTGGGTAACACTTGACCATCAAGGGTGATTACAACAGACTGAGAGGGCTTCCATGTGTATGTACCATTTACATAGACCTTATAATTTAACCGTCTCACTTTTAATATCTTCCCACAGCCAATTGGGACAGATAAGTTATCTAAAATTTCATCAAGTGACCAGTCAGCAGGGACTCCACGGACAAGCCCCATTCTGGTGATATTAAATGTTGGCAGAAATGCCTTAAGATTACTGTCTAATGAACTACATTTGTCAATAAAATTGTTAGCACTTATAAAATTTGTGAAGGAAACAGTGCATTTATTTCGTCCTATCCTTTTCACAGAACCTGTAACTATATTTTCAAATTTATTTTTCTTCAGAAAGTTACCAAAGGTAATGGGATGTAAACTAGTAGGGCTGTTATCCATATCAGCTTTACGTTGTACATGGACTAAGTAAGGTGCAGCATCAGTTTCTATGTACTCTCTCCGACCAATTTGTATAGGTTCAATCTGGTTGACTGGTGCAGTACTATTAATATTTATTTCAGGTTTAGCCTCAGTGTGTGTTGGATTGTGAGATGGAAGAGATAGACAGTTGCACTCATTTTCATTACAAACATTAGAATTCTCTTTCAGGTTAACTACTCCTTTATTATTTTTTTTCTTTTTATGACAACTTTTGCACACCCTATGTTGCCTACGTTTTCTGCTTCTGTCATTACCTGTTACTGAATTATCAGTATCTCTACCGCTACCCTGAATGGATGCGTCCGTGTCCATACCTTGATCGATTGTGACGTAACTAGCCACGGGGGGATTTAAGCCAGAGCTTAAATCCCCCATGAAATTTATAGGCGGATCGTTCATACGATCCTGACCTTATAAGAGATTACCATATAATAAACAATATAAATGAACTTACCAAATAAACACCTAAACTACACAGAATATAAGAAGATTACTACTAAGTTATTAACTATACAAATTTTCAAACCAATCTAATTATTTTACACGTTTAAATTAATTTTAAAATTTTCGAAAGAAAAAAAACACCCGCTCAAACCGAAGTTTCCCGCGCTTTTCAACAATCCAAACTTCGTGAACTTCGTAAACTATTCAACTTTTTTTGGGTTTTTATGACCTGGTCACTGGACCTTTAAGTCACATCTTCATTTTTGACGTGACAACGGTGTCGATTCGGGTTGGCAAAATTCCGACTAAACTAAACTATAATTAGTTTAGTCACGTCAAATTGCGGTTTCTTATTCGGGAAAACACCAACTAACTTAATTTGACAGGACTAAACTATTTTTAGTTTAGTCGAATTCAATTTAGTGAAAATTGCTATTTTGCTATTCGGTAAGGCAAAATTTTATTCCTGTCAAACTAAAATCCGACTTATTTTAGTGGCCATATTTTTGGTCGCGATTAAACTAAACTAAACCTGGTTCTGCTGATTGTTTGTGCTGGTTGAAATTTTTAAATTACAGAAAAATGAACGTATGCTTTGTGGCTGCTTTTTTCGAGGAGCAAGAAAGGTAAATAAGAAAATTTATCAACTAAATATGTGTTTCTTTGTTAAAAACTGACCTAGCAGTAAAAAATTACGCATCAATGTCATTGTGGAGAAGCAGTTGACCGACTCGGACACCATGGCCTGTCATGCTGCAGGAGCGCGGGGCGAATTCCACCGCACGCCAGCCTCAACGACATAATCCGCCATGCTCTTGTCATTGCTGGTGTGCCAGCTGTGCTTGAACCAAACGGTTTGGCGCGCGACAATGGCAAAAGACTGGATGGTATGTCAATAAATCCTTGGAAAATGGGTAGGACTCTGGTGTGGGACGCAACATGCGTCGACACCATTGCCCCTACCCATATACCTGGCACGGCTGGCTGTGCCGGTGCCGCTGCAGCTTCTGCAGAGGCTGTTAAGCGGCGCAAATACTCCAATCTTATTGGAGATTATGAATTTGTGCCGTTTGGAGTCGAAACGTTTGGGCCTTGGGGTCCGAGCGCCCGCAATCTCTTCAGGGAGATTGCGAAACGTATGGTTGACGCTTCTCGTGACCAGAAGGCTGGCCTCTTTTCAGGTCAGAGATTAAGTATTGCCATACAACGTGGCAATGCTGCTAGTCTTCTGGGAACGCTACCACAAGAGGCATGCGATGCGAATGAATTCCACGACGCATTTTAACTTTTAGTTTTTTTTTTAATTATATTTAGAATGTGTACCTATATATAGTAACTTTATTAATTTAATTTAATTTTTGCCAATACATCTGTAATATATGTAAAAATTGTGTAACAATAAAAATAATTGAAAAATTAACAATTATCATAAAGGTTGGGTTTGAAATTTATTTTAAGGTTAGAAATTTATTTGTTTTACAGAAATCGGGAAAACGGGCCAGGTTGCTTCGGTCAAGGGATGCATCAAATCCGTTTGAGATGGCCGACCGCAAATTTAGAAAATTCCTTAAGGTCCCGTCATCAGCGGCCCAGTTCCTGTTGTAGATACTTGAAAATAACCCTAGATTAAGCGAAGAGGATTTTTTTGTGATTGTGACATACTTATTTATTTTTCCTCTTTTCACGTAATATTCCCATTACCATGCCGCCAAGTTTGTTGTTTTGGTTTGTTTACTTTTTCGAGGTTTAATTTACGGTCACGTTTGAACACATGTTTTTTTGACAAGAAGTTAAGTTGTCTCTCTCACACTTCAACAACTTCTTATTGTGATTGTACCATAAAAATACTAAATCTATGGATTGTACTAATTTACCATAATTTACAGCATAGACGGCCTACTTTCTTTCTCTAAGGACGTTGTCATTCGTTCATTGAATTCACAGATTAAAAAGGGTTTATTCAATTTAGTCGTGTGACCTTGACTAAAAATGCATGCACTATTTTTAGTTCGGTGGCCAAACCGAATAGACAAAGCGTTGAACTAAACTAAAATAAGAGAATTTTTAGTTTAGTTTAATCGGGTGGACACCAACGTCTTATAAATTGGTTTGCCGGGTGACACTTCAAGAAATTGCGTTACGCTCAGGCGTTACGCTCCACGTTATGCGCTTACAATGAGAGCGAGTGAGAGGCACGCGTCCCTTCCAGCCCGCCTAAGAGCGAGAGAGACAGACATAACATCCTTCTTCCTACTATACGAATGAATATTCACATTAAAATTATTTTACCACTCAAAGTCGTTGTCACGTAAAACTTTCGCCTGTATACCGACTTTACAGGAAACCAATTTTTAATATATATCTTCATTTTTGATGATGATGATTATGGATTGATGATATTAATGACGATGATGATGACGATCAATGAGATGATGATGATGCCTTTACTAGAAGCTCTCTAGGAAGATTTGGCTCGAAATCGAAAAGTCACAATTCACTGTAGTATGCCATTTTCCAACACTTGTGAACATACCAAGACGTTATGACTAAAAATCCACCAATTTTACACATAAAGGTGTTAATTCGGCATGTCCACCCGACTAAACTAAACTAAACTAAAAATTATCTTATTTTAGTTTAGTTCAACGCTGTGTCTATTCGGTTTGGCCACCGAACTAAAAATAGTGCATGCATTTTTAGTCAAGGTCACACGACTAAATTGAATAAACCCTTTTTAATCTGTGAATTCAATGAACGAATGACAACGTCCTTGTTGTTGAAGTGTGAGAGAGACAACTTATCTTCTTGTCAAAAAACGTGTTCAAATTCAAACGTGACCGTAAATTAAACCTCTGAAAAAATAAACAAACCAAAACAACAAACTTGGCGGCATGGTAATGGGAATATTACGTGAAAAGAGGAAAAATAAACAATGTATGTGTATTTGTGTGTATGTCACAATCACAAAAAAATCCTCTTCGCTTAATTTAAGGTGATTTTCAAGTATCTCTAACAGGAACTTGGCCGCTGATGACCCCAAAGAATTTTTTTAAATTTACGGTCGGCCATCTCAAACGGATTTAATGCATCCTTCGACCGAAGCAACCTGGCTCGTTCTTCCCGATTTCTGTAAAACAAATAAATTTCTAACCTTAAAATAAATTTCAAACCCAACCTTTATGATAATAGTTAATTTTTCAATTGTTTTTATTGTTACACAATTTTTACATATATTACAGATGTATTGGCAAATATTAAATTAAATTAATAAAGTTACTATATATACACAATACTAAATATAATAAAAAAACTAAAACTAAAAGTTAAAATGCGTCGTGGAATTCATCCGCATCGCATGCCTCTTTTGGTAGCGTTCCCAGAAGACTAGCAGCATTGCCACGTTGTATGGCAATACTTAATCTCTGACCTGAAATGAGGCCAGCCTTCTGGTCACGAGACGCGTCAGCCATACATTTCGCAATCTCCCTGAAGAGATTGCGGGCGCTCGGACCCCAAGGCCCAAACGTTTCGACTCCAAACGGCACACATTCATAATCTCCAATAAGATTGGAGTATTTGCGCCGCTGCAGAAGCTGCAGCGGCACCGGCACAGCTAGCAGTGCCAGTTATATGGGTAGGGGCAATGGTGTCGACGCATGTTGCGTCCCACACCAGAGTCCTACCCATTTTCCAAGGCATTATTGGCATACCATCCAGTCTCCTGCCATCGTCGCGCGCCAAACCGTTTGGTTCAAGCACAGCTGGCATACCAGCAATGACAAGAGCACGGCGGATTATGTCGTTGAGGCTGGCGTGCCGTGGAATTCGCCCCGCGATCCTGCAGCATGACAGGCCATGGTGTCCGAGTCGGTCAACTGCTTCTCCACAATGACATTGATGCGTAATTTTTAAATGCTAGGTCAGTTTTGAACGAATAAACACATATTTAGTTGATAAATTTTCTTATTTACCTTTCTTGCTCCTCGAAAAAAGCAGTCACAACGCATACGTTCATTTTTCTGTAATTTAAAAATTTCAACCAGCACAAACAATCAGCAGAACAAGGTTTAGTTTAGTTTAATCGCGACCAAAAATATGGCCACTAAAATAAGTCGGATTTTAGTTTGACAGGAATAAAATTTTGCCTTACCGAATAGCAAAATGAAGGATTTCACTAAATTGAATTCGACTAAACTAAAAATAGTTTAGTCCTGTCAAATTAAGTTAGTTGGTGTTTTCCCGAATAAGAAACCGCAATTTGACGTGACTAAACTAATTATAGTTTAGTTTAGTCGGAATTTTGCCAACCCGAATCGACACCAAAAACTCGAATTCACAACAATTTCGGAAAATAAAATAGCACAACGATGTGCCACTCTTAGCTTGCCCGCCAAAACTCAATTATTCAAAATGTTGCCCGTTTAAAATAAGGAATGCAGCTGACTTTCTTTCTGAATATAAACCAAAATCTACCCAACCATACGCATACCACAGAACCACAGAACAGTAGTAGGAACATTGGACCAGTCAATGTAGTGTATGGACTTAGAGAAAGAAAGTAGGTATAGAGTTCCGGACGGCGTGGCCGAATGAGATTGAAGATTATTACCTAAGATCAATAGTCAAAGATTGCAGTGTTGCTATAAAATATGATTTTCCCCCAAGACTCGGGAGGTTTTAATACTTAGGTACAAAATCTGTTTCTAATTTGAACTGAGGATTAAACAATTCATCATTTGTTGTTATAGCAGCAATAGAAATACATCATCTGTGAAAATTTCAAACGCCTAGCAAAAGCTTCATGAGCTACAGCCTGGTAATAGACAGACGGACAGTGGAATCTAAGTAATAAGGTCCCGTTTGGATACCGTTTGGGACCGTAAAAAGGTGCCTCGTTTACAATTTTCAACTCTCGGTTGCGACTAAGTACTCAATAGTTAAGCCACTGAATCCAGGGTAATATCACAATCCGGGTCTAGCAACACTAAATATTTTAACCAATGTTGAAATTGCAATTAAAATGAGATAATTACACTTGTTACTGAGAAACTCTATGGAATGGTCATTGGTAAAATGTTTAATAGCAAATTTACTTAAGTTTACACCGTTAGAATACAGAATTTGTTAAGAAATCATACACTTACGAGTGAAAGCTCAATCCAAGCAAACTATCACGACTATCACTTTTGCACAACAGAACACAGCACCGCATCGTTCGTGATAAGCAAAGGGAAGGCTTAGGAACTATAAAAATAAGTCACCGTCCAAGAAATAATTAAACAAACATTAAAAACGCAATTAAGTATTCTTCCTCTAAGAAAAAAGCTTCAAAAGTTCATCGACTTCCTGAGCGAATTAGTTGCTCAGCCTTGAAAAAACTGGCACGCTCTGAGGGACGGCAATAGTTTGAATTTGTCCTTTTCTATCATGAGCAATTCTTACATACTGCATCCTGCTTTTGTCGGGATGTGTGGGAATGAGATAGAGCTATCCAGCAGTCTATAGTTTTCTTCGTCTACAGTATGGATGGATTAAAGATCTTGTAACACTGACATGTAATAGCACTTCTTGTAACCAGGGTAAAATAAGTTTATGTTTATGTTAGTCTATGGAAATTGGAAATAGTGTCCAGCCCTAATAAATTAAAAAAAAATAGCTTCCAGTTTGACATTTTAAAAATTAAAATAACCTAGAATTTACTTTGTTTTGCTGTGTTGGACCTCTTTGTGTTGGACGAAAGCCCTTAATTATTCTTATTATCCAATATAAGTGATATCAGGCAACTCCTTTATGTTGTGATTTAATAGATTTCGACGGTACGGCGCTATGAATTCAGCAATCGAAATTAGTTCTTACCGTGATCAACATTTTAAGGCAAGAAACATTTTTGTTGTCAATTGAAATATTGTATTTTATTTATATGTATCCGTTCAATATCTGTTTTCTTAATTTTCGTATTTAATGTCATTCAGGGTTCAAGGAGTGAGCAGGAAAAATTACTTAAAGCATCTTCTACACTTTATATTGGAAATTTGTCATTTTATACCACAGAAGAACAAATCTATGAACTATTTTCAAAATGTGGTGATATAAGAAGAGTTATCATGGGTCTTGACAAATATAAAAAGACTCCATGTGGATTTTGCTTTGTTGAGTATTATACACGGTTAGATGCAGAAAATTGTATGAGGTAAGCATACCTACCGAATACTGTTTCATCTGTAGAGGTTGTTTTCAGAAATCCAATCATGTAAATGGAGTACTAACATAGTTTTTCTGTCTGTTTTAAGTTAATGTGGAGACATGAAAGGTATTTATCATTTCTAATGTGTTGCAGATACATAAATGGTACCAGATTGGATGATCGAATCATTCGTTCTGATTGGGATGCAGGTTTTATTGAAGGGAGGCAATATGGTAGAGGCAAAACTGGGGGACAGGTAATTTTTTAATTTGTAACATATTTAATTTTAAATGGATCCAGTAGTTGCATTGTTTTGAAGAAGCCACTGTTTTGATTGATTGACAAATGTTGAATTTTGTATTTTAGGTGCGAGATGAATACAGAACTGATTATGATGGTGGCCGAGGTGGCTATGGGAAAATCATTGCACAAAAAATTACTCCCAGTCCTATGGAGCGCTGAAAATAGTTAGGTGTGTTTTTGTGTATGATTTGTAAAGGACAAACCTGTCAAAAAGACTGTTAAGTTGTACTTGTGTGACTACTTTCAACTATCTGAATACTAATAACATTAAGTATAATAATGATGAATTAAATTTTTTCATTTATTCATTTTTTTTGCATTTTACTTGGTTATTGTATTTTATTTATTGTAGTTAGGTGTTTATTGTTATTGTATATTATATATACTAAACAAAGAAGAGGTTTCACTATGAACATAAATAACAGCTGAGAGCTAATAGCTCAATGAAGCTGACTAGGTTCAAAGGATTTAAAAGTTATTGGTCTAATACATATGCGTTTCATCTAATTGGTGCGTGTCTAAACTCAATTCTCTTAAGAGATAAACTAGAGCTTAGGTAAGCATACGATAATTTATGTTTGGTTGCAATAACCTACATCCACGCATACAAGGCAGCAAGTTATTATTAATGAACACAAATAAGAGGCACTCATTTATGATGAGTAGTGTCTGACAGAAGATGCAATTCTGCCGAAGCCGATTAATCGTTTTCATCAAAACCTTCAGCCAAAGCCGAAGGTGTGATTTCCATGAAATACGAAAATTTGCTAATACTAGAAAAATAATAATCGTAAATTGTGTGCACTTTCGCTTCAAGTGACTGTTTTTTTTTTATGTAGAACTCGTCAATTTGACTTCGCCTCACCTGACGGCAAGCTGAAAGCAAATTCTCAAGAAAGAGTGTCACCATTACAGACACGTACCATATTACAATGGTGGCACTAAGCTTGGCGGTCTTATTAATTACCGTGTAAGGTGCTAGTGTCTGCATAGCAATGAATGCTGCCGGCGGACAGCATGTCGTTGATATGCAGAAGAAAGAGAGTGGGTGATAAGATGGACCCCTCCGGCACGCCAACATTTACCTGCAAGAACTCCGAAGCTCCGCGAATATGGCGCTCCTGCAGGAAGCTATCAACGTAATTGCACAGATTAGAACGCAGACCAAAAGCTGTGCAATGCCGTGGCACTCATATCTTGGATTTAAATTGCTAGACAAACGAGGCTTTTGCGCATGCACATTATATTTTAATAAGCTCTGCTTGAAATTGATATCGTCTACCGCCGTAGCACTCCGTACTATCCCCAAAAGACACCCAAGAAACGCGTACTGTGCGTATAGAGCGCATTTTGAGCATATAGGTTTAAGATATATGTCCGGAGCAAAAGCTTGGAAAGACTCTATTTGCGTTAGACTCTATCGAAAGCTTTGGCGATGTCAAGACAAATTGCCTGTCCATAGCCATACCCCAAGGATAAGTTGGGTAACGTACGCTAGAAGATCACCCGTTCACCGTTTCGGCCTGAAACCCTATTGCCGGTCAATAATGAAGGAAGAATGAGAGAATAATTAAAGAAGGACGCATGAACTGTGTGTTAATAATGTGCTCGAATATCTTGCACAACACAGGTCGATAGGTGTCTGGGCCTGAGCGACACATAATAAATTCGGCTCTTTCCAAGTAGATGGCATTGTATCCGAGATATACGAATACCATCCGGCTTCCCAGACATCGATTGATTGCAGTACTGCATGTACTGCAATCAATCGGTATCCGCTCTGACATAAGCCCTCTTGCAGACCTATGTACTGTCTGCAATATTACAGGCAAACGGTAAAAAATATAATAGTAAAGCAGATATGGACCTTCCAAAGCAGTTTTGTTTACTTACAGTGATGCGATCAGGGCGGCAAGGCGCGGCGAAACGATGCTCTACTCTGCGCACTCTCGCTCCTGTGAACTTGCAAACCTTCGGTTTTTGCTAAAGCTTCGATCAATTTTTGGCTGAAGCCGAAGGTTTGGCCGAAGGTGCTTCTTTTGGTCGAAGGTGGCCGAAGTCGAAGCTTTGGTCGGACAATATTTATGAGGAAGTTTGAATTGCGTCAAAAAATTGTCTGAGATAAATAGCAATTGCTGATTGCCTTTTCCTCTGGGCCACATATAAAAAGAGAAGTAGGAAGAAGGGGATAGAATAAAAATAGTGTGCATTAATAAGGATAAGGTACAAATAACGAAGTTCAATAAAAAGTCTTGAATATTTTCAAAAGTATATTTCAAGGAAATGTTTAAATGCATGTAAATAATAACAAAACAAAACTGACTTATGTAAATTATTTTAGGAAAAAATATATTCGTATTAACTTAAGCCGCTTTATCCTGTTAAAAGTTAACCTTAAATAAATTATTACTTATAATTATTTTACTTAAGCAATGATAATAAAACAGCTTGTTGTACAGTGATATAACACTTAAAGCATCATAAAATAACAGACAAGTGTAAAAATAGATATAGAATAACTATAAATTCAACGACATTTATATTCAATACAATACATAGAATGTGAATACAACAATAACAAACTATAAAAAGCCCTTAGAGGGTATCAATAACTAGAGGTTTCATAAACATCTGTAATCAGATCGAGTCAATATGGCTTTTTTGAGTTGCAATATAATTAAATGTAGATTCATAAGTACTTGTTTAATTAATGTAGATCAATCTCACCATGACTCGTGACTTCGTGTCTAATCTCTAGGTGAGGTTTCAGGCATGAGATCCAACCAGAGCGTTTTCGCCTCGCGGAAGTCATATTGGTTCAGATGGACTATTACCTGAAATATTAAATTAAATCTATACTAATATTATAAAGTTTGTTGTACGCTAATCTCAAGAATTTTTGTGTTAAATATTCCGTTTATCGACGAAGCTTAGGTATGATTATATAATTAACATCATGCTACTACTCAAGGTAGATGAGCAGTAATCACAATTGTCAAAAAATTCCAGCAATTATCATACATTTGAAAATTAGTAAATTACAGGCACGTGGTTTAAAGGGGGTACAATGGGTACATATTAGGTGGTTACATATGAAATTGCCGAAATTTTCTTACAGATTCATGAGGAGTTCGTTATTCCTGTAATTTAACAGCTCTTTCCATTATTTATACTTTATTTGAAAGTTGATTTTAAGATTTTACAACTCTGTATTAAATTTTGTTTTTATTGGCCATTTGATAAATTAAATTCGATCTTCAAAAACAGAATGCTATATATTTTGATGATAAATGTCGTATTACTTTTTTACAGCTATCAATTTTCAAAAATATATAATACAATCTTAAATTGGTATTTGTCATTCCTAAAAAATGCAAAAATGTTAGTATTGTAAATTGGGTTTCCTCGAATTATTTAAATAAAACGGCAATTTCATATGTAACGACCTATTATTTTATACCTGTCCAATAACTGGGCTGCCTCCAAGGAAGCCCTTGTGCGTCGCGACAGTGACCTCCACCTGTCTCGAGTGCAGCTCCGCTAATGGGATCACCCACTCGAACTGCTCATCATATTCAGGCATGCAACTATCTTTCACAACCTATAAATAAAAAACAAATATAAAATATTCATATAATATCATCATCGCTCTCTCTAGGATCAAAATGACCTATTCAAGGCATAATAGAACTCAAGAATTATTGTTCAATGAAATTTTAAGTATTCAAATCGATTTATATAGAAAAAGCGTACGAGTTCGTACGTAAGTACGAATCGTACGAGTAGATGGCTCCCACCGTCGCCCTAAGACGGGTGTATAGGGAAAATTAAGATAGCTTCAGGCGTTGTTCGGTGGCTCAGTGGTATTGGCCCCTGTAAAGGAAAGATCGCGGGTTCGAGTCCCGCGTGAGCCGATTCGTTAAGAATAACTTACCACAGTCTTTCGTTTGGAGTCCTTGGAACGCCCCGGCAGTAAATACAATTTCACATATGGATCAGGCACATTGGCCGGGTCTTTCAGAGGTATGTGCCTTAAAAAAGTAAATATTTTTTAGTATTTTACATTACATTCAATACATACCAATGGAAATTTCATAATGAAATTAATTATGGTTTTACTTACATTATTTTGTGTACTACAACATAAAGTGTTTGGTTCTGCATACTGTAGCGTAGCGACAGTAATACACGTCCAAGACCTGCCTCTCCAGCCGACCTGTTATTTCAAAAAGGTTATCGGACAGTGTATAGATTTGTTATAGTATGATTGTAACTGCTGTACCGCGCCTGGGATGAGTGCGCGGCGAAATGGGGCGGATCTGACAATTAACTGTCCGATTTGGTCAGTCCGCCGCCAACGCGCCGGTATCTCTCTCGCTCTCGACTCATGCTCTTTTTTTATGTTTCTTCACCTGGCTCCCCGCCACGCACGTCATATTGTGTGGCTCCATTTGTGCGTTCACGTTGCGTCGTCGCATCGAATCAGGTTATTCTTAGAAATTTATAAGAATTTATCTCATTGATATAATCTTAATGGATCACAAATGTCTAAGAACGACCTGCTCCGTTGCAACGTCGCAATGCAAACGCACAAATGGAGCCTCACTCTTATGGTACTCATTGTTAAAAACTGAACTAATTTTCTGCACCCATTGAGAATTACGCTTTTGGGTCTGAACTTAGAAATACAGTAAGTAACTAGGTACTATTGAAAAAGAAGTTTAGATAAAACAATGCGTTAAAAACACACTTTATATTGAATCCTATATATGTCAGTGCAGTCCCCGGCTTTTGAATCCGTCGGAAAGAAGAATGAGATCACAGCTAGCACCGGCGTGCTTCGGACTCTGAGGCAAGTGGCAGTTCGTTACCATATAACAGTACCTAGTTGAAACCATGTTTTTATACAATTTTGGATTAATTTTAATGGTTTTAACTACTCTAGAAAGATATCAAGCCGTAACCATGAGCTTTTTGCGATGGTGAGAACGTTCTCTACTCTCTTTCCGAACTACCAAATCAAAAGTTGGTTACTGTATTAGTAACATTTCTTACGTTGTCAGAGATGAGGTTCTATGAATTAGTTTTGGAGACTCCCTTCCAGTCGGAACCGAGTACTCTTGAGGCACGTCTGAAACAGCAATACAAACAATTATATAAACATGGAAAAGCAATATGTGTAGATCAAATGATGGGTATGAATCTAACTTACCAACAGCCTTTTCGATAACTTCAACGGGAACAGATTTCTGAGAACTACTATCCGGCTCACCATCGTCAATGTTCTTTAGCTCAGGTTCAGTCAGGCGAGCTATAAAAAAAGTAGAAATATTAGCCTTGTTATTGGATTAGAACATGTTAATTATTTTTAAAGAAATTACACAAAGCAAAAAAAAAACTAAAGCTTGCATTAAACACATGATAGTTTGCCAATAATAGTTTTAATTCTTTAAAAAATCAATATTAGGTTTAGTACCTACAGCAATATAATACTGTAATGTAAAAAAGCTCGATTTACTTAGGTACGGAACATAGCGTTGCACGAAATAAATATACTTTATACATCGGTACCTGCTTCGTTAGGAGTCGGATCAGATGCAGGTCCATCAATCGTTTCAGCAGACAACGTGGTGACTGGTGGCGCAGTAGGAGTTACGGGCGGGGACGGCTCGGCCGGCAGTTCCGGTGCAATCTCGTCCTCCACTATATCTTCTTCCCTGATAGCTTCTTTCATAATCTGTTCGAAGGAAATCAAGCTGTCGTATAATTTGAGAATAGAGAGAGAACGAGAGAGAGAGAGAGAGAGAGAGAGAGAGAGACAGAGAGAGAGAGAGAGAGACAGAGAGAGAGAGAGAGAGAGCTTGGGACAACAAAAAGGAGAATCGTCAAAATTGAGGCACTCACCCGTAGTTGTAAAGACAAAATGATCTTCGACTCCGGGCCTGACTTCTGAAGCATAAGCGGCTGCGTTAACATCGTCAAATCCTTTTGTTTTAATAATGTTGAGAGTCCATAAACTAGTTGACCAAGCTGGCTGCCGGTTTTTGAGTCCAAAACCTAAATAAAGTATTTATTACTTATTACTTCCATCATATCTAAATATCAGTTGAACAAAAAAAATCAAGTGCAGTGGGAAGCGCTTTTCAGGAACTACATATTGTAGGTATCTATCATCTGTACTTTAGAAATTATGTGAATAAAATACCTTGTTCTGAAATAAACAGATTTTATTACATTAGGTTACTACGAGTATTTTACCTTGATCTCCAAATTGTCTATTTCAGGATTCTGCACTAAGAACGAGTATCCAATCTCGTATACAGGATCGTCAGTTCTCATCTGCACAGCTGTATTCTCTGTCTTCTTGCCTAACGTTACGGTTAAATACGGGTCAGGTCTGGACTGGGCGCGTGCATTCTGTAATTAACCAACATAATAAAAACGAGAGGCAGTATAGTACCTTACAATTTAAAGTCTAAGATCCCAAGCGGTGCGATTGCACCGCGAGTCTATTGTTTACCTATTGTGTCTATTATTTACTCACTTGACAGGTTAATAGCAACTAAAAGTATGCTTATATTTGTTTATAGGATTAAAAATACCTATACATCAGGTAATAGGCAGAAGTAACTAAGCATTAAACAGTAACTTATCTACGTGCAGTGGTCTCAATGCTACCTACGTTCAGTTGTCGTCCGCGTTAAAATCCATAACGGGAGAAGTACATTTGTGTATTTTCACGGGAGATTTTTCAATAAAAAACAGTGCCTTACCGGTAATTTTTTGCAACAATCGATGTAAACGGAGAGAATCGCAGAACTAACGTCCCCTGTTTTAATCAACAATGTCTCGGTTAAGGCCTGAAAATAAATCAAAACTTAAGCTTAAGTTCGTATAGTTCGTATGAATATTGGTAGACACTCCACTGTCGCCTCGAAGGCATATAAAGAAATAGAAAAAATTGAATTGTTTCAGGCGAGCTCTGGTAGCGTAGTGGTCAAAGTATTGCACCAGTGAGGCAAAGATCAAGAGATTCAAACCCCGCCTAGACCGATTCAAACGTTTCCTATTCTAATCAATTTGAAAACTTAGGCTTTTCTTTACATGACAGATAAAATATATACAACTGGATATTAAAAGTATATATACAAAACTATGCTTATTATATCATACATACAAAAATGAAATAAAAAAGGGGGAGAGACTGCAACTTTAGGCATCGAAAAATTCCTCCCCATCGATCTCTACTGGTGCCGTGTTTAAAAGGCTGACGGCATTATCACGCTGAATAGCGATAGATAATAACACTAGTTTACAAGAAAAAAAACGCAGAGATGAGATACATGTGCCTAAATAGAATTTTTTATGCTGGTTACGAATCTGTGACTTAAAAAAATGTAGCACGTCTAGTTTCAAAAATATTTAATAAAATTGAAATTTACAAAAATACTTCACTTCTATAGAAAATTGTCGACAAAAAAATTAAAAGTGACTTATTTTCGCCTTTTTTTTGTAATCAGACTGCTCAGTTTCCCTTATAATTGACCAGCAATAGTCTGCCAACATGTTTTGGTCCCAGTATCCTTGGTATCTTTCTTCAAACATTTTCAGATCCTGGTGAAAACGTTCACCATGTTCATCACTAAATTGCCCTAGGTTTTCAGGGAAGAAATCTAGGTGCGAGTGAAGAAAATGTATTTTTAAAGACATGTTTACTCCCATTTTTTGGTAATTCTGTAATAATTCAGCAACAATACTTTCGTAGTTAACACTTTTCTTATTTCCGAGGAATTTCTGAACCACTGTTTTAAAAGATATCCAGGCAGCATTTTCAATTTGAGTCAAATGTGACGAAAATGTATCGTCCTTTAACAATTTTCGTATTTGAGGGCCTATGAAGATGCCTTCCTTCAATTTTGCTTCAGAAAGAGCAGGAAAAATAGCTTTTAAGTATGTAAAAGCAGGACCATTCTTGTCAAGGGCTTTAATGAAATTTTTTATCAAACCTAGTTTGATGTGGAGGGGTGGCAAAATAACATTATTCGGATTAATTAACGGATTGTATTTTATATTCTTGGTACCTGGCAAATATTCGTATCTTTTAGGCCATTCCTTCACAACATAATGTTGATCCTTTGCTCTCGAGTCCCAAAGACACAAAAAGCAACAATGCTTAGTGTAACCGCTTTGCATACCTAAGAGTAAGCCTACCACTTTTAAATCGCCACATATACTTTCCAGTTATGCTCATGATACTTTATAAGTTTGATTAACGTTGACATCGTTTCGTAAGATTCCTTTGTATTTACAGCGTGGCCAATAGGAATAGACGGTTTGAGATTTCCGTTATGTAGAAGCACAGCTTTCAAACTTGCTTTGGATGAATCAATAAATAAACGCCATTCGTTGGAATCATAGACCTGTTCCATACACACGAATAAGCCATTAATGTCCGAACAGTACACAAATTCATCATGCCGCTGAAAATATTTTGAGAAACGTTCACTTCTGCTGCGATAAATACTGACTCTAGTCTCAGATGCTAACAAATTCCATTGCTGTAATCGTGAACCTAATAACTCTGCTTTGCTCTTTGACAGTTGTAGGTCTCGTACAAGGTCATTCAACCTTGACTGTGTTATAAGTTGTGGTTCCTTGTTGTCAGTCTCGTCTTCATCAGAACTGATCTCCTCTTTGGTGTTTTCAATCTGCAAGTCACTCTGACTTATTAGCCTGCTTTCTTCAGTTACCCCAGAAGATGAGCCTGGTGGTGATGGGAATGGAATGCCATCAGTGTGTAAAATAGGCATTGTCACAGAAGAAACTTCACAGGATATCGAACCTTACTTTTGTTTTTGCGGTTGAAACCAAATGATTTTGTTAAACAAAAATAGCAATCTGTATGGTGATTTGTTGGCATTCTCCACATCATTGGTACTCCAAACTGCAAATATTTATTTTTGCCTGCTTCCCAGTTGGTTAAAATGCTTTGACAGCTCACACAAACTACATGAGGGACCCATGGTTTGTCCAGGTTTCCAATCGAAAAACCAAAATAATGAAAATAAGCTCTTTTCACTGAGTCCGTGATGTTTCTTCTGTCTTTTGACAACACAATCTTGCCACAAATGTAACAAAAATGGTCTGGATTAGTTTTACAAACCCTCGATGACATTTTAGAACACAAAATTATTATTAAGACACTTTTTTTCACTCAATTATTTCACTTTTTACACAATCCAACTTATGCGCGGGTAGTCGTAAAATGTTTTAATGTTTAACTAAAAAGTTTGACGTGATAGAAATTTATGAATACTAAATTTATTTATGTAGGGTAGTAATGTATCAAAAACAATTAATGTAATCTTTGCGTTCGACAAAAAGTTTTTTTTGTAAACTAGTGTAATTCTTTGACCAAGGTAAAGGCCCGCCCTATGGTCACGGGCAGACTCGATTAGTCGCTTCGCTATTTCTTTGAATAGCGCGCGGGCTTGGACCCCACAGACCCAATGTTTCGACTCCAAACGGCTAAAAATATAATTACCAGTTATATTGGTATATATGTGCCGTTTGTGAGTCTCTGCTGATGCAGCAGCATTACATGCACAGTCCATCGTACTTGGAAGATAGGAAGGCGCCAGGGTGTCGCGTGTCGCATGTCGCCGCAAGTTGCGTTGCCTAAAGGCCTGCCCATCTCCCAAGGCATCAACGACACACCGTCCGGTCTCTTACCATCGACTCCAAGCCAACAGGTTACTAATTGCTATTGGATGTGCGATTAAACTTACACGGCTAAGTTCCGTCACATCAGTCGTCAACCGGTGCCAACTAAGACGCAGCTCCACCTTTCCATGCTTAGCTTGTTGAAGAGTTTGCCACTAGAAATGAAATAAATTAGGTATTTATACAATTTTTGATGATGATGATTTCTATGTGCCTATGATCAATTATTTATGTGTTTACTTGTGAGGTGGGGGCGCTAGAGTCACGCTAGACCATTCAACAAAGTGCATAGTAAATGTTATTTAATACGTTCAGTTTTCCTAAGAATGTAATATCGTGTTGAGACTCTGGGTCAGAAAGCTTCCACATAGTGCTTGTGGGACTTCGCTGTTGCCAGCTCCACTCGCCCAAGCTATAACCTTGACAGGGTTACGACGAAGCAAATCTTTATGAAGATCACCCTGTGGTAGCTGGGTCGCTAAAGATGGATCCTGTCAATAGAGCTCAAGGGTCTTCTTATTGATATCTCACAAATGGTCAATGGATTACTGTCAGAAGAGTTTCATTTCGATTATCTGAAATTCTACCGTATGTGATATTTTTTTTATGTGATGTAAAAGTAAATAGGGTTGTAATAGTGATGACAATAATATTATGTGTAAGAAATGTGAAATATCAACTTACCTTATCCAAACGACCCAAACGCACAATTTGAGAAATGTCTAGCGAACATCTGAAATCATATTACATTTAGATCCCAAACACCATGGGACATTATCAAATAATTTTGAAAAATAAAGATTAGCACAACCAGTTTAGAAAAAAACATTCAAGTCTTGAAGTAGGTAATAGAAACATGCAAAAACAGCATTCAGTGAACTCAAAGCATAGGTATGTGTAGGAATATAAGTATTGAAATTGAGTTGAATAGAAGATGCACAAACATAATTAGGTACACCGTTTCAATCAGCTGATACGAATACTCCGATTCTAGATTGTGGTCATGTTTTTATGTGGGTAAAGTACCAGTGTTATGTGAAACACTAACTAAAATAAATGTAGATTTTTAAATGTTTACTTGTAGCTGTGAAAAAATAAAGATGCATCAGATGAATTGAACAACCTACATTGTTAGCACTGTGCGTCTCAAGTTTGTTACGGTTGTGTAGTGCTTTTATGTTAATGTACGGATATAATTTGAATGTAGGTGTGCAGTAAACGCTCGGTGTTGCTTTTAATGGCAGAAATGTTAGTATACAGTGATGTACTGTGTCTAGTACAGGTACATATTGTATAGCACGAGGCGGCAGCGACCGACCTGCCAAGTTTCTCATCCCGGCCTGTGCGGTCCCAGTCGTATATCTTGATGAGCAATACCGCCGCGCTGCTTCGAAGTATAGACTGTCACAACCCACCATGTTTGTTACACACACATACAAAGCTATTGTTTTAATTGGGATTAGTGTCCTTGATATTTACAGGTTTATTATTGTCAAGTGAAATTATTGTCAATTTGTTATAATAAGTTATAGTAACTATTAGATAATAAAAATATAAGTGTCAATGTTAGAAATTTAGTTGTAAAGAAAGTATATTAAATAGAAGTAAATACCAAAATATAGTGATAAATAAACTTGCCACGTCATATTAATATTACTATTTTATGCTCAAATGTGTCTGCTGGGTATTCATATAGTGATTAAAGGATAACATGGCCACACATAATTCTTACACACACTATAGCTGTAGATATCAAACAGAACACCAAAGTAATAAAACCATTTAATACAAAACTGAATCTTATTATCACCGGCGAAGTGGAAATGCACAGTAATAGGTTCGTAAACGGTGATGATAAGAATCAGATAAAACATAACAATGCGGACACGGTTATGAAATGGCGCCCACGTGCCAAGGCAAAAGGCACTAGTATAGCGGCGGAGACGGACCTGCCAAGATAATCATCGTTCTGTATGCCCATTCCCGGGTCCCAGTCCCACAGCTCGCACTGCAGTTCTTGACTCTTCATTGAGCTTATTATCGCCTTGGGACAAAATCACAACATATGGATATGTTAGTTTTGCGCCAAAAACATAAATATAATTTGGAATTTAGAATAATAAGGTTGGCCCGATCAACAGTTACAAATATTTCTTGACTAGTTGGCAAGTATATACCTAGAGTGGTTAAAACAACGTTATAAAAGTTAGTAAATACTTATAATTCGATAACTTTTATATCGTTGTAATATTATTAAAAGAAATACTGGATGTAGTCATGAAGAAGAGATATTATAAGTAATAATTTATAAATAAATTAAATTATGAGACACCAAAGGAACTTACCTCCACCTGAATTACTAAAATTGCTTGCACATGCACTATGACGTGATATACCCATGCAGTCATAGCTAACTTATGCTTTGAAATGAGATGCATTGAATATTATACGTATGCGAAAAAAATTACTTCAATTAATTAGGATAATCGGTTGTATCTAGTTACTTTAGGCATCTCATTTCTTTTCGTATGTATTGATTGTATTGTAACAAATTAAAAACTGATTCTTGAACATAAGTGTCTTGAATTTTTGATAAGACAGTAAATCAATACTTCTTCTACTTCAGTCATCAAGTTACCAGTACCCAGTTACATAAAGTAGCCGATAATATTAGTATCTTTGAACTGTCTACTATTAGACCAGTTAGATAATCTATGAAAGCAGACATCTATGCCGATTCTGTAGTCACAAAACTATACGAGTTTAATTTAAGAAGACTAAACTTATCTCTATCTCTTCTTTTTACAGAATGCAAGATAAAGATGGTAATATATTTTAGTTATGTCAAACTCACTTCATGTTTTTGTAACAACGGAATCGTGACTAATAAACAATGCAAGAAGCGAGTGCAACCATCAGCGTAGCACGTAGCATAACCTGTATCTTTTACCGGTACTGCTAGCTCCGCCCCCTAGAACGGCAACCAAGTACTTACTTGCCCAGTTTGTCGTCATCATTGCCCTCGTCCTTGTCGAACACTTCTATTTCCAACATTTGGCCCAGAGATTGCATTATACGCGCCTTTATGCCACACGCGCATAGTCCGAAGCAAACATAAGTGAGGAAAACAAAATCTTGTTCATAACTATGTACTTACTTGGTAACACGCTCGGGAACTTAACTTTTATTAGTTTATGGTGAAATTACAGATCACAAAATTAATTTACAACCCAAAAATAACACGTTAACAGAGAAACAAGAATTTAGAACAAGGTTCGTAACAATTAGCGAATATATTAATTTCGATTTATAATGTAAGAACTTGAAAAAATATTGTTTAGGCATCGAATTTCACCATGCCAACACTTTGCTAAGTCAATATCTTCCAAACATACCTAGGTAGTAACGCAAAGTATTTCTTTAAACTATTAGATAAGTAGGTACTCGCTGCGTGAGTTCCATAATATAATTCAAGCGACTTTTCCAAAGTATGTCAACTCTTTAAACCTTAGAATTACACGCATAGCATAAAACAATATTAAAAAAAAATCATTAATCACATTTAGGTACAGTAAACCTACTTCGGAAAAGTGATAAAATGCTGAGTTGGTCATGCTCATTCCTGATTATGCATTTGTAATAAAATAGCAATACAATCCTCTTATCATTTTAATATACCGACATAAAAGAGTTTTATTAAACAAATTGAACTTGTGATTTCGAGCGTGTGGTGTAATAAACTTAAACACCTATTCTTAGATAAATTGATAAGCTATGACATCATTTGAAACAAAGCGCAGTATAGAAAAGTGTAATATAGAATTGCATTCTGATCGGTGTAACATGGCTAATGCAACATGTTACAAAGCGAGCATTTTTATACAAACAAGAATATTAGTACCTAACTGAAATTATAAGAGTGAGGTCCTTCAAATAAAGTAAAATGCTAGTGTTAGGAGTGGGTTCACGTCGTTGGGGTAAAGGCCAGAATTCGAACCCGGAGACTCTTGATCGAGGACGTTGTTCGGTATTATGGTGTCGACTAAATCGTAAATTATTCGTTGTATTTTTGCATCAAAGTAAACAGACTGCTGCTAGGAGCATTATATTGCTACTTGGTTTTAAATATAAGTAATGCTTGAACAAGTCACTTGCAATTCTCGTCATGATGAGAAATTGAATGGGTAGCTCGAGATACGGTTGCACCTTTACATACAATTTTATATGAAAAAGTGCGACCGTATAAATATGTTGTCGAATGTACATGAGTACGTCATACTCGATGGTTGGATAAATAATATGTTTTATGTAGACATTCACAATGTTTTTGATCAATCAGAAATGAGCAGAAAACTTACCAAGTAAAGTCCCCAAATTATTCAAATATAAGCAAGCACATTTTAAAAGTTAAGTACCAACGTTAAGAAAAATACTTCAGGGCCTCGTAGCCTATGACTCATCTCTCTATCAATAACTAGTTTAGATTACAATCATGGTTTTATAGCTATTGATTTGTAGTTAACCATCTCAGTCGTAGGTTAACGCGACCTTGAGTTTGTCACTGTACTAATTTGAACAATGTTAATACAACTAACACTAAGATATTAAAATGCCTGCGGGTGCTAAATAGTAGCATGTAAATGCAGGTAGCAATAACAGTATTCTCACCTCACACCAGAAGTCCCAGCGTGGGTTTACGTTATTGTCGATGTGCTTGGTCTTCCATTGCTGTGCACCCACCGTTATGATCGCGTATGGATCAGACTTACCCTTACCTGTGAAACATATCACATTGTACAGTATACATTCACAATCGTTTAAACAGTAAAGTATAATGGGAAAAGTCAGACAGTGGACTGTGTTCATAGGCGAACTGTAACTGATGTTTCCTTTAATTCCAATCAAAGTTAGCTACTTATAAAGGTAAGATCTAATAATAATATGAACTAAGTATCTCCGCCTTGGTAAAAGTAAGGGATATTCACACACATTATGAGTTTGGAAATACGTATCCATGACATGTTTTATGTGGATAAGCCATTGTAATTGCATTGATTTGGTTACACTCACCAAGCATTGACACATCCTTCTTCATGAGATTCTGCGCTTGAACGAGATGGATACGAAGTACACCCTGTTAAGAAAATGATTGACTTAATAATTAACTTTTAATAATATTATATATACTTTTTTCCAACTCGAGGTAATTACATGATTTACAACTTTGTACAACCTACTTCTGCGTTAACACTGGCCGTTTATAAGAAAAATGCAAGAATCCAATATTTTTTACCTTACACCTTGAATTAAAAGGGGATCGATGGTGCCCATCGATTGGAATTCCTCTTTTTTTTTATATTCCTTTCATTATGGTGTACTTAAGACCCCCCACCAATTTCTAGCTCCATGCTAATTTATGCAAGCTTACTGTTTTATTTAGTTTATTTTGACTGCATTATATGTATCTCTTAGTAATTAGTCCATTTACATGTTATAACAGGAGGTTTTTCTGAATTTTGCAACCGCAAATTCTTATCCCAATTAATTATTTCTCCAATTATTTATTAATTGATTTCTTACCTCTGGTTCTGGCATTCTAAGGTCGACGGTAGGGATTTCGTCACTCAACTTAATGGGTAACTTATTGGGCAGCACCATCATTTTTGCTACTTGTTCCACGATGCAGCGACGTAGAATGTCACTGAAAAGTTATTTTAAATAAGACTCTTTTACATGTGCATTGGATATTCGTATTGTGTGAACAAAATGAAAGGTTATTATAATGACAACACCATTAGTTCTGCCCGCAATTGGCATATATCCTAAATCTATATTTCACAACTGATATATAGGGGCGTGTAAGTATTGTCGAGTTTGAAACAAATAAAAACAATATTCTTTGGTTGCTCAAGTGAATTTAACAGTTAACACCGTAACGAATTAAACGAATCTGTTAATTAACTAAAAACTGCCAAAAAACGTATGACAAACGATTATTGTACAAACAACTTTTGAAAAACTAATAACTTCAAAAATAATCATTAATTGATAAATAAAGGTTTTGCAAATGTACTTATCACTTAGAAAATATTTCAATTGTTAAAATTTTATTTTAAAAATGTTCATTTGACAAAATAAAGTCAGTTAACAAACAGTCAAACAAGAAAGCATAAACCACGCGTGTAGCTACAGTAGACAAGTAGCATGTAGCAAACATCGTTTCTTTTCCAGCTCCGGCGGCCCCACACGAGCTTGTCGTCGCAGATAGTTGAACGCCCACCACCACAGCTTCGGCTTGGTGGCCGGCTTTGCCGGCCAGCCTCAGCCACGGCAGCAGGCTTTATAACTACCTGCTCCTCAGCTCGTGGGCCGCCTCACCCCTCCGCGCCTGCACGGGCTTAAATAACACTCTAGGGGTTGGGCAAACAAGACCTCGTAAAGTCGGATTTGGAAAGATTCATTTCTGTCACTAATTTTTGACTATTCAAGACAATAAGTGAAACTTGTTTTGGTAACTAACATGTTTAAAAAATAATCAATTTGTGAAATGGTCTTAATATTTACGAAATTTTTCCAAATAAATATTTTGTCTAGTGTCTAGTCTTCTAGTTTCTAGTTTTGTCTAGTTTATTTAACAATCGTTTGTAAAATGATAAGTTTGTCAACTATAATTTTTTCATACATTGTTTGTCAAATGAAGATTTATTATTGGTTTTTTGTCAAATCATTGGATACCATTCGTATACGTATGAACAGTTTTATTCAGAGGTAAGCAACGACCGGTGCATCAGGACATGAAAAATTTACGTCTCTGCTCGGCTAAGGAATATTAGTTCATACTTAGGCTCAACTGAATTCAGGATGCACTAATGTTCCTACAATATATATGGTGGCCGAAGAGATATAATTAATATTTAAAAAAATATGTATATATTTCAAATATAACTTACCTAAATCCTGGCATATCTAGAATATCGGCAGCTCCAACCAAGTTGAAGTCGATAGAAGGATTGTTCAAAAAGAATATCTGAAGGCCACCGATTAAAGGCATCTTGGTTATAAGTGGTTTCATCACGATGCGTACCATACCATGGATCTATAAAGTAATCACATTATTTAGTAAAACATGGCTAGTTTGTTGGTTTATTTCACCTGCTATAAGACAGACCTACTTACAACATCTATTCAGGTATATCTGCGCTTCTTTTATACGGGAAAAACGGAGGGATAGTTTTTAGGTGTTAGATGGAAGCCTTTAATTAGATTTTTGACTTACTATCTGGGGCTATCAAGTACATTGAAGAATTTTATTTAGTTAGGTGCTTCCATTCTTACCTGAAGATCCTTGATACCGCCACGAATTCTTTGCAAAACAAACGATATATCGCAGTCACCAGCATAACTGTAAAGTGTACAGGAAGCAAGCTGAGCATTGACGAAAAACTCATTTAGCGAATGAATGATGAAAAGTACTAACTATAACATTTTAAATTCTAATATCCCAACAAATGAACACTACAGGACTAGCTAGTTATCAAAAGAGGTTTTATTAATTTTAGATTGAATTCGCAATGTTTTATTTTTTCAATATAATGTTACAGTTTTCGATTTGTCCAATATTATTACTATTCTTATGAAGTATCTCAACTATAAAAAGCTAAATTAGAACTTGAATTGAATCCACATGGGTAGTGTATCTACTAGGTGTGATTTCAATTCCAAAAATGCATCTAGCACAAGTTTGCTATCAGTAGAAGAGCTACTTACAACAAATCGACATCCATGATGATTTCACTCCTCGAGAGGTTCTTATCGTAGACTTTGACGCCACCGACGCGAGGCGCCTGCGTAAATTAACGTTCTCGTTAACATCATAAACGATTGATAGCGTCCACAAACAGATTATAGCAGTTTCAAGGAAATAAAGCTCAACGTTTTTTTTTTTTTATATGATTTGTCTACAATGACTAGTAGCATATCATGTAGTCTCGAGTTTAAATTCAATCAAAAGTTAAAGATATTAAAGCTTTGATAATAGTCTTGTCTTCTTCGCGTAACAGTCAACATCTCAAACTTTAACAAAATCCATAATAATAAACCCCTATGTCTCAAATCCTGTAAGAAATCGATGTTAAACATGAAAATGTGTTGCATGTTAAATATATATATTTTTTTAAACTTACAATAGTGCCGAGGATCATACGTTCAAATTTGAATCCATTCAGTTTGTAATTAGCCAAGCTCTCGGCCACGGCTGGTTCGATGGATTCCTTCAGAATGTTGCGAGCGAACGAATTGATATTAGGCCACACTTGCAGCAGGATCTGTACAGGTATAATTAACACAAAATTAAGAAGAGAAAAGAACTATCAATGATAAATCTTGGTGCCAGCAAGGTTCTTTGCAAAGAAGACAAAAAAAAACATTGATACGATTTTGATTTTATTAATGAAAATAATCTCAAAGGCTTCTAATAAATGATGTGTCCGATGTATTAGTGTATTTTCTACGAGTGCAAACATGAATATCTCAGCTGCAAATGTTTGAAGTTATTAGTCAATGCCATCGTTTATTATTGAAAAAAAAACTATATTATTATAATCAGCAGACACAGATGTTCTAAAATATACTTGCCAGAACGCGTGAGTTCGACACGTGCATTTAAAAATATAACTCTTTCGAGTCGCGGGATATCCCTCGTTTTGTTGGAGAAAACGTGACATTTTGAGTTAGGTATCATTTGGAAATCAAACTGATAAATCTAATATTCCTTTTGACCAAAACATTAGGTACCTCCACTTTGAGTGGAGCGAGCGCGCTCCCGGAAATATCCTCTTAGGAATATGTATGTAAAACGTACAAAGTGTTGATTTAATAATATCGTTCTTTTATGTTACTATAATCAATTTTCCTGTCACGTAAGGTGACGTTGGTGTGGCATTGCTCGATGATACTAGCTTTAATTTTAAAAAGGGAGCAGTTTACTATGAATAAACTAATAGAGGTACATTCGTTACATTAATGTAGCAAAGGGTTTAAATGTGATTTTTATTATTAACGGTATCAAGGTAAGGCTGTTTTTATATACATGATGTTAGCATTTGAAAGTTCCAGAGATTTGAGAGTTCCTAATTAGTAATATGGTCATAATGAGAACAAGATTCCACGCATCTTTCAGCGTACTAACGTCATCGTACTGTTATCCCTGACGATATGAGGTATCAGTATCGTATCGTGAGACTTAGTTTTCAAGTATGTAATTTAATTGCTTATAACGCAAATATTAGCCGAAACGGCATACCACAGAAATTATCATTGAATGTGACCAAAAAGTTAAATGCTTCAAATTAAATTAAACAGTTACACAACACAATTGTCCCGCAATTAACGTATTTATGTACTAGACAGCGTGCTCTTTAATTTATGTAGGTGGGAAGAAGTGATTTATACCGAGTGGTGTGTGGGAGGTAGTCTTACATACCTACTACATTTACTAGGTATACAGAGTTACATACCCTGTTCAGCCATTCAGCTCGTTCCACGTCAGGGAAGAATACCTGTAACATTCGTATCCTTAGTATACATACCTATATTCACCATAGCAATTTTTTTTACACAATACCGTAAACTGGGGTTTTTTTGTGACAACTGGGTAAGTTAACAATAAGCAGAAGAGTCATGCAGGAATAGCATTTATACTTCTAAAGAAAGTGAAGATAATTAATTACCTATAGTGACGATTTATATTATTGCTTATTATAAATTGTTCCAAAGATACCCAGTTGTCACGAAATTACAGATAGGTTTGTTACGACGCGTAAACCTACTGACACAATAACAGAATATTATTTGATAGGAGTTCGACTTTCGAGTTCGGCTTGACTCCCTTCCAACTGGATACGCTGTCGGCATAGGGGACTTTGGCTGCTTTTTTTCAGGTATAACCTGGACCTAAACGATTTAAATATTGGTAATATAAATAATTCCACAAGCGTAATTATATGGAACTTTCAGTGCGTATTTTTTGCAGTTTTGTCATCAATTCTCCTTCTGGATAGCATATCGTGCCATTCAGTTCAGTGTGCATACGAACGATATATCGAGAATCAGTAACCTAGCGTATTAGATCCGAAATAATACAGGTACATTAAAAATAGAAACATGCTTGGAAAAGATTATACCCTTGTTCATTGACGCTATTGATGTTAATATATTTATTGAGTGAAAATCGATAATTAATTACTGAGATACAGAAATTATCTGAAATTGGCATAAGCATATAACATACTAGCTTTTGCCCGCGGCTTCACCCGAGTGAATGTCGGTTATAGCGACCAAACATCCTATATCCGTTCTCAAGGTCTAATCTACCTCTAATATGTGTTTGTTTGTCCGTATTTCACTTCACGCCTAAACCACTGAACTGATTTTGTTGAAATTTGGTATAGGGGTAGAATAGACTAGATTAGATTTTGTTTCCCATTTATAATATTAGTATATAATATATTATACCACCTGTTTACAGACCAGAATGTAGAGAAAATATAACGTTATCGTACATCGTAATACAATATTTAAAAATATCTGAGCGATACTTCGGACAGACTGAATGCCGAAGGAGAATGATCGTGCGCTATGAGCATATTGGGAAAGGTTTACCTACAGTAATGAAATAGGTAGTATCACACGAGTGTTATAAGACCAAGTTATGTACAGTGTCATACACTACTTTATCTACTCTCATACTATAATACATAAACTAATTTATTTTACAAACAAAACCAACCTTTGTATAATTTAAATGTAAAATGTTGGCGCCAAAGCGCAAACATCGATTGCACATGCGTGTTTATTTTTTTTTTCTTCCGAATCGGCGGATTCTTTTTTTAAAGTAGAGGTTCAGTCCAGATGGAGGTTGTATAGGTGTATCGTTATGATTAAAAAGTTATTTAATGATATAGGTGTCCATACAAGACCTGTATCGTAATAAAACTTTTTTTTGGCCTGTGCGTAATGTTTGTCATAAGAGATTTGATTTCAATTTTATAATCTTTGTAATATAGTATCAGAGTAGATAAAATTAATTATCATCCGAGCGGCAATCTCGGTTGTAACCGAAGCTTGCATTATGTTTTGGTTTTTATAGGAAAAGCTCCCATCAGATCCTTAACTTTGAGGAGGCTCGCGTCAGAGCCTCGTCCCTCTATCAGGTTCAGACAATTGATTGATATAAAAATTATCCAATATCTCGGTAGTGTCATGGTACCGAGTTCGACTTACAGGAACGGGTAAGTTCATACCGGGTGTAAGGGGAACGCTCCTGAAGCCGACAGCCCCTGGTAGTACTCCAGGTACACTAAATTTTGGCAAAAAATAATTTCGATTTCGATATAAATTTGTATATTTTTAATCTTTTTCCGTTTAATTAGTATTATTTATCCTACATCGTATTAGAAAAGGTTCATGAAACAAGAATTTCATAAATAAAACATCACTACAGAAAAAAAAACAAATGGTGCCAAGCGCGTGCTTAAACATCACTACAATGTTTTTTTTTTATGAAATCGCTGAAAGGTTTATTTCTTTTTCACGAAATACAAAATAAAAATTATGCCAATATGTAGTGTACACGGAGTACTACCAGGGGCCTTCGGCTTCGGAATCGTTCCTCTTACACCCGGTATATTGTTACAATCTATAATCGTAATGTATACCTCATATTCAAAACATCTGAATTTATGACTTAGATACAAGACAGTGAAAGGAAAATAGTGACGTAATTGTTTAACTCTATTACGGACTGCAGACACTACGCAATTGGTGTCGTTGAACTAGTCTTCTTTACCTAATCGATATAAATTGTACAAAATAGCTCGTTACTGCTATGTTACGAGCTATTTTTCACAGTTTGTATCGATTTGTGTCATGCCACATAGAGATTATATGTGCTAGGCGTGTTACAAGTATTTGAATTATTCACAAACATTTTATACACTATAGTGACAAATGAGCGTAAGGTAAGCGGTCACCTTAGCCTTTTAACGCTGTCATCATCATCATTAATTCGCTGTATCCCTATTGTATCCGAGGCCTTCACTTCGGAGCCTGTGAGGGTCCACCTTTACACCCTTTTTGAAGAAACCTTACAATTAGGAATATTCATTCAATGGATGGTATAATACGTATACATAGATTGATTCCTGCTGAGTTTGTAGTCCTCAATATGAGGTCCTAATTTCGAAGCGGGCAAAGTTATCAGAAAATTGTCAGGAAATGTGCAGTAGCATATTATCCAGCAGATGGTAAAGGTTCGCTCTTTCAGTTATAACGCGAGAGCTTACGCTCACCCAGATAGAATGAAACAGGGGAACTTATAATTTGTTCCCAGCTATGGCAAGGCAATATACATTTTTTTTTTTACGTGCGGGTAATCCCCACGGATACCCGACCGAACCGAACCGACTAAACCGCACGCCGTCTGTGGGTCGATGTGCTAGGCCGAAGGTGAGGTTGTCTCGTGACATATCCCTCGCACCCCGGCTGACCCAGGGCCATTCCTCTCGGTCTGGCCCTCCTCGGGAGAGGGGTGGCCATGTGGTCCCTGACTCGCCCCCGGTAGGCAATATACCTATATAATAGTATTAACGCCTTTAGAGATTTACGTAATTACATTAAAAAGAAATGCTATATCTTACCCAGGCCGGTAGGTCGTCAAGTTTTGCCAAAACAAAATCTTTTTCAGAAGACTTGGCAGCAGCCTTGGCCAAGTTGCGGCGATATTCACTCTCCTTACGCCATTGGTCGCGGAGCACGGACAATATAACGGGGCCTATGAGCCATGCCACGCTCCATTGCATGTAACCTACGAGGTACACTACGCCAACAACCGATACCTGCAGCAATAGTCATCAAACTGGGTGAAATATATGGCACACGTAAAAAAATAGGGCAGTTACCTTTGTGAAGAACTGTTTAACGGGTTTGGTTACTTGATTGATGACCCATTTCATCGAATAACCTTGTGTCCATAAAAATTCATATCACCGATACTGGGCGCCAAAAATCGGATAGCTTAAGTAATCCATCCTTCTAGGATGCGGGGGCGGACCCGCAGATACTTCCGCCATACCCGTGTTGGGTTACTTTAGTAACTGCACTGCGACAATTATTTTCAAGAGTTTGTGACAGGCATAATATAAACACAAGACATAAAAACAATCTTGTAGCTTGTGATAGTAGACTCCATAAAATTAGTAATTCTTTCCGGGGCAACTGTATACGCTTTTTCAACAAGCCCCCTAATGAAATTAGAGATTTACCTGTAAATAAATTTAAAAATGTAATTAAGACTAAACTGTGCCAAAAAGGCTATTATAAAATCCAAGATATTTAGATGATAAACAAGCTTGGAAATGAGCTGTTCGCTCAACTATGCTACTCAAGCAAACTATTGTATTTAGACTAAGTAGACTAAGCAAATGTTTGTAAATAGACCAAAAAAAAAAAATGCCCGCTGAGTTTCTTGCCGGAGTCTTCTCAGGTCGGGGCCGCGTTTCGAACCGGTGGTCCATTTGCTAAACTAGTCTAGATTTTTTTTTTAAACTTGACGTTTTGTAAGTACCGTTTTAATGGTCTATACAGAATAAATGATTTTTGACTTTTGACTTTTGAAGAAGCAGGAGCCCCGGAACGGGCTCCGCCGACAAATGCACTATCGGTGATATGAGGGGTAGTAAATGTGGTTATTTGATGAAAGGCCCATCAGTTAAATAGCTCTTCAAGGATTTGGCGTTGTGGATTATTAGATTTAGTAAAATGTCTCGAAAATAAGAATGAAACCAAATAGTAATTAATAGTACAATTTTATCGTTATTTTTTTTACCATTCATCCAAACAAATAAAATTGGTAAAAACTAGTAAATTATTTGAGAATATCATGATCAATTTCTTTGTCTAAAATGGCAAATTCTGATTTTAAAAAAATACACGGTATGATGTACCATGTGATCAGAAAATAATTTAACCTCATAAAGTAGAGTTGTTGCTTAAATATATCATCATTGATTGTAACATGTGGACGGGTTATTTACATTTACAATATTAGTTGTTTACTGGATTATTTGATATGTTCTTGGTAGGACATAATAGGGTAAACTCCAAATAGAAAAATAGGTGTGACTGCTAATAAGAGAGGAAAGCTATGGTAATATCTGTCAAAACTCATTAGGTACATTTCAAGGGAAAGTAGGAAAATGAAATCATAGAAATAATAATATATAATAATAATAAATATAAAAATAGTATCTGGTAGATACATGCATGTGAATAATTCCCATAGCTGCTTAGCTTGAATTCAATTTATTAAGTGGAAGATGAAATATGAACATGAGATTAATGATAAAAAAATTGTAAATAAAGAGACAAATATTGGCTGTCTACATGTAATTTGCTCAATAAATAAAAATTAATAAATATGTATCAAAAAAAATTATATATTAACCAAGTAACATTGTTGGGAGATAAATATAAAAATGATAGTGCTATTTGAGACACTTGAAATTAAGTCATTAGAATAATATAGAAAGATAACCAGCCTGATAAAATGTTTATCAAACCATGTAATCATTTAATTTTATTTTTATTATCAGCTTTGTAATAAGTAAATGGATGGCTTGGGTATTGATTATTTCCCCTATACCTGAGTAATATAGATAACAAACAACCATTGCCGGTGGGAATACATTTATATGGATGACATCATTTTCTACCAACCAACAGTTTGTATGTGATGATACACATTTTGGTATGAAATAAATATAATATAATGTATAAGTGATTATTACTGATAGAAATGTTGCTTTACATACTTTTATCTTACTAGTTTAATTTACATACAAATTTATTACGGTTGCTACAATATGAAGTATGTGAAACTTGTAAAATAATTTTATTATCATCATAACAAAAGCTTAATGAGCAATAGTATGTGATCATTATCTTAATTTACACCTAATGAGCAAGAGGAACAAATAAACAGGTTTAAATATCTGTTTTGTGATTCAAAGCACACCAACATGCTCGACTTGAAGATTGCTTATGAGTCATGTTATCACTTTTGATTAGATAATGCAATCACATCACCTTTTATGGGATCCACATAGGGTCAATATACTTATATAAAAATTATTAAATTAAACTTAAATATTAGACATACCTTTTTGAAAAACTTGTATATCAAGGAGAAGACATTACCATTTTCATCATCACTACTTGGGGGTAGGGCAGGTTTACTGGCTGACACCATTTTCTTTTCATCACTCGCCTACATAAACAAATAAGTACATAATTTAAATTGTTACTATTCTAATCCTCACATAAAAAGCTAGCATTGTTAATGCATAAACGAAACAACAAGTTTATGTTTGTAAATTGTAGCAATAGGTAAAATAAAAAAATAACTTAATTATAACAACACTATGGAATCGAGTCATCTTTATTTATAGATATGATACTCAGTAAAGGTAAAGGCTACTAAATAGAATTATAACAACATAAAGCAAAATAAAGAACACATACCATGCCGGAAAAACTTGTGGTGAATTGGGATCTAACGAAAACTAAGAAATATAAAATCCGAAAATATAGCGTACAGACATATAAGTGAGACTAGCACAATACACTCTACGTATAACTAATAGATTCTGTTGTTACTTGTATGAGAAAATGTATACATTACTTCTCATTGATTCTAACACAAGGTGACTGTTCATCAAGAGCAAAAGAAATATTATAGAGTACACTACAGTACAAAAACTTGTAACTGCTTATAGTTTCGCATGCGGCGTTTCGCAATACCGCAACGCCTGTGTCGATGCCGTATACAAAATAATTATATGACACATCAAATAAAAATCTTGCAAACACTACTATGCGTTTCAAATAAGTTGATAACTGTCATAATGACATTTTGATACGTGTCGATAACTTCATTGTGTAACGTAAGGTCAGCAAATACATTTTTATACTTCACTGTTGCTTCACTGTTGTTAATATATTTCCAATTAAATATTTATGATGATTGTTGAACCATATTCCCTTTTCAAGATAGATAAGGATAGGGTAGGATAAGTACATACACATTAAGTAAAAATTAAATTATTGGTTCTTTTTATATTTATTTATTTTTAATCGGGCGGTAATTATGAATTTTTGAATAATTATAATTACTAAAAAATTTGATAAGTGCTTAATGAAAAGAATTTAATAATTAGGTCGTTGTTACCATACACGTATGAACCTGTCCGAAATGGAAATTTTGTTGTTAGCTGTACATTTTTCATGAATACGGAATGAAGTTGCCGCGGTCGCGATTATCTTCTCATTTGAAACGCATAGTAGCAAATGGTAGACTAACTGACAGTAATGACACTGATGACAATCATGGTGACATCTGACACGACCGTCAATCACTGACACTGACAGATAGTGATTTGTGACAGATAATAATCACTACCACTGACTTGACAGTATGAAACTTTTTATTAGAAAGGAGTAATGGTTTTTTTAGTGAAGATATAAATTTATTTATTTATTTATTTAATATATAAAGACAATATAATATTAAAACATAAAGACGGAGACAACCAAATGGAAAACCAAATATGTCAATCAAAGTCGTCTTATTCTGTCAGTTTTGCGATAAGTATGTATTCTAAGTATTCTTTGGTTTTAAATTTTAGTAGGTATGTAGTATGTACCTACTGTGCTGAAAATGAAATATTAGGTAAGAATTCATAAGGTTCAGTAGATGGACGTAGTTCAGCATCAAGTTGTTGCATACAAAATGCACAACTGCTTTGCTTGTTTTTTTTACAACCTAACAAATATTTGAGAATTAAATGTCTTTTCATTAGTAGGTATATACTATATAATATATGTTGCCGCCAACTAGCTTAATCAGCCGGTCAATTAACTGCCTAGGCAGTTAACAAAACGGCGCCATTCAATTAACGGCCTGAATGGTGTTCAGCCATTTAATTAAACGGCTAGGCAAATAGCTTGCCTCTGTCGCCGCCAACTAGCTTAATCAGCCGTTTAGTTATCTGCCTAGGCAGATAACTAAACGGCGCCATTTAATTAACGGCCTGAGTGGTGTTCAGCCATTTAATTAAACGGCTAGGCAAATAGCTTGAATCGATGGAATTTAACTACTTGCCTAGTCATTTAATTAAACAGTTAGAAAAAGGACTTAATTTTGCATGGTTAAAAAAAATAACCACGAAGGCTTATTAACCTTTTTTTTGTTTCGCTGGGAAACATGCGTAACCCTTTCCCTCCCGTCCGGGGACGAGAGGGATATGTGGGACTCCCCGGGAAGAGATTCCCGGTATATACACTAAACGACCCAGCGGCACTCCCGCATCGTGTTTCTTGGAGGGGGTCTGGGAAACCGGCAGAGCCTTAACGTCCAGTCCCCCTCCGGCGGTTGCCCGCCTATTCGCGGCGGGCCCTTTACGCCCCTCCCGAGTACGGGGAGGGGCTCAACGATGGCCGTGAGTGCTCAGTCATCATCGTACGGCGGGGTGATGGGCAGTGCAATGCGGATGAGGACGCCCCCGCGCCTGTCACCCGCTGCTCATCACCGGAGGGTGGGAGGGCGGCCGTGTGCCCACCCTCTCCTGCTCCTCCTTCGCCACCTCCTTCTGTGGCATTACGTCTTCACAGAAGGAGGCGACCGCCGCCCACGCCTCCTCGCTCCCCAGCATGGCGCTCTCTCCCGATCCGGTGCAGGTACGATCCAAAACAGCCGTGTCCGGACAGCACCTGCACCAGCCGGAAAGAGCTACCCGTGTGGTCGCTCGAGCCAGTCCTTCAGGACAGGCACGAGCGCGTCCAGCTTACGGCGGCCAAAATTTGCGGCGGAGAGGTCCACCGTCCAGTGATGGACGATGGCATCCCTCGCCTCCCGCCGAACGGCCTTCCTCTCCTCAGGGGCGGGCGCTCCCCGAGCGCCCTTCGCCCCGCCGTCCATTCGTACACTCTGGCGAGCACCCACACGCCGCGAAGCTTACCGACCGATAGCTTCGCGACACTCTCTGGGCGATGGCCCTTTGAGGCGCCCGGAGTGCTGTGGTATTCTCCCTCCTTTGGAGGGAGTCTGCTCAGATGGGCGCCCCGTACAGGGCCATACTTTTCAAAATGCCGGCGTGCATGCAGGCACCACCCACTTGGCCCTCCCAGATTTGGCATAAGCCATGAGAGGGCCCCCGCCGCCTTCAGCAGGTGCGACGACAGCCTGCTGAAGTGCGGGCTGAAGCACCACCTGCGGTCCAGCATAAGGCCCAGATATTTCATCTGGGTCTTTATCTCTACCCTGACGCCCTCCACAAAGATGTGTGCGTCAGGCGGGGGGCGCTGCCGAGGCTCGTGGAAGAACACGGCCTCGGTTTTGTGCAGCGCCACTTTCAGCCCTAGGCGGCGAAGGTTTACTAACCTAACCTTACCATGTCGAATTGCGCTGCTATCACAATAAACCTATCACACATTTACTGTGAATACACCTCTGTCTACCCCCTCGGGAATTTACAGGTGTAAGTATATGTATGTATGTAATTTTCTATCTTATTTCGAGGTAGTGCCCATCTTACGATTGGCTTAAGCATTAACCAGCCAGGTTATTAAATGATTTAGTAAGCGAGACGGCTAAATATCATTCAGGCCGTTAATTGAATGGCGCCGTTTAGTTAACTGCCTAGGCAGTTTATTGAACGGCTGTTTAAGCTAGTTGGCGGCGACATAAACATATGTACAGTTAGTGAGAAAAATTGAATATATAAGGACCTATCTATTTATTGTTACAAACAGCGTTATATTTTATAGTGAAGCTCGAGTCAATTTTGGTAGCAAATTTCACCTAAATCAGTAGGTACAGTGATAAGCCCGCACATCATTCCACAATTTGGCTTTTACGTAGCATGCCTATGTCTATAAGTCTTCAGGCTTTCACGACCGGCGTTGCATGTAGAATATACTGCTTCCGGGCTGTTTGGCCGTGGTCTATGTGAAACTTGCGTTCCAGACGACTGATCTCTCAACTCAGCCGCCGACGAGGCAAGGTCTTCGAACTCGTCGTTGCCCGGACCTGCGCCACTGAAGATGTCGACCGCAGTGATCGACGAAACGTCTGGAACGCAAGTTTCACATAGACCACGGCCAAACAGCCCGGAAGCAGTATATTCTACATGCCTATGTCTCCCCATCTCCGAGAGTAAAGCCTGCCTCGGAGTCCCTTTCTCCTAGGTTTTAGAGAAAATGTGTTAATTCTGTTTACCTTTGTAATTATTGGGAATCCTGAGGTCACGATGTTGCTTCGTTGGCAGTATTTTTTTTTCACTTTCGAATACTTTATCATGCGACCATTGAGAAACCGGAAATAAATAGGTTATGTCAGAGGTAAATTCTTTATTTTGTAAAAATACATTTAATAATTTCATTAAATTAATTCCATACAATAAGGCACAAATTTTCTAGCGTCATGAACTAAGTAATTTATTGTGTTTATGTAGGTACATTAAAATTATAACATTAATATAATAGAACATGGAAATTGGAATGATCTTTAATACGTTATATATTTTTTTTAATAAAAATAATAGGTAATATTCTGAAAATATCAAATTCACTATTTAGTATAAAATGCTATAAATATATTTGAAATATGGTGCTACAAGACACTAGAAAAACACGTAAGTAAATAGGTATATCATATATATTTTATAGAAGTAGGTACACCAGGCACCTTATTTATTTAAACTTTTTGCACAAATGCAACATTTGTACAAAAGCCGACTTAATGCCATGGGCATTTTCTACCAGTCAACCTTAGGATGCTGCAGAGATACCTATGTAATTACATATCATATAAAAATGATTATGCGTAATGCATTGAAAATATGAGTGTCATAGGTTGTAAAAGATAATTTTTTGTTGTCAAATAAGAATTTATTTTGTTATTTTTTTTTTTTTTTTCTCCTGGCAGTGTGACCACCTTATTATTGCGAATGACAGATATCAGTATAACTAAATGGAGGTGGAATGTAAAGAGAAGTCAGAAATGTTGGTAGTATTTATTTAAGAGGGCGTCTTAATTCCGTTCATAAATTAAGCTTACACTTGTCGAAAAATATTGTACTTACATATTATAATAATTACCTATCTACATTTCCCATCCGTCTGTTTCGTTATAAGTCTTGGCCGTTTCCGGTCAACCGAACCAGAACTTCCGGTTGGGATACTTTTTCAAATAAATGATGTAGTTTATTCGATTTGAGTGGCAATATAATTTAATCGCTAAACAAATCTATTTTGTTAGGATAATGATAGTAGGTACATTATGTCAATGAGGTTAATGCAATGGGATGAGATATGTAGATAAGTGTGTAAGCAAGCAACACGCATGTGTGAATGGGTGTTGGCTCTTCGCTAAGTGCAGCTGGTTTTTTTTTTTAAATTAGTTCAACCATATTGCTAAATCACTGGCCAGTGGCCAGGATTTGAACCCAGAACCCTTAAACAATTATAGTTGTAAACAGTCTAAGCGGGAACCTCTCAGTCAACCACTTAATTAAGTAATGTATTATAATTTTTTTTATTTATTATTATGAATATCACTTTATATCTTAATATAATTTCTCTAGGTTGGCGCCCTTTTAAATGTCCTTATTTGCAATAATAATAATATAATGTTTATTTTAACATTTACAACCTACTATAAACTCTAAATATAGAAATCTCAAATGTTTTAACGTAGGTATTATTATTATTAATGTATATTCACATGCATAACATTTCATTAAATTAACTTTATAATCTTTTAATCCTCATTACAATCTTAACAAAATTTCAATCGTAGATTTAAAGACTAGTTGTTAAGAGATGCTGTGTTCTTATAAATGTATGCATTGGTATGTTGACTAATGTCACATAAACTTCACCTTTATATATATATATATACTTTTTATTTCCAGTGCCGGCTCCTAACTTTTGATCAGTAGGTCTAAAAAAACCACTTTATTAGATTCGTTTTTGGATAATATTTTGTCATGCGGAGATATTTCCATGAAATTAGAATCTTATAGGAATTATCTTTTCGAATTTCATAGGATTCTATTGAGATCTACTGGAAATTTAAGTTATTAGTTTTTAGCGGAATCACACATTGTGGCCTTTTATGACCCGTAGGGCCGGTAGAGCAGAGCAAGAGTACAATTTGGATGACGCTTTTATTGTCAGTTAATTTTTTATTTGTACTTTGATTCTATATTACTTAGGAATAGTAATGCCCATACTTTCAATTCGCACCGAAAAAATCATTTTGTGATATTGATTTTGTCGGTGCGCCTTGGCACCTGCGTCTAGGGTGATCGCTCCTCTCGCTAAATTCGCGTAGAGTAGATCCATAGAGCCGGGGCTGATTATAATATTTTTCTTTTGATTTGACACATCAGGAAATGAGGGAGGTTTCGGTTAAGATCGACTTCAGTCGGTTTGTAGAGAGAGACTGACCACAGGGACCATCTAATCTCACAATTTGATTTATTAGTGTGTACTGACCACTCATCTTTCCGTCATGTCAAATTAAAAGTAGGGTAGATACTGTAATATCATTTAGTATTTAATTAAATTCCAAACATACCGAAGTTACTAGTGTTATAGTTACTAAAATTTCATGAAACAATAATGTCTTCCTGTGATCCGTAGGTATATGATATAATATAATACAAATTTTATTTAATTTTTAACAAATTTCATTTACGCTTACATTAATATGGCGTTATAAAATTTACAGTCTTTCAGTTTAAGATTAGAATGGGCATAAAAATAACATACATACATAATATACTTTCACCCATAACTTTTATTAATATCGTGCCATCATGCATAATTGGGATGAATTATTAAAATACTTAACTTAATCATTGTAATAACGTAGGGCCCATGAAACTAATAAAAATAGCCTAAACATCTACTCCCGGCATACACAGAGAACTCCAGGGGCAGTATTCTTGAATTTATTTACTGTCGATTGGTATTAAAATCTTGTAGTACCACAGATAAAGTGTAAGCTAACACACGACTTCACACTCGAGGAATTAAATAAATTATAACTTTATTAAGGACGCACATACTGTCCTATAATTATATCTTTTTTTATACAACTGAGGTGGCAGACAAGCACACGGCCCACCTAATGGAAAGTGGTTACCGTGGCCTATGGACGTGTGCAACACCAGGGAAATCACATTCGTGCTGCCGACCTTGTAAGCACTGAGAGTTTCTATGCCGTCAGTGCAGAAGACAATGCAGAAATAGCCTTTGTTCTTTCCACTGACAGCACAAAAACCCTCCAGTGAGCTCAGGCTACCCTACTCACCGCCGGGAACACAACGCGAGGTTATTATGGCCACGGTATTCTGTAGGGCGGAGGTACTTGCCCAGTCGGACTGCTCCATTGGGACGGGAATACCGTCGTGCCCTACCTCCTTTGAATACCGTCGTGTCCTACATTGTGGGTATTATCGTCCGAACCAAAGGTATATGAAAACTTTAGAACAATCAGTCAACAGGAAGGGAGGAATACCAAGCTATTAAGATTATTTTTTTAAACATGCGCGGAAATACTGTCATTACTTTTGAATAAAGAACACGGGAAGTAGACTGAAATACCAAAATTACTTGCCGGCGCGTTCTTTGAATTTGGAACGAAGAGCGCGCCGGCAAGTTTGTATGGAACGGTGTGCTGTTTGAATTTAGAACTCTTTCATCTATCGTACACATTGCGTTCTCGTGGCTGTATAGCCACAGATGCGTTTACATTTCGGCGCAAACTGCAAAATAATAAATATTGGCGGTAAAGCGGAATTCCTTGTTATTTTGTTAATAAAAGGCCCTTTTTATTTCTTTGCATTTTTTTAACAAAAGCACTATATATGCCTCGGCCGAAATGGCAATTGCCTGTCTCGTATCATTGAAGTCCTCGCCTGCGGCTCCGCCTTCAAACTCATACTCGACCTGCAATTGCCTATTTCGCTGCCTTTGCAATAATGTACTATTGAATACTTTTTTTAGTCAAGATTGATCTGTTACTGACTGTACCTAATGTTAGGAACGAAATTTCAAATTTTCAATATCGATGTTACGCAATTAAATTCAAGAGTACCCCCAGGTGTTAATTGGTTCATTACGTAGAGCCCCGTACGTATTCTGTTAGTTAACGGTGAGATATTTGATCCGTTCCAGAAGCGCGTCGCAAGTCTTCTTGGCGTCTCCGAGCAACATGGCAGTATTGGGGTTGTAGAAGATGGGGTTATCTACAGCGGCGTAACCGACACCCATAGACCTCTTCATTACTACGACCTGGAATTGTAATTTCGGAATTGTTTATCTAATATTAATAACATTGGTGATGTGACTCTCCTGAGACAGCCCCTCTAGACAAGTGGCAATTCGCTTGCCAGCATTTGATAGAATAGAATGACGAATGTATTGGATTTGACGTTTGTGACAGTCGTTAACGCATGTCATAAACGTCAAATCCCATACATTCGTCATTCTATTTCATCAGAATTGCCACTTGTCTAGAGGGGCAGCTACAACATCGATATGACGTCATCTTGCCTGCTATAGCACACTAGTAATACACCTACCTACTCAGAAAAGGTGGAGTCATATAGATGTGTATCTATTATGTATTTATAGAAAAAAAATGAGTAGTCAACGTTAACAGAGCTTCGGAAGGTACTTATTGCATTGTTGCACTGACCCTATCAGAGGTCAGTGCATTGTTGGTATTGATGATAGTCTACCTTAAAACTTTGCGAGTTGGCGATTACATCAATAATATCAATACAAAGACAATAGTATCGCTCGAAATTGACTTTAGAAATACAAAAGTGAAGCTGGCAATTCGAAAAAGTCGGCAGGCGGTAGGTAATAGTTAAGTAATTTAATTAGTTCGTCGAATTACAATTTATCGGGATAGTTTAGTTACCTAATTTGAATTTGTTTACCTGATTTGATTTCCAAACTTTAAGTACGGGCATTCCGGCGATGGGTGAATTGGGATCGGTCTCAGCTGCACTGTTAACTGTATCGTTAGCGCCTAAAACATAATAAAACAATATAGTTGCAATACATTTCGATTCGCAGAAAATATCTTAGTTCAGCCGTATCATAGATCGGAAAAGCCGACCCCAACTATGATGGAAAAAGGCTCAGAGGATGATGATTGTGACAGTGACAAGGAAACCATGGGCAGTGATGCCGACTGATGCTTCCAACAAAAGATGGGTGAAAGTTTTAATTAACTCAATTTTATGGCTTAAAAGTGAAAAAAAAAGGACATAAATCTTATGTCTTTAAACGAGAAATTGGGTATTTGACTGACTAGTCAAATAAGTTACTTTTTACTAAACGTCAAAACGGTAAGTTGTAAGGGAAATTTGTATAAAAATATATTTGTGACGTCACAATATTTAATAGTCAATTCATTTACTGTTAAAGGTTGGGTGGATGATTAAAAATAAATAAAAACTACAAAATAAAAACCGACGCTACTGTTTTCACTATTTTACTAATCTTAATTTAATGAGTTCAGCTAAATAATTTATTTTAATTACAGGCAAATACCCAATGCTTGAACGAAACGAGAATCTTGAAAACGGCTCCAACGATAATCATGAAATTTAGTATGATACAAGAGGTTCCGCGGGCGATAGATCGATCTAGCTAGGATTCATTTTTAGAAAATGTCATTTTATTTATTAAAATAAAAAGGAATATGACTCTAACTAATATCTATTGGCGATGTGAGCTAACTGTGTGTGAACTAATTGCTTTAACGACAATAACACTTAAGCTGCCAACAGATGGCGTTGTTACAAAAAAAATACCGAGCAAAGCTCGGTCACAGATAACATCACAGAACAGAAAAAACTGTATAACATGCTCGGTCATCTAGGTGCTTATAATAAACTGTGATAGATGCGAGGCGAAACCTCTCCACCTTTTTGATAATGAAATAAATTTTAAAGTCTTCTTACCAATAACTAGTACAAGGTCAGTATCAGGGAAGTCATCATTAATTTCCTCCATTTCAAATACGTCATCATATGGAACGCCGGCCTCAGCAAGAAGCACGTTCAACTGCCCCGGCATACGACCTGTTTTATTAAAGAAGAACAGAAATTGAGTTACGTCACAGAATAGATAATGCTACCAAAGTGGCAAAGAGTAACAATTTCTAAAGGTGGCAAAAAAAACCTTACTTTGATCTAGTTTGTCATGCACTATGCGACCCACACCTACTGGTGTGTATCAGGATCGCGGGTGTACTTTTTCAATTTGGATGAAAACTATCTTAATTAAATGTACCTAAAATGTACTATTTAGTACTTATATTGAATTTAATTGTACCTCGTTCAATACCTTGTAATAACAATACTAAAGTGAGCCGCCATTCTGATATCAGGATGGCGGCTAAAATCTTAATCAGTTAGTATATTTTGTTTTTATCATTACGAAATAAATGTACCTTAAATGTACTATTCAAATTATATACTGAATTTAATTGAAATTCGTTCAATACCTTGTAATCACAATACTAAAGTGAGCCGCCATTCTATCAGGATGGCGGGTAAACTCTTAATCAGTTAGTATATTTTGTTTTTATCATTACGAAATAAATGTACCTTAAATGTACTATTCAAATTATATTAAAAAAAATAGTACCTTATCATATCATTAAATTAGCCAAGTACGTTTAGTAGTTTACGAGAAATTATTAGGGCTTTAATTTAACACGGTAAAATCTTTAAACGCATGTATTTTTAGACTGTCAATAATCATCCTTACAATCTTACAATACATAAAAAAATATTGATATCATGAACCCAATGAATTGTATTTCTCATTTTTTACCATATGAAATGTATTGAGTAATCATGTATGTACTACTTTTAAACATTCTGGTATTTAAATTATCAAGTCACAAGTCCACTTGTTTTGTCTAAAACAATGTGCTTCGTAGTGACCGTGGTAGTGACCAATGCTGTCAAACCTAGAATTTTGGCCGGGCAATTTGAGTTTTAAATTCAGCGGCACGTCTTCTAAATATATCTTATCTGTTTACACAAATTACAACAATTACCAATAATAACAACAATTACCAATTACATTAAGTTTTGTCTTTAAGCGTGATGCAAAGTTTAGGTATATTTTCATTTAAATAATTTCTCGTAAACTACTAAACGTACTTGGCTAATTTATTGATATGATGAGGTACTATTTAGATACATTTGTTTCGTAATCCTGCAATAGGAATACAAGTTTGGATCTTTAGAGTTTACCCGCCATCCTGATATCAGAATGGCGGCTCACTTTAGTATTGTGATTTCTATAATATGTATTGAACGAGTTTCAATTAAATTCAGTATATAATTTGAATAGTACATTTTAGGTACATTTATTTCGTAATGATAAAAACAAAATATACTAACTGATTAAGAGTTTACCCGCCATCCTGATATCAGAATGGCGGCTCACTTTAGTATTGTGATTACAAGGTATTGAACAAGGTACAATTAAATTCAATATAAGTACTAAATAGTACATTTTAGGTACATTTATTTAAGATGCTTTTCATCCAAATTGAAAAAGTACACCCGCGATCCTGATACATACAATCGGGTTATAAGGAGCCCTCGCCACTGTAATACCACAGTCTAACGATTCATACAGTCTGTCGACGAAGCCGTCAAGACAGACCAGTCGTGAGCGGAATGGCGGGAGAAGGGGTACCGAACCGAGTAGCCATACATCTTACTCGGTACTAAGCATTCAGGGCTGTCTCATTTGTAATCACGTTTTTAAAACATTAACATTGGCTATAAACTACTATGGGATTACTCATTATACTGTGATAGTTTTACCTTTTAAACGATATTTATCATACAACTAACACAATAGTGGGAAAACTCTTACCTGCCACTGGATGGATGGCAAATCGCACTTTTTTGCCGGCTGTCTTCAAAAGCTGTACCAATTCAGCAATTGGGTATTGTGCTTTTGCTACGCAGAGACCATAGCCTGAAAATTAAAATTATATGTATTAGGTGTACGTAATGAATTGGTAAATATATTATAATGATACAAGATATATTATATTCAATGGCAGTGGCTACTGTTCAGGAAATCTCGGTTCGTTTCATAATTTACTATCGACATCGTCGGTAGCCTTACGGTTAAGAAGTCGTCCTTACGATCCAGAGATAGTCCCATGTTCGAATTTTGGCCATTACACTATCAAAACCCACTCCTAACACAAGTAAAGTTAAACTTAGGTGGATGGCTCAATGGTATACCCATTGAGCCATCCACCTAAGTTTAACTTATGCTTAAAAAAATGTAATAGCTGTTGCACTTACCGGGTGTGATAATAATGTTGGCGGACCGGTGAATGAGATCTGCAACGGAGTCGACGTTGAGTTCGGTGTGAGTGGCGCCCTCTGGGCGAGCTGAGCCGCCTGTTGCTATGCCGTATCCGCCCAAGATTACGTTAGGCAGAGACCTGTTCATTGCCTGAAAATAAGTAATGACATGAGCACAGAATAAATTCATGACGGGTTCTACGGTCTCAACATTGTTTTTAATATGGGGTTCTTTAAGAAGGGCATTAGAATGTTCTTATAGGGCCGGCGACGCGAGTGTGACGCCCCTAGTGTTGCACACGTCCATAGGCCAGGGCTATAGGTAATCACTTTCCATCAGGGGGGCCGTGTGCTTGTCTACCACCAAAATGGCATTAAAAAAAAATACAGGTTAAGAACGGCCTTAGCCTTTGACCAGGGTTGAGTGAGATTGCCGCTAAACGACCCTTGGTGGACGCTATCACTATTAATAATTCTCTCAATCTCTATCATGACAATTAGCGCGATCACATCTCTCGTTCTACCCTAGGGTCAACTCCGCAGGGTAGGAATGAGCCCCTCAGGCTAGTGTGATAACATAATACATATTAGTCCTATTACAGAATACTAGTGGAATGAGCCTAATAGTTATAAAATAAAATATATCCAATTTACCTTGCACATAATGTAGGAGAGGATGGCACCAGAGCTGCCAATGAGCGCCCCGACGATAGTCATCAGAGAGTTGTTGAGCATAAAGCCTTCAGCGCACAGCGCCCACCCGGAGTAGCTGTTCAGCACTGTGATAACCACTGGCATGTCAGCACCTATATAACACATAAGAGGGTAGGCATATATTTTTAATACACGGTATTTGCGGTCGCCGCCGTAATTCCCGTAATCAAACTAATTTCATATCATTCAAAAATCATATACTTAGAGTAGATAGGTGGATATATGGGGATACTGAACGCTCTCCCTGCACGCACCAGGGAGTTAACAGGTTATGGGCCCCATTTTTTTATGTAACAAAATTAGTTTATTTTTTAACAAATACTTTTCTAGATATCTTTATCTAGAAACGAGAGTCATGATTTCCAAGTACGATTTAACATTAAATTTGTTGTTATATTTTGTTAGTAACTATCTGCAAAAGCTTATCTGGAAATAGTAGACCAAAGCCGTTCGTTTAAGTTTTACTTTTCTGTGTGTTTCCTTACCTCCAATAGCAGCAGTAAGAGTAAGTCCCTGTATGCCGCTGAGGATCGCGGCGGCAGACAGCAGCGGCAGGCCGGGCACGTCGGGGAAGGCGAGCAGAGCGCCGCCACAGCCCAGCGAGCCCGCCAGCAGGCCCGCGTTGATGACGTGGCGACCCGGCAGTAGTAGGGGGGCTGATGAGAGAGAGCCCTGGAGCTTGCCGTACGCGACTAGGGAACCGCTGTGGTGGGGGAAAGAATTTGCTGTCAGTATTGTCAAATGAGTTGTCTTGTTTCTCATCAGTATTGTATGATCAAAGTAAAGTCAAAAACCATTTATTCTGCATGCATAGACCAGTTAATCAGAACTTACAAAACGTCAATATAAAAATAAATATTAAACACTAATTTAGCAAATGGACCACCGGCTCGAAACGCGGCCCCGACCTGAGAAAACTCCGGCAATGTGCAATAAATAGCCTATGTCCTGGCATCACTCGTAAGGACGAGTTGTACCAAACCAAAAAGAATCTATGCCCAGGGCCAAAATTTTGTATTATACCAAGCTGAGCTGAGTATCAAGTTCTCTTTTGCATTTATTCATATACACACATATCCTAACGCCTATAAATACCCGGCGAGGTAGGCAGAGGTGTGTTAACACCCACATTTCGCCAACTATGATTTTTGGTTCCACGTAATAGGGACCGAGCCTATTGCCATCTAACTGGTACTTTTTCTTGGGCTATATTTTTACTGTCCGATGGAAAATAACCTTAAGCCTTAGTCACTTTTATGACACCCACAGGAAGATCTGGGGAATGGTCCTGTTCTACTTCACCGGGAACCAACATTATGACATTGCCAATATTGCTTTATAGTAAACTACCTTTGGCCCGCGGCTTCGCCCGCGTGGATGTCGGTTATCGCGACCAAACATAGTCTATGTCCTTTCTCAAGGTCTAATTTACACCTATACCAAATTTCATCAAGATCGGTTCAGTGGTTTAGGCGTGAAAGCGTAACATACAGACAGACAGAGTTACTTTCGCATTTATAATATTAGTATGGATTAATGGTTAAGCAAGAAATTAATAAATTTCACATTTCTGCCCACAAAAAAATCTGTAGAAAATCATAAATCATGTAAGTAATCACGTTATTTATAAAGTTACCTGTTACCATGACATACACATAAAATATTTAGAAAGTAAAGCAAGAAGTTTACATTTAGATAAACGATCAAATATTGAACTAACTATGTTGCATAATACAGCTGACTTCGTTGTTTAATTTTTGATACCAAGAGATATCTATACTCACGTGAATGTGATTCCACCGATGTATGTACCAAGGAACAAGGACGTCTTGAGTGTTGCCGCAGTTGGGTCGAGCGCCATCGCGGGGAAATCGTGCATGTAGGTGGCGACACAGGTCAGCACTGCCGCCATACCCACCAGACTGGAAACATTACCTTCGTTTAAACGAGGATATGGCGTGAATATACCTCGGGACGGGACACATATCCCGGACCTAAATCGTGTGATAAACGAGACCCTGGCGCGTTGTTGTAATAATCTATACTTGATGAACTTCAACCTCAGTGCTATCCTCAAAAGACACCCAAGAAACGTATACTACGTGTATAGAGCAGACTTTGAGCACATGGTTAAATTTGCTTCCAAAGTAAGAGGCAATACAAATAAAGAATTTCCATACATATACATACATACATACATTTTTTTTTTTATAAATAGGACACGTCAATTTGACTTTACCTCGCCTAATGGTAAGCTGAAGGTAAAGTCTCAAGAAAGAGGGCCACCATTATATACACGTGCCATGTTAACAATGGTGGCACTCAGCTTGACGGCCTCATCAGATGCTTTTTCACGCCCCGCTTAAAGGACCCGGGACTGTAGGAAGAGGGAAACACGGGAGCTGGCAAGGAATTCCAGGTCTTAATGGTGCGACAAAGGAAAGAGTCACCGAACCGCTTGCTTCTTGAAGGAATGTTCTGCACCGTATAGGGGTGACATCTAAGTCCTGCACGTGTCGTCCTGTATAGGAAGGGGGAGGGTGGGACTAATTGGAATAGCATACATACATATAATCACGCCTTATCCCCGGAGGGTTAGGTAGAGGTGAATTAACACCCACATTTCACCAATTTGTATTCGGTCCCACGGAATAGGGTGTGAGCCTATTGCCGTATTCCGGGCAATATTGTTGACTCGAGCCATGCATCTGAGGCTGAGTCTGGGCTGTACATATCTGTCTGATGTTAAAGTTAATCAGCCCTATCCCTTAGTCGCCTTGTACGACACCACATGGGAAGAGAACGGGTGGCCCAAATTCTACTCTGCCGGGAACCACGCGGCTTAAAGAATTTGATGGTAACAAATTGAGGGATAAAATTTGGTGTTGCTGTTGCAGCCATTGGTCTTCATCAAATATTGGAATAGACCAATCGAAAGCTAAATATATGATAAAAGATGGAATATTCGTTATGTTTAGTTAGGGTAAAACAAACGACTATGTCTTCAATATAACCTCTCCATGTTTTTTCTAATGCGCCATTTCTAGAGGTTCATAAAGGTACTATACCTGTGGAAACCAGCCACAAGTTGAGGTAGATCGGTAATCTCTATCTTCTTAGCAATGGTGCCACCAATCAAACCGCCAACGCCAGCTACCGCCAACATTTGTGCGAACACTTCGGCGCTAGGGGTCAGTGCACCCAACGTTGCAGCGATACCGCCAGCTACACCAATCTGGGGATATAGTTGATTACTGTAAATAATTATTTACGATAAAGAGATATATAATCGTGCGGTGAGGGCGATTATGTTGGATTCGAACCGATTAAAACCGCACGCCGTCTTAAGTTTTCGTGAGATTGCCTAAGTCAAAGGCCCTAAGGCATATCCCTCACACCTGGCTAGTTCTGAACTTCATATTATCCCACGGAGTCATCAAAATATGGAATGCTAAGTCAACACCCAAATTAAACTAAAAACAAGCAACCTCACTTTTCTGCGCAGTCGGATAGACACCGGACAGTTTACTTACAGAATAGGGACACTGTGAGTGTTGTATGTGATGGTACACGGCGAAAAGAAAATATTGAAAATGTGCGGGTACCTAGGTAGGTGAGGTATGAGGAACCTAACTTACTACCTCACGGACTTGAAGACGGCGGGAGTACACCGCTGAGCCAGCCGGCCTGTGACCACGGCCGGTGTAACGGCAATCAAAGGTATGTACGTACCTATATCTTGATCGCGTTAATTCCCGTTATTTTTAGTAGATAAGAACCTTTGTACTTTTAAATACATACTGTTTAAAGCTAAAAATACGATGAAGGAATTTTGCCAGCCGTTTTAATGGATAACTTATTGTGTCAATGTTTTTACAATGACCAATAGATTGTTATTAATGTCATCGAGATTACAAAGAGTGGGTCTTGGGTGCTGTGTTTGGTTTGGTGCATTTTTAATTTTTAATTGATGGATGCCTTTGTAACCATCGCATGCGAATAAAATAAGGGCAGTTAGGGAATAACTACATTAGGTACCTATTACCTAACTAATAAATAATATTAATGATTTCCAAGTGTGATGTTTTAAAATATATTGCTAAGTATATTACCATTCCTAGATAGTTTCCTTTACGGGCTGTAGTCTGAGAGCTGAGTCCAGCGAGAGCTCCCACACAGCACAAAGACGATGCCAGATACGCCATCTGGTGGACTTCGGGGTAACCCTACGGAGAAATACGTTATTGAAATAAACAATGAAATATTATGAAATAGAAATAATATTCAATAGATAAATGTAATACTTTCACTTAAAATATTATCAACGCATACATATTTTACTATAGAACCAACTGAGGTTAATAAGTTACCTGCATCGCAGTAGTTATGTAGCCAGCTAGAAGGGCGGCGGCTGGGATACCGTAGAGGTACCCATATTCTGGTGGGTCACCAGGCCTGAGAACAAATACCCAATAAATAACAGAAAAGATGTTTTTAAGAAACACAATGAGCTAAATAAAACGGTAGGTACCTTTTGAACATATCAAGCATACGCTGCGTAACCATGAATCCACCGAACACGTTGACAAATGATATCAGCGCCGCAGTACTGGCTAACCACTGTAAAAATGTAGCCTCTTTAGTTACTGCCTAGACTTCTAAAATTAGTTTTAATCTTTTTAAGGGCTCTTCCATTCTTTCGCATGGTGCTACGACTTGTCTACGACCATGCACGTTAGAATATGTTAGTAAGGGGTCTTACATTTACATACATTATTACAATAAATACGATACGAAGAGCGTCGGCGACATCTCGTAGTGCTACGACTTAGCTACGACGACACGTGGTAGGAGATATTTGTAAAGGTTTCTTACATAACGGCGACGTCGCGTTTTTTTACGTGCGGGAAATCCCCACGGATACACCCTTCGAAGCCGAAGGGGGAGGTTATGTCGGACCCGAACCGACTAAACCGCACGCCGCCGAAGGTGAGGTTGTCTCGTGACATATCCCTCGCACCTCGGCTGACCCAGGGCCATTCCTCTCGGTCTGGCCCTCCTCGGGAGGGGGGACCACGCGGTCCCCGACTCGCCCCCGGTATGGGGGTGGGGGAGGGGGGCGCACATCGTCCTATCGGCGACATCGCGTAGTGCTACGACTTAGCTACGCCTCATGGTAAAATCGTCATCAGTACCTATACTATATTCAATGTCGTAGTCATTCTCAAAACTCCACTAGATGTATTCACTTCATACTGTACCTGCTGGTAAAGACACAAAGAAGAAACAGAGGCGGGATGCATATTCGTAAAACGATACCGTGTCGTAGCACGACGCGACTTAGGTACCTATAAGAACCCTTAACTAGGGAAATCTGTTGACTGAATAATGAATGGAAGTCTATTTTATATACCTTCCTACCTAAAAAAAATTAAACCAGCCTAAACCACAGAGTTCATGTTTCTGTTTTCGTTTTATCAAAATTGTGGTTGTACTATTATTAAATGCACAAGTATGTGCAATATTCAAGAGGTAGTGATTATTTATTATTTTTGTATAATAACTTTATCACTTCAATAACAATAAAAATCTTAAGATAGTTATAATCTCTAAATCTCGTCTTGCACACTGCTGAGATTTGACATGCAAAGTGGTAACAAAACATTGATAGGAAAGTATTATATAGGTACCTACATGCAAGTGGTCAAAAGTGAACCGGCTCGTTTATTGACTACTAGCTGTTGCCCGCGGCTCCACCCGCGTGGATGTCGATTATCGCGACCAAACTTAGCCTATGTCCTTTCTCAAGGTCCAATCTACCCCTTTTCAAAATTTCATTAAAATCTGGGCCCTGATTCTGCTATGATTTTTTCATGGCAAAACCACTGCGGTACCACAGACACTGTAACCAATGCTATTTTACTTTAGACTTTACAGTAAACTAAGCTGTTAAAGTCTAAAATAAAATGACAATCTTGTAGAGTGAATGAAAAATGTTTTAAACTCTTCCTCTTTTCATTTTGGACTTTAATCCTCAGACATTAAGTCTAAAATTTAATGACATTTTATGTAACGTCAGCGGCGTGATAGTGGTTTTTTTATGTCATAAAATTAGCAGAATCGGGGGCCTGTTGGGCGTGAAAGCGTAATAGACAGACAGACAGCAGACAGAGATACTTTCGAATTTATAATATTAGTACGGATACTAGTTCTACAGACACTACAAAACTAAAAATGTAAAGGGAGGAATGATAGCCAGACATACCTGCACAGGAGTCTCCGGGACATAACCCCCGCCCATAAGTAACAACCCTCCGACGGCTGTGATACCTGACACGGCATTTGTCACGGACATGAGGGGCGAATGCAGGGCGGGTACTACGCCCCACACTGTGTGGTAGCCAACCACTCCTGTAAACAAAAACCCATTTTTGTGAATAACCGCAATGATACGGTAGACTACTATTTACTATTCACGTTCGATTTACGATATGAAAAAATATACCACATAGGTGACCAGGGGAGTCACACTCGTGATTCCTTACTAATTCTTACTAATATTTTATAATTTTTTATTTATTTATAACTTTTATACTATCATTACAGGTACATAACAAACCTAATACAATAGTGACGCTAGTGTAAATGTAAATTACATACTTACCTAAGTCGAAGACACACAGTTTCCGAAATAGTTATATCAAACCCATCCAATTCACTTTTTTTTTTATTGTTAACATTGAATCTAATTTATTAAAATATATATGTAGCAATCGAATAAGCAATTATTCCGACCCTATTATAAAGCAAGGAGAGTTTCTGTGCCGTCAGTGCAGAAGACAAAGCAGGACAAGACTTTAGTTCTCCCGCTAACAGCTCAAAAACTCTCCAATGAGTAACGTATGAGTTTAAGTCAAAAAAGAATATTTACCTGATAAAGCTAGTGTGGTCGTCATGGTTGTAAACGCAGGATTAGGTGATGCAATTCCCAGGCCAATCAAACTGGCCATTCCTGTAAACAATTTAAATGTTAAATTCAGGTTGTTACCAAAATATAATAAACGGAACGCATATTTGAAAAGAAGAAGAGCGGTCGCTCTAGGTGGCCAAGTGTCAAGGGGCACTTCTGTCAGACCACTGACACTATAAAAAATGCCAATAAATTTTAGACTTAATAACTATAACTTTAAAGTTCAGAATCAAAAGAAAAAGAGTTCATATTTTGACTTTACAAGGTATCATTTGATTTTAGAGTTTAAGTACTAAAAATAAAGTCTAAGATTAAATGGCATTTTTGCAGTGACAGAACCTTATCATAGTAAATAATGACCCATCTCATACTTTTTAAAGGCAACTACTACTACAACTGGAGTTTAATCAATTAATTCTTTACCAGTGGAATATAGAAAAGCGTCCTTCAAAGTTTCGTTGAAAGGGTTCGGTGGCTCAACTTTGACGGCGGCGGTGGCGGCGGCGGGCGGGGCCTGCGCGGCGACCATGCTGGGTGGCGGGGGCGCCGGCCACAGCAGCTCGCCCGCCTTCAGCACTATCGACCCGCGGGTCACTTCGTCCTCCAAGTTGATGTGGAAGTGGTCGTTCGAACCTGGTAAGGAATTTCAGGGATGAAAATAAGGGTCAGAAATTTTACTCTCATAATGATTTAAGAAACACTTTGTTATACCGGGTGTAAATGGAACGGTCCGGAAGCCGAAGGCCCCTGGTACTACTCTAGCTACACTATATATTGGCTTTTTTTTCGAATTGGCGAAACAGACATTTTTTTTTAATTTTCTTTCTCAGGGTTATAGCAAGATTTATTCTCCATCGTATTACTAAAGCTCAATGAAACGGCAATTTCATTAAAAAAAACATCAGTACAAGAAAAGCACGCGCTTGGCGCTATTTTATCTGTATTGATGTTTCTTTATGCAATTGGCGTTTCAATGAGCTTTAGTAATACGATGGAGAATAAATAATGCTAATTAAACAGAAAAAATATACAAAGAAATATTTTCGCCAAATCGAAAAAAAAATATTCCAATATGTAGTGTAGCTGGAGTACTCCCAGGGACCTTCAGCTTCGGGACCGTTCCCCTTACACCCGGTATAGGTACCAGTGGCGAAGGGTAATAATTTTCAAAGAGGAAGCCGGTGGAAAAATGCAGGCAGGATTTGGGCTATGTGCCTCCCTTGCTACTGATAGGCAGTTAGTAAAAGATAAGTACTTATAAGCATTGAATAGGTAGCGCAGAAAGTTTATTAACTGCACCTGTGTGACGCGCCTGCACGTATGGCCTGCTTAGACCACTCTAAATCTACGTATAGTATTAATAAATTTTTGATTTTATCCCCTTGTTTTAGTCCTGTGTTCTTGTAATTAATTAATAAATTATTATCAGAGTAGACTAAACAAGCCACCCGTTCAAGCGCATCAAACTGATGCAGTGCACAAACTTTACGCGATTGAACTTTAGTTTACGTCGTCAACAGCCCTGTGGTTAAGGAGTCGACCATACGATCGACAGGTGGCGGGTTTGAACCTTGACCTTTGACCATTACATTCCCCATTCCTATGAAATTTAGCTCAGCTAACGGGGTTAGGAGAATACCAGTCATTTTGGTTACTAATATGTTTTTAAATAAAAATATACGGTGGATAATCAAATAACTTAAGTTATTTAGTATCTGTGATATCAATTACTAACCTAAACTAAATAGCAACCCAGATATATTGTTGGCATAGAGCGTGGAGGCATGCGCGGGCATCCGACTGGGCAAGTCGGTGAGGCCGATGTGGGTGACGCCGTGCACTTTGGTGATCTCGCCTTTGATTGTGGTCTGGATGTTGCCACCCATCTCCGCTGCCAAGTCTACTATGACGCTTCCGGGAGCCATATCGCGGACCGCATCCTATTTCAAAAAATAAAATTCAAAGCATATTTATAAAACCATTATCATATCACATAACTACGGGTGCCTATTATGGACATTAATCTTTTCATGAAATAAGGATTGAGAGATAAAAGTTAAGATCGACAGCCTCTGTAGCGTAGAGGTAAGTAGTGAACGCGGTCGCTGCGCAGGAGGCGCGGGTTCGATCCCCGCTCAGTGCAAATATTTGTATGCATGAATATGAGTTTTTGCATTGGTCTGGTCGTGCCTCGGAGAGCACATTAACTATTATGAGAGCACGTCGGTCCCGGTTGCCATACAAACATCTATGGCAGTCGTTACGGGTAGTTGGAGCCCTCAAAAGTTCAACAACTGGTTTAACTGCAATGCTTCCATATCGCATTTCGGTTGTGGAGGTCAGATGGCAGTCGCTTCACAGAAAATGTCAAAGTTTAGCCAAATCCGCAGTTGGACTGGTAAAAGCGGACCCCAGAATCCAAGTTGATCGCTTCGAATGCAACTAGGATTAACGCTAGGATGAAGTAGAAAAAAGATAAAATAGAGTCAAACTGTCAGCTGTTGTCAGTTGTCGCTGCCTAGCCTCTACCCCGGAGGGTAATAGGTGTGAGCGTATGTATGTTCAAGTATAGTCTACATTACTTGGTTTGTTTCATATGAGGCGATACACTTATTTAATGAAATGATGGCATATCACAGTGCACATACTAAATCTCTTTCTGACACTCACGAAGACAAATTTGACTATCTCTTATACAGATACAAATTCATTTTTAAGTTACACTTTATTCAAAGGAAGCTTTAATTGAAAATATAGAACTGTGGAAGTAATTTACAACCTATTTATGAAGTTACTAGCTGTTGTCCGCGACTCCACCCGCGTGGATGTCGCTTAGTGTGAGTCAATTAACATAGTAGCTTTATGCATGCAAAGTCTCAGCTCGATCGGTTTAAAATTGACAAAGTTCCATACAAACTTACATCCCCTATTTTATCCCCTTGGGGGTAGAATTAATCAAAATCCTTTCTACCTCTACCTGCATGCCAAATTTCAGCCCGATCCGTCCAGTGGTTTGAGCTGTGCGTTGATAGATCACTATGTCAGTCAGTCAGTCACCTCTGAGTTAAATATAATTAGTTACCTAGGTACCAGATGAAGATGCAGGGTGGATGACATGGCGGCAGGTCAGAGCCCGGTATGTGATCCCCAACTGCCCATCAAGCTTAAGGGGAAAATGTATAATTTCATGATCAGACCTGCCCTAATGTACGGATCGTGATGCTTGGCCTTGGAAGCGACGAATGAAAGACAGCTACAAGTGGCGAAGATGCGAATGTTAAGGTAGATAGTGGTGTGACAAGAATGGACAGAATAAGGAATTATTATATTAGAGGACGTTTGAAATTGGCACCAGAGAATGAAAAATTGATAAGCGAGCCACTGTCGTAGTATGGATATATATGGACATATCTATTATGAGAAGAGATGAAAGTAATGTTGTAAGGAAGGTTCAAAGTATGAATGTAGAGAGAAATAAGCCCAAGAAAATATGGATTGATTGCTTGAAAGATGATATGGCAAAAAAGGGAGTAATTGAGGAAATGACATCTGACAGAAATTTATGGAGGAAAATGACATGTTGCGCCGACCTCAAATAATTGGGACCAGTGCTATAGCTATGCTTATCCATATTTTAGAACCCATAACAAGCAAATTCAGTTTTTCTCTATAATGCTGATAATGCTATAGAAAATAATATACGTGAGTTGAATGAACTCTTTTTAAACCCAACTTAATTGCTTTGGATTTCTGTGCCCTTCACAACTCCAAGTATTCAAAGTAGATAGGTAATTAAACGTTTAGTAAAGATCACCCGCATTTATCCCATCTGTCAATAAATTTTATCTAAATGACTGAGAATTGAAAATACTCGGCTGTATCTTAAAATTATCAATGCAAGTGCCAAATTCAGTCCTCATAATTATAATGTCGTAGATAGAGACTACCAGTATAAGTACAATTATTAACATTTTCAAAGTAATGTTCTAAAAAAACAGTTTTCTCAAAACGAGTTTTCATTCAGAATGACAGGTAGGTATTTTATTTGATGGTAAATATCTTACCTCGAGAATAAGCACAGGTGCTGGTTTACCGGGGATGAGCGCAGTACTTATAATGACGTCAGAAGTCCTGGCCTCTCGCCCTAGAAGAGCTCTCTCAGCGTCCAGGAACTCTTGGCTCATCTCCTTGGCATATCCGCCTTCGCCGGCGCCCTCCTCCTAAAATAATAAATACAGATTATTTAAGTTCAGTCAAGAAAGGAAAGGATGAAAGAAAGGGAAGGAATGATGACAGGAAAGGGATAATGACGCTCGTGAAGTATGGCAGGATCCAAGTGGCGAGCCGTTGTCTCTGCCAAACCCTGTAGTGAAATAGGCATGAGTGTATGTATGTAGATTTATTGAAAGTACTGCCGTTTAACCGGACAAAGACTATTAGTGAGTGGTGACAATACCCTGCTGTCCTTTTGCGACCAATACTAACAGTTGTGAGTCGACAGTTTACCGCCGTACGATCGCCTGCCGGTATGTGCTCGTTCTCCCTGGCAGCCTAGAACTGTCCGGTCTAGGATTGTTCGGAATCGTTCGGCAGCCACACACTATCGTATTAGTCGTCAGTCCAAAATCGTTAACGAAACTTTGAGTGTGTGGATTATTGCAATTACCTACAGATTTATGTCGTCCGGCTATCGACCGGTAACCTGATTGTGTATGGGCGCCTTTAAACTTACGATTGTAAGCTACATTTTGTACCAAAATCATATAATCATTGGATTCAATTTTACTTAATTCAACCGCCGCGCCGTTGCTCAATTAGGATCTATTTTAAACTATCTAAATGTATGATGAAAATGTAGGGACCTATTCAATGTCCGTATACCTACTACCTTATTATCAAAATTGGTTACATTATGTTATACAGACCAAGATACAATTTATGCTTTATTAAAAAATCTCAAGGTCTTCAATTTGAAAACATGTTTGGGAGAGCCATAAGACATACATTTACGAGTAAATTATATTAGTGATCTATAAAACCGCTTTGCTAAAGTTAACATGCGATTGTGTGCTCAGGAGATTTTAACTGTCGCGTGCAATGAAATAATACCTACTATTTAAACAACAACACACCGAGTACTAAAGTAGGTGCCTACATGCAGCCTCGGATCTTCAGAGTTTTTTAGGCGGGCCACCATCAACTTTTTTCCGGGAATTGGAAACCGGAGATTGGATAACAGGGGTGGGGTGGGGGGATATTATTTCGCTTTTGGTTATCGTGTTCTTCACCAGAGCCTTCTCGCGCATTATGGCATCTACGATGGACTGCCTCTGGCTGGAGCCATATTGGCCATCCACCAGTTCCGGCCACACTCTGAAGAAGAGCTTTAAAAAAGACTGCACACCTCGTCAAGCTTGGATCGGTAGGCGGACAGCGAGTGACTTTCCCCGTCTTTCACAGTGCGGAATTTGGCCCCGCTACAAACATGCGCTAAGAAACTCTCAGGGCTCGAGAGCATATATGGTTTCCCCTCGAGCTAGAACCCACATTCTTACTTTCGTTTTGGAATGCCGTCGGGTCCCGGCGGTGTTCTTGGCCTTAAGCCATGAGCGAGCGAGGCGGAGTCTTCTGCGGTGGTACGTGTACCACCACCCACGCTGGGAACGGAGCTAATAACTCCTCCGAGCAGCTCTGGTAGAGACACCGGGACAATGGCGGGGTTGGGGGGCGTCCGGGGACATCCGAGGGCGAAGTTTGGATTTGCTGCCCCCTGATGCTGCCGCCCGGGGCAAGTGCCATGGTTGCCACCCCCCCCCCCCTCCCTCGATAAGGCACTGCCTACATGATTAACTAAGACTTCAAAAATAAACCAATTATTACGTCAAAGCCAGTTACTTTGTATAATTTACACACGATTGTAATGTTATACTCAACGCATATAGGTAGATAATATTTCAATGTTGTGTCACTCAGTAGATATGGAATAGAAAAGACAGTTAATTAGTACCTACTTATTTTGTCAGAATCGTGTACAAAGGAAACTACCATATATGCCAATCCGAAACCAGAATTTCGATCGATTCGTTGCTCAAAACGTCCATATTGCAACGCCCGGCGCTTGGCAACTTCAATATATGGCCAAATTCCTATAGGAGTGAGCGAGACGACACTATAGAAAGAGACAGCATGCCTTGACGTCACTGTTCTAGAAGGAATCGAATGAATAGAACGAGACGTCAGGCTAGAAAGAGACACAAGACCCAATAAAACATTCCAGAACAATGCTGTCTTTTCGAGAACTTTCGCTACTCGGCCGCGCTGGATATAAAAGGCGAGCTAGCAGCCTCCGCTCAGTCCGCTCACTCAGTCTACGACTAGTATTCGAAGCGATCACAGCGATAAAGTGTGCGAAGCGATACAGTGCGATTATACAAGTGACTATGTATTGTGTAAGGTAGAATTTTCGATTTTCTAAGCGCTTTTCTGTAATTTACGTGCAGCTTAATAAAATCTGTCTTCAACGGTTATTCTCGCATTTTCTATTTAAACCGAACCCCACGCTCGTAACAATAGTATTATAATCAATCGACGGATCCCTTTGACAATCCTTTTTCACTATCGATCCCACATATGGACGTTTTGAGCAACGAATCGATCGAAATTCAGGTTTCGGATTGGCATATTGAGATCGAATATTAGGACCGGCCGTATAAATCTATCTATTTTGTGTAATACCTACCAAGGAATGTAATATAGGTAGGTACCTACATAAAATAATGTGAACTGATTAAATTAGACCTACGTAGTAATACAGCACACGTAATAAATAATGTTATGAATAAATAACAATACATAACTGTATACCTATGTGATATTGTGTATTCAGTATTGCAATTTACATGAGTGTTAGCAACATAAAATAAATATGTTACAAATAAAATGAATAAATAAGTCTTACGTGACTAGCCTATCTAGGTCTAAGGCCCATATTCTAGAATGTCACTCGGCTAAGTCTTGATTTATCTGAGGAAATATTGTATAGACAATCTGCCAGACAACCTGGGAAAGTCAATCTATAAACAAATCACAATCTTTTCCCAGCTAAATCAAGATTCAACTAAGTGGCATTCTAGATGAAACATAAAACATAGGTAACATAAACACGGGCTTAAAATTCGTTTGTTCAAATTACCATTGGCGATAGCAGTCAAGACCAGGGTGAAAGCTGCACCCCAACCACAAGGATTAGGGTACACCCACCTCTGAAAACAAATAGTCTTATAAGAGTAAAATTGTCTTACCCACCCAGCCATAAGAACAAGTACATACGCCTGAATTGCGGTGTAACCATAGAACTCAAAATTATTTAGAGTTCTATGGGTGCAACCATGGAGAAGGAAATGATTAATCATATTCTGTACTCCGTGGGTGCAACCCATATACAGTACAGTCGATAAAGGAGATACGGTTGCACCTTTATGTATTTACAACTTTATATTAAAAAGAGCAACCTTCATTGTCATACGATTAGATAAAGAACTAGAAAGCTCTATCCACACGTGTCATTTTATAATGTTATTTGAGTGGCGCGTAAAGAGTCTTTAGCCGTGGCCGTTTTGGTATGGTGAGCCGATAGAGATCAGCACCTCTAGACAAGTGGCAATTTGCTAACCGACGTTTGATGGAATAGAATGACGAATTTAAGGGATTAGACGTATTTGACATGAGTTAACGACTGTCATATACGTCAAATCCCATTCATTCGTCATTCTATTCCACCAAACGCCAGCTAGCGAATTGCCACTTGTCTAGAGGGGCTGGATCAGCTTCCAGAATGTGGCCTGTATATTTTGGACTCAACCGTAACTTCTTACCTCCGACGGGATGTAATCAATTGATGGATTGAATAAATTTAAAAGACAAGAGGTGAAGCTAATGTGAGAGAAAATGTTATTACTGTTTGCGGTGCTTGAACTCGACAACGCTCGTGCTTTGTGTGGAACTGTTATTTATTCTATGTCTATTGTCTTTTAAATAAAGATAATAATAACAACAATGATTACATGCTCTGACGTATTCTAGTCCTCAAGGTCACATAATATGTTTGTTGGTCAACTTGGGAACATTCGAGTTATCTTGAAACCACACATATAGAGGGCAGAGTAACTATACATATAGTATATAAGTTACTTAACTAGATTAGGAACTGTGGTCACAATATTTGCGGTTATGACGAGGATTAATATTTAATAACATTTTTTTTAAATGTGTCTTATGTTTCGAGGTCCTACAGATGCATGCATGCATCTAGACATCCAAGGTGCTCAATTATTGGCTATATTAAACGAAGTATTCTAGGAACGGGTGCTTAGCGACAGCTACCTTGTGTAAGTCACTGCTCTCATCATTTAAAACACTGCCAGTATGATATTAACACTTTTAACAAAGTTAACAAATAAACCCATTTAAATACGATCTGAGTACCAACCTATGAAATAGTTTGTTAAACATGCATGTATAATGCAATTATATAGACGATATCACGATATCTAAGTAGTTTTATAAATATGTTTGGTTTACACAGATGCGCTGCTGACAGGGATAAGTAATGTAATTATTATAGAGTATTATAGTTTATACTTACATGTTTTTAATATAACTTATTCAACCCTGTAATATCTATATTATATAATCTTTTCTACTAATATTATTAATGTAAAAGTTTGAAAAGATTTTTGGATGTTTGTTTCTTGTTCGATCTCGCTCGAACGGCTTAAGGGATCTGGTTGAAATTTACTACAGGGGTAAATAACAGTTCGAAATAATGCATAGGCTTTTATTCTGGACGATCGTAATTTTTTTGACGAGGACTTAAGAAGCAGCTGTCTAACCTTCATCTCCATGGTGATGAATTGAGCGCCTAAACTTTCAATTTGCTCCCGCACGGTGGGACGCGTGTCGAAGGCGCGGACTGCAGCGCCCATGCAGCGTGCTTGTGCGGCCGCGGCTAGACCAGCCACTCCACCGCCGATAACTAAAACGCGGCATGGGGGCACCCGACCTGCTGCCGTCATCTGACCTAGGAATTGCAGAAATAAAGATAGTTAACCCCACACTACTGCAGACAGCAACGCATGCAATATCTTTGGTAATAATCACAGATACCTACCATAATAATTAATTGTATCATATCTCGGTTATTTACCCGATAAGCCTAACATTGATAGATAAACGGTGCAAAAAGTAGCACAAACTTTGAGTTACGTAAAAGATGACATTACCTGAAAAAAATCGCGGAAAATGTGCAGCCGCTTCGATCACAGCCCTATACCCTGCCACGTTCGCCATTGAGCTGAGGGCATCGAAAGCTTGAGCGCGACTTATGCGCGGAACACAATCCATTGCTGAAACCAATAAACAATATTATTTATAAGAAGCAATATAATTTCAATAATTATATAGAAACTTAATAAAAGTTTGACTCACCAAATGCATTTACTTTTTTAGCAGCGAGTTCCTTTATTAGATCTTGATTCTGCGCCGGGTATAAAAATGACAAGAGAGTGCCTTCAGCTTTAACATTTTGTACTTCATTTAATACTAATGGACGGACTTTTAATATAATATCTGAAAGGAAACAATCAATAAACAACAATCTTCAATAATGTGAAAACAAATAATTTAATAGAAGTATTCTAGTTACCAGACTGGAATGTGTCCTTTAAGCTGGTAACTTTGGCTCCTGCTTCTTCATAAGTTTTGTTAGGAAAATTGGCTAATGCTCCTGCGTTTTCTTCAATATTTACGCTGAAGCCTTTCTTCACTAATTTGCTAACTACTGCTGGTACTACGGCAACCCTAAAATAAGTTAGGAACATTACTATACATGTAATCAAAACGAAATGGAAACGTATTTTCACCAGTAGTGGTGATGTTAGAGTTGTTATGTTATTCACGTTATTCTATCTTCACCTGTTTCGGAAATGTTATGTACACATTGAAAAAAAACTACTAAAAAAGTTTACCCGATTGCCAAGAATGATTGTGTTTCTTCGCGCATATTTTTTATGCAAGTATGTATTTTATGCTTGTAATAATAAAATATAATATAATAAAAAAATATACTTTATTACCTCGATCTTCTGATCCACTGTACGGATTTCATTGATTGATGTCTCAAATAAAAGGTATTCATCGCCCAAGTGTTACTACCCATTTACAAATTAAAAACCGAATGAAAGTTAGTAGATACCAGTCCTATCAAACTTGTTTCGATCTTTTCAGCATCACCCGGGCTTTTTATTTCAAATAATATTTATAGATTTTTTTTGTAATCGGCCGGGTATAAATAAGTAGGTAATTAAAGTAGTTATCCCACTAGCTAAGCTAAGTAAAACAAATTCTGTAATATGTTAGGCTGATGTCTCTATGTAGTCCTGAAAGAAAAAGCCTAAGTATTTGTAATGTATGCAGTAACTATGGGTAGGTACTGCTTACCTTCTTTCATTCTCCCAAATTTCCTTTGGTACACCAATACTAAGTTTGGTGTATGGCACCCCTGGGGTGGGGGGTGCTGCCGTAGAGGAACTCGACAATCTGAACTGCCATGATCGATGAACTGGCTTACAAATGTGAAGTAATCTTGCTGACCCACTCATTTTGATTTAACTGAAAAAAATCCATGAAGTACATTCATTTTATGTACGTACAAAATAAAAAATCTTTCTTGAAATATTTTGTTTCTTTTTAATAGAAAATATTAAGGAATTGCACCTATCTTTTGTTTTTTTTTTTAATAGAAAATATTAAGGAATTGTTTATTGTTATTATTAGGATTTCTACCTGCTGTGCGCATAATATAAAAACATATACCTGCTCCTCCACTTCCTTCTGTACCTACAAAAGATTTTTTTTTTTCAGGGAACGTTTGGGACATGCAATAGAATCTATTACTTCTAAAAGGACTCGTCTTCGATGTTATTGCTGACTTTGAAAAAAATTGATAACGTATTTTAGAAGAAACAATGGTAGGGTGCTTCGCTTGGTTATTTGTTAGAAACATATTATGTTGACGTAGTAACTATGAAAGGGGCTTTTCCTTCGATTCTTATCAGCGATTATAGCATAGAAATGACGATATTGTAGTCGCTCTTGGCATACATCTCTGTACATTCGAGCCCATAATGTTATTTGACAACTGATAGGCCGATACAGCCGATATCGTTTGAAGGAATTATGGGAATTAGAAATCTTAATTAAATTTTAGACAATATTCACGCCTGTAAATCCCTGAAGGAGTAGGCAGAGACACGTTTCACCAACTGTTATTGTCGATCCCAGTGGTCGAGCCTATCATCGTCAAATATAGAATGATTCTATGCAGAGATTTTATGTGCCGACGTCTCTGCATTCCATAAGAGCGCTGGACATATTCTGGCATTGATCCTCGCCAAGCTAAGTCAAATCGCTAACTTTGCCTACCAACTGATGAGAACCTAAGGTAGTAGGTACTTTGGGACTGCGATGAAAAAAAGGTCTCTATAAAAATCATCCCAGGCTTAGTGAATATCTGTCCGTTCAAGCCGGTAACCTAACCATCCTGACCAGCAACGGAAACGAATGGTAGTCTCGCAGTTGCGGGAAAGGAGTTCAGCCCTAGGCTGCCTTTCAGTTTCAACAGGTTTAAGTATATTAATGGTTTATCATTGTCGAGTGTCCACTGTCGAACATAATTACCTTTATAAAGTTAGGACTGTTGAAAGCTGATATTACTTAGTGCTTAGCAGTCGCAGTATCGAAGATAAATTGGTTATTTCACCGCGTAAAAAGTTTTATAATACTTGATCATAATTTAATCATGGTACTCATGGTACTTAAAAATAGACAATAACCAAGTGTAAAAAAATCTGCACAGCCCATTACTTGTAAGAGGGCCATCTCAGAGTCGCAGATGGCTCAGAATCAGCCGGGGTAGGAGGCTGGGAGGTCATTCCTTAATTCGGCGTGTGGTTTAAGTCGGTAAGAGTCTGACCTAACTGATCCGCAATCTGGCACGCGGCCATGGGCATCCATGGGGATTGCGGTACTGTTTAGTCTGCAATATCTCCACTATATATTCTATTTATAACAATAAGTATGCACAGGTATGCACCTACGTCAGCTTCTCTATTGATTAAGATAGGAAAAAGTGAATCGCTCAGGCGGGACTCGAACCCGCGATTTCGCGCTCTGACCACTGAGCCACCGAGCCACGCCTAAAGCTATCCAATTTCTCCTATACTACCGTCGCCCTAGACGGTAGTATAGGAGAAATTGGATAGCTTCAGAGCATTCCTCTGTAAGGGAAAGATCGCGGGTTCGAGTCCCGCCTGAGCGATTCACTTTTTCCTATCTTAATCGATTTGAAAAGTTTGCACAGTAAATGCTTCAAAATTACATTTAGCTTTTCTACCGGTTTAATAACATAATGAGGTTAGAAATAACTTAGTTTATGGTTTTGTTTTTGACTTACTCAAAGAAAAAGTAGACAGGTAAGGTAGATAACTATAGTACTAAATGATATTAGAAGAGAATGAGTAAGGGACCCAGGTTCCTTCCAAGTTTAAAGTTACTTTGAACTTCTGTTGAGTTGAGAGCGATGGGTACGTACACCTTACACCCCGTCATTTGGACTTGAGGCGCGCGCAGTTTCAGTCGGTTCGAAAAATAATTCGGCCTATGCACCCTGCCAATAAACGGGGGTGGGGAGGGGTGATTTACGCACGAAAAAAGGTTCGCCATATCACATAAAATAATCACTATCATAATACATAGATATATTTAGTTTTATTCAAGCGTAAATGATCTGGGTATATTATGTACTTATTTTTATATTATGAAAGTAGACATGCACATTGGTAGTTTAAAAATCACTATTTAGGATATTTGTTGAATACTTATTTCAGGATATATAATTTTATAATGAACAGAAGTTGTTTATGGCAGATATAAGTAATTATCACATTATAAGCACCAAAACGTTAATTATTAGTATTGTTACTGTTAATTAATGTGTCAGAAATATTGCATTAAAATAAAGATGTTGACGGACTGATAATATGGACGCGTAACCTACTAACTTAAGCGATATTTTATTTGACCACATTCGCATACATATAATGTACCTCTGTTCAACCCGGCAAGCTTGTGTATGCTGCCTCCTCCCGACAGTAATTCTCTAATGTTCGATGAAAACCGGTGCTTTTGAATAGGTTTTCAGTCACTTCACACGATGGAGCAAGACACTGAATGAAATGTTCCGAGAATAAGTAACTACTAGAACCAAATACTGAAATGGGAGCACTCGAAATAAATTACTCTTTAATTCACTGAGTATAATAATCGAAACGCACACACGATACCCACAGCCTGCCGGCGTGCCCGGTACTGCGATAGAGTTGGCATTCGCAATATAAAGATCTACTATTATGCTTCACGATAACGCTAGTGGCCAACTTCGGCGTCAGTTACCGGATAAAATGCTAGGGAATTGAATTCGAACACGAGCGGCGAGCGGCGAAGCGCAGCTCCCACGCGGCACCGATGATCGCGAGGCAGACAGAACTTAAGAAAGTTGCAATTCAGACAATTCAATTTCTTCTATCACTTACAGACCTTGACTACCTATACTTTTATATTTATATTCTTTGATTCTACTGAAAATGTGATAGAAACATATTAAACATACTGTCATGCTAGTTATCCCCTCGCCAATGGTTACTCATAAATTGACATAAGTAGTTCATTGAACTCTAAAGTGACCTTTCCCTATCACGACGTAAGGTCAATCAAATATATGAATGAAATAGGAACTTAATTTTCATTCATGAAAAACATTTCCTATGAATCAATCATTCATAAAGTTCATATGACACTTGATAGTAGGTCGTTTTTATTTTAGTATTCTACTCAACTAATAAGTACTTAATGTAAAATAATTGGTTTTTGCTTCCTGACATTGATTAATGCATGTACTAAATTCATATTGTTTGTCCTAACATACTACCACAATGGTACAAAATTATGAATGTGCACACTTCGTTTTACGAGCAGTTGTACCTTAGTGATGCTACAATAATATTGTCGATATTTTTTTGAATTATTATTTATTTTCAAATAATGCGGCCAATAAGGACATGCACGTAAATAACATGCATAACCGATATTAATACAAATGAGCAAATAGTGATTATCTATATAGCGAAACTTGTTTTAATACTTTCTATGGGTTATTCTGGGTAGTCATTGAGCTGGTTTTTATGCTTCTTTAATAATATAAATATACATAATAATACATTTTAGTGCATGCAAAATCGTGACAGGTATTATAATAAATTAGACTGTACAAGGATCGTTCTGCCGTCACGGGTGGTATTATTGTTACCCACTAAGATTGATTATTACGATAATATACCGATCTACATGCTGAGCATTAATTACTGACTTCATCAGTTCTCATAGCGATAAATTTGGCTCATGAAGTTGTCAACATGTGGAATGCTGTTAAATAATACCTGTTCTAGAACATAATTATTTAATTTTAATGTGATCAATGTGATCATCGATAACACTTAATTTTACATTGAATACATCCTTACGCTCACTATTATCAGCCGGCCAACTCGACAATGGCCAACCAAGCCAGCCAATAGGAAGCCGTGCCGCCGCGCCGCAGTCGGCGCTGATTGAATGAATTGAGTACCGAGCTGACATTCTTGGCTGTCAATTAGGTACTAGGTAGTTGTAGTACTTGTAGTTGCGCTTGTGTGAAGCCGTGTGGAACGTTTTTGGACGTGAAAATTAATACAAGTTCTGAAAGGAAGTAGTTGCGTTAGATAAAATGTCTGGAAGCAACGGCAGAAAATTATTTAAATATGTCACTGAACTTAGCGGTTTACAATCAAGAAGCTGTAAGTATACAAATCAAAGTTCTTTTGATCACAATAAGTTTATTGGTTAGGTAACTTTCTTTCAATAAATTCATATTTTCTAAATGTAAAGTTATAATTATGCACTTTTATATGAAAGTATATTTAAATATAGTCTATTTGAATGTCTTATAATACGTGTAAGTCGTAATGTAATAATGAAAATACGTAAAAATAGAACCTTGGCCAATGCAAAGTACAGGTCAAATAATTTGGGTTTTACAACTAAATAAATAAATAAAATTTTATAGTCTGGTACATGTATTCGCCTTAATCAATAAGCGGCAAATTGACAAATGTCAGTCTACTCATAAATCCATTAATTGAATGGTTAGCCATAAAAATGTCCATTTCGTTCTTTGTACTGACTGGCAGTTATTTTAAAACTCAACAGCTGGCAATACGGAAAATGCTCACAAAATTCAGTTATCTTACATTTAAATAAATAATCTCTACTGAAATCTTGGTTACCATATTCTGTTCTAGCTCCATGTGCTATTTTTAAAATTTTATACCACTATGAATTATGAGTAATGTTATCCCATATTCAACCAACTTACATCCCTACATTCATGATTCGATTACTTTCTACATACACACATCAACATGGTCTAGATGTTGATGTGTGTACAATAATTATTATGAATAGTTATAACATCTCAATTTACACAGATGGAACTGCCAAGAGGGTTGTCGCCAAGAATCCGGTGGTGGACATGGACGGTGATGAGATGACCCGGATCATTTGGTCCATGATCAAAGAAAAGCTAATATTCCCCTATGTTAAGGTAAATAGATTTTAAAAAGTAAGAACAGTACCATTGTTATTTATAATGACGTAGACGAAGTGAAAGATGTGTCCCAGGATTGTAGCAATTGGTAAACTGTGGTCTCTGCCTACCCCACTGGTAAAGAGAGCTGACTGTATGCGATATTTCGACGGCTGTCCCAGCCTTTTGCTCAGGGCTATCAATTGAGCCAAGTGATGGATAAGCACACAACTATTCGAGAGAGTGCAGGAGTGTGACATGTGGTCGCTCTCCTTTAGTTTTCAATGTAATTACTTTACTGTGTCAGTAGTTTAATTTCAGTCTAACAGTATGAACATTGTTTTGTATTTTTATGGTGATAATTTAAACCTGACAAGGAATCGGTATCAGTATAGCTACAAAAACTATTGAAGACAGGAAAGCTACTGTATAAACGTCATCTCTGTCTAAAAACTTCAGTTTTGCAACTATCTATGAGAGACTATTATTTATTAGCATAAAATGAAACAAAAATAATACCAACAGCGTGACCGCAAAACCTAGTATGCCACCATACTAGAATTTTACAGCTTTGGGTAGTTTTATTGATCATAATTGCTTGTAAAATTATTACTGTATGTACAGTCGAACAAATGATATAAGTATACACCTTTTCGTGTAAGTTGCATGGCAAGCTATACACTTATATCCTTTGTGAACTGTACAGTCCATACAACTTTATATGAAAAAGTGCAACCTAATCTCCTTTATTGACTGTACATACTCAGATCTCATTATAAAGCAGTCTAGAACGAAACCTTTGTGAATATTATTTCAAAATACCCAAACCTTGCTTCTTACTGCAATGCAGAGTATGTATATAAAAAAAAAATCTGCATAAATGTGTCATGTGTACTGCTGCTAACAATTCTTATCATTAAGTTAGTGTGCCAATGTTACCATTTGCTATTATCATTTATTAACATAATACTTTACACATTCTCTTGTAATGCTGTTATCTATTTGACTGTTAACACATATTTGTTTTGACATTTTTCTAAAAACTATGCACACAGCACAAGCACATAAAATACGTTTTATGTTTATAAATATAATTTATAATGTAATCATATTAGATAACTCTGACGCAATGTTCATAATTAAAGAATTTTCCACATCTTCCTGTGGACGTTTACCTTAGGACATATATCTTGGAGCTAAAGTGTGCTCTATACACATACACAGAGTACACATTTCTTAGGTGTCTTTTGACAGTAGCACAGTGCTACGGTGGTGGAAATGCACACATTATGTGCTCCGGTTTATATTTCTGTAGAGTTATACCTCTTTTAAAACAGCAGTTAAAATAATTAAGTATACATTTCTTTTCTCCAATGTCAAGTAAATACAGCAGTAAACAGTCTAAATATTTGTTCTGAACCTAGTTTTTCGCAAGAAAAACATTTACATCATTGTATATTTGTACAAGTAACCACTTCTGCTAACTGGATAGAATATAAACATGATTTACAGATTGAAAGAGTTAATGATCAGTATGTTATATGGATTCTGTACTGAACCACTGTAATTTGTTCCACACACTTAATTTGCAGTGGTACATATCAAGGTACAATCACTGCTACATCTACCAACATCCTTGAGGTCATCCTCACTTGTAAGGTGGTATACCTCCTTAAAAACATAGACTGGCGTAGGCTTAGGGTTAGAAGGTGAGACGTAAATCGCTCATGGAAAAGCCGAAAAAGGCTCTAAAGTCCAAACTTCGGATGCTACTGGGCAATCGCCATTAGAAGGATGATGATTTCTATAGCAAAGGGTTCACTATAACATGATTTCGACCGACCCCTTATGTAACCCCGAACAGTGCCCCGAAGTACGAAAAACATTTGAATTCGTTACGTAAACGTATCGAGAGTTCGAAGCATAGCGATTGGCCGCCTGCCCACTGCGAACCAATCGCAATGCTCCGTTTTTTCCATACGTTTACGTTACGAATTCGAATGTTTTTCGTGCTCGGGGCAAAGTACTCTTAGTACCTACGAACAACTATCGGAATCGTGTCGTAATCGTATTGAGAGAACGAAGCAATGCGATTGGCCGGCTTCACACACACGCAGGTTCACAGTAGGCAGGCGGCCAATCACAATGCTCAATTCTCTCAATGCGATTACCATACGATTATGATAGTTTTTCGTGCTAGGGGTGTACCCATACTGATACAATAATTCATTGTGGTATTAATAAAGCCATGTGGCCTTATATTCCCTACTGTAACTTCTAAACTGTTAGCTTATTGAGTTCTATTTTCAACAGATCGACTGCAAGTACTATGATCTGGGACTGCCACACAGAGACGCTACTGATGACCAGGTCACTATTGACGCCGCACATGCTATCCTTAAGTACAATGTCGGTATCAAGTGCGCCACTATTACTCCTGATGAACAAAGAGTTGAAGGTATAATATTTCAATATTGTGTTTAGTAGCACTGCAGTGATATTTGAGAGGTTGCTAATGTAATTGCATGCGATTTAAATGTACTTTTTTTCTTAAGTTATAAAATGAGGATAAATGATATTTACTGGTAATGTCATTCCTATGAGGGCACTCGGCCTTCATGACCGGGGTCCTGAGGACGGTGAGTGGGCTGCTCACCGTCCTTACAGAAGCAGGCCCATGACGGCAGCGTGACGTGAGAGATCACGTACGCCCCCCTCCCCCAAGAAGCGGTGTGACACATATAGACGCGGGATAATACCCGAACCTCCTAGGTGAGGCCGCAGCCGTAGGTCTGTTGGTAGTCCTGGGACATCCTTCCGAGGGCTTAGCCGGGGCTACCAACCGCAGGCTATTAGGCGGTACGTGAGGGTTTTTTAGTCGGTAGGAGTCCGGCATAGCATCCATGAAGGATTTTCCCTCACGTTAAAAAAAAAATGAGGGCATTCGAAGGTTTCTTCAGGGTCAGTAGCACGAGTTGTATATGTCCATAGGTCATGATAACCACTATCCATCAAGTGGGCCGTATGTTTGTCTGCCACCTAAGTCGTATGAAAAAAAAACTATGCAGTCTGGGATTTGCATTACAAATCCTTAACCTTCATTTCACATGTCTATGCTTTATGCTTACTAATGCTATTATACTTAATTAAAGACGCATGGGAATCTGTCGGATTTGTTAACATAAATAATTAATGCTCAACTCCCTTGTGTAGTAGCGTGATATGGCCTACTAGCGATCCGCCCCGGCCTCGCACGGGTGGTAAAAACATTCCCGTGAAACTCCAATATAGCCTATGTTACTCAGGGTGAATGTAGCTTTCCAATGGTGAAAGAATTATTGAAATCGGTACAGTAGTTTTTGAGTTTATTCATTAGAGTTTAATCTTTCCTTCCTCTTTATAATAGTACCTCGATAAACGGACTATTTAACACTAAAATAATTTTTCAATTAGGACCAGTAATTCCTGAGATTAGCGCGTTTAACCGAACGGATATACAAACTCTTCAGCTTTGTAATATTAGTATTGATACGTCACATATTATTATGTTAGTTAGATCGAGGAGTGTACGTAGTTAGTAGGTAGCTAGTCAACTCTACTTTCAAACACATTTTATAGACATACCTTCTCACGTAGCATGTTTTGTATGTAGATCCTAATTGGCCATTGATAGACGTTTATTGTATGTGTACGTTGTGTAGGTTCATCCTATTCCTTATGTGAAGTTGAAGATAATAACTCTGGCATTAATGGCACATTGTTACTTGGCGCAATGACCACGAGTCAGGCAATTGAGGCTGGTATAAAATTGCCTATGTGGTTTATGTAACATAATAGTGCAGAAACAGATGAAAACATCCATACACAACATTATAAATGCGAAAGTAACTCTGTCGGTCTGTCTGTTACGCTTTCGCGCCCAAACCACTGAACCGATTGTGATAAAATTTGGTATAGGTGTAGATTAGACCTTGAGAAAAGACATAGGCTATGTTTGGTCGCGATAACCGACATCCACGTGGGCGGAGCCATAGGCAAAGCTAGTAACATTATAAATGCGAAAGTAACTCTGCTTATTACGCTTTCACACCTAAAGTATTGAATAAATTTTGATGAAATCTGGTACGGATATAGACTAGAGTTTGAGCAAGGACATAACTTAGGTGTGTCCGGTCTCGATAATCGACATCCACACCTATCTAATTGCTTCTCGCTACGGGTGTTGGTTTGGGCTTGTTTCGAAAAATCTTTTCATTTACACACCATTTTCATCATTTTTACAAGGATCTTTATTTTCTAGAGTTCAAATTGAAGAAGATGTGGCTGAGCCCTAACGGCACGATTCGTAACATTCTCGGCGGCACGGTATTCCGTGAACCAATCCTATGTGATAGCATTCCTCGTGTAGTGCCTGGCTGGACCAAGGCTATTGTGATAGGTCGTCATGCGCACGGAGATCAGTACAAGGCCCAAGATATTGTTATATCCAAACCCGGCAAGGTAAGTAAGTCCCTTTTAACAGATGCTTTATCTCATTCCCTTTGTCCCTTTAAATGAGGGTGCATAATGTATAACTGAAAATGGACGCAGCCCGTCTTTTTTTAAAGCCTTTTTTATTGCAAATGTTAAAAGTTTAACAGTAAACTTTAACAAAAGTTTCGTTTATCTGCAATAAACTCAAATACATTCGAAGTTTAAATCGTAACTTATCTTGTAACAAAAGAATAACAATGATAACAAAAGAATGTCTTAAATTGAACAAAGGTTTAGAAAAGTTATATTTTCGGCCATTGCCGGTGAAAGAGATGTTATAGTAAAACTGTCGTAATCTATCCCTTTTATCTAGTTTAAGTGATTTGTGTTAATTGTAATATCCGCGTGGAGATAAAATACAAGTAGGTATCACCACCCCATCTCATCCGAAGATCTTAAGAGGCGACTAACGGAAAATACGCAGACGATATAACTTTGAGAGAAGGAATACTCTAAATAAAACCCTTTACCTACCAACCCGTCTGGCCCAGCATGGAAAAAGTGGCCAAAGCCTCTCAACTTCGGGAGAGGCCTATGTCCAGCAGTGGACTACGCTAGACTGATGGATTGAATGATATGCATATAATTAATTATACGAGTTCCAGTTCATTCAGTTATGAATATGCCATTTGAATATTGAATATCTAGGTTGACTGATTATCAGCTAACTTCCCATATCGACTGACAGGGTCGTTTTTTAAGGCATTCCGACGATTTAAGATGTTCTTCGTTTGATCATATTTAATTTAAAAACCGGCTCCGGCAAGGCGCTATAATCTTTATAATCTATCGTACCACGTGGTCGTAACAGTGTCACACCTTCGAAATACAGCTTTAAGAAAATACGATACGAATATAGAATTTGATGACATACTGGTAGGGGGATGAGATAGGCGTTCGTCTATATTAGATTATCCATCACCTCTGGACCAATCCCCACCTCCTCGGAACAAACCCGTCCACCCCTGACAGTTCGTAGATTCCCGTTCTAAACAGAGGTCTTTACTACATAAAGTCACCTCTTCACCACTGTAATCTGTTCTTCGCTATACCCTACCCTCACCTGAATATGCGGCCACAACCGCCGCGGCAGAATAGTTGGAAGTAGCACCGCCATAAAAGCAGAAGTGGTGCATTGTCATTTTTATACAAGTGTATGTATCACGAAGTCTTCGAGTCCAGTAGGTAACTGCAGTTCTTCAAAAGAACGCTATCATATTTCGTGATTGCGTCTATGCTCTCAACTAGATTTAAATTTAAAGATTAAGTCAACATGATTGATCAGATACTTGAGGATGTCTATTATTTAGCGATGCAACTACTTTCTTCGAATCATGTATTTACTACTTATTTATCTTATTTTTGTACTTTTAAAAAGGCCGATATCATCGAGATTTTTTTTTAAATATGTTTCTTCTTTTTCTTCCGATCGCTACTAATCCCGGTTTCATTCATAGCACTTTGGTTCTTTTTCTTCCGATCGCTACTAATCCCGGTTACATTCATAGCACTTTGGAGTCACCTTCCGATCTCCTACTACTTAATTAAGATTTTACGAGCACGTCTGTCGTCTGAACTACCGCCTGTGCCAGACCCTCGTAAATCAATAAATTTTTGGGCTTCCATGTGAGGTTGGCTTGACCCTCAAAGATCTAGGTCCTGTTGTGTACCTCATATTGGTAGTATTTATTAGAATGTATTGTAATGTAATGCCTATCATATCACCGCCCCATGATAAATGTGTTCATAAAACTCAGTTTGTCAGAGCATTCCTCCTGTCAGGGTCTGGTCGTGGGTTCAAGTCTTGTCTTGAACATTCACTTTATCCAATCTAATGCCTTTATTGAATAATACACTTCACTTGTACTTTTCCACAGTTAATTTTATTTTGAACCTAGCCGGTTTCACCGCACGGTATTCTCAAAGGTTTACATTACAATGGTTTTAAACTATTATATTAATTCTAAATACTATATTTTTTTATATATGAGGGTAGTTTTAAAAAAATGTATACCAGGTTCAACTTTTTCCCAACATTTGGGGAAAATAATATTTAAATTTCCTTCAAAGTGAAGTGTATGTTATTCAATATGTGTAGTAGATTCCAAGCTCTATAAAACTTCAGTATCAACAGTCTAATGCTTTTCTTTATTATTTCAATAGGTGGAATTGGTATACACAGCTGAAGATGGTACAGTAGAAAAGCGCCAGTTATTCGACTTCAAAGGACCTGGCGTTGTCATGGGCATGTACAACACCGATGAATCCATCCGCGCCTTCGCTCATTCCAGTTTTCAGGTTTGCGCATTTATTGATTTATGTAATATACCGTAAACAGGAGTTTGGAGACCTGGGATACTTTGTGATAATTTTAGTATTGATTTTTAATAATAAACAATAATATAAATCGTCATTAATTATCGTCACTTTCTTCAGAATTGGTAATGCTTTTCCTGTCATTCATGGGTAAACCAGGTTTGGGTGCTGCTTTAAAAAAAAACATTTCCAGAGTTACTCCGCTGTCCTAAGTAACCCCTTGTTTACAGTACATATCAATGAACGTATAAAGTCAATGAATTGTCTGAAACAATGTCAAATGTATTTTGTATAAAATGTCATAAAACATGTTGATAAAAATACAATAACTACATGACGTACTAACCACTAGAGGCAAGTGCCTATCGCACTATAAAATTTATTTCTCGTGACCTTGGTTGATTGAAGCCCGGGTCTTTTAGCATTTAACCTCGATTAATTCAGAACAGTTTTTTTTCTCTTGTCCAATACGAAATGTTGCTTGATTAAATAATATATAGACATCTTGTGCTAGACTGTGTGTACCATTTATTCATATTGCTAATATACTAAGATTGCTTGCGATTTTATAGAGCACTGAAGGTAAAATTTTGGTTGCATAAACACAGCAAGTACCTTTGATTTAAAAAAAGGTAATGTTTCATCGTATGACGAATTTTAGAGCAGAAAAGGAATTGTACAGCAATTTATTTAACTTAATTTAACATAGATGTACGCAGCTGGAAACAGAGTGGTGGTACGAAAGTAGATGTAGTGACTTAAACAGAGAAAGGGATGCTTAACAGGGACACAGAGAGAATGGATGAAAGATTGATAAAACAAACTTATGAGTCTCGATTACAATAGGAAAAATTAAATCGGTCTAGGCGGGGTTTAGATTGGTTTCAATTTCATTCAAATTTATCAGACGAAGGTGATTGGGCAACCTGATAAGGGCCGTTAACCTTAGCATACGTATGCAATCAGATTGAGAACATTTTAGTTAGAGAAAGGTCAGGTTACGAGAGTTAGAGAGGCTTAACACTGTTATAATTTAAAATTAAATTATTTGCTTGTAGTTCCATTTTAACGTCAGCGTATTCTGTGTAGATCGATAAAGAAAAAATATTTATACTAAATATAAAAAAATTACACTCGTTATATTTTGTGACAATTAAACTGCAACTGTCACTAGTCACATATTTGAATAAGAACTTCAATAATAAGATGCATTTAATTATAGTTCATAAGCTATATCAACAATTAAGTAGTTTAAGGCCATTTTAATCCTACGCTATTATTACCGATATTGGTTGCCCTTATGTGTAACGGTGTCGATGACCGTTCAGATATGGCTTTAGTTTTGATTTATTTAATTTGTGGTTCTGTACATATGTAGGCACTAATTGCAGACAGGTACCAAAGTGAACCAGCGGTCACTAATTAGCTTATGATTCGATTAACTAAACTGGTTTAGGTACTCGATTATGGTTTGAATATCAACTTTCAAATAGTTCGTGACAGTATAATATCCAAATTTCACACACACGCACGCAGGCGCGCACGCACCCACGCACGCACCCACGCAGGCAAGCACGCAAGCACGCACGCACGCACGCACGCGCACATACACACACACACTCACACGCACGCGCGTACACACACACACACACAGAGAACACTCCGCAAACTCGAAGCGACTTACTCTTCTGCGACGGCGATTAAATTAAAAGCTGGGTATTGTACGAGTACGTACTAGTGCGAATAGCGACAGCTTCAATGGTTTCTATGCACAAACGAAATGTATCAGTAATTAAACAACGCTACTGTCGCTAGGGGACCAATGGTAAACGTTTATTGTAACAATCATACGTAGGTAGGTACAACAAGGTATTTATTATTTTATTTTAGTTGCTTTAGACCTATATGGAGACAGTATACTTAAAATTGGGCCTAGGTAGCTTGGTAAAGTAATTGCGCGAGAATGAGACTGTCGTGGGTCCAAGTCTCGTCTTGGATGTACAGAACATTTTCAAATTTACAAGAACACGTGATCACTGCCGAAAGGACCGCGTGTGACCTCATTGAGTTCATTGTGTCAATGATTTAATTTGGAGTAGGAGAGATGGTTGAGGTTGATGTCCTATGTTTTAGCTTATATGGAATCTAACTAATCACACATTGAGTATAGCTACGTAGAGGCATTACCCTGTTGTCTTTAGTTTAATCAGAATGTATGTATTAAGTCACGAAATTCCACTCGGTTTTCAGGCTTTTGTTCAAATTATTTGTTTGTGTTTTATATTGATTTTCTTTTCATAATAATAATATTCAGAACTAACCATCGAGTTTAAAAGTTCTATTTATGAGTAAAACTTTACTGAATCTAGGTAGGTATAGGATTTCGATTTAGATGTTACAGTCATGCTGTCAATATGTAGGTACAACTATAATGTAAGAAGAGTCTGCCTCTTAAATTTATTATCTAATAGGTATGTATATTATTAGGAATATTATGTAATCAGGTTTTTAATAATACTAAAAGAATCAGTTGCGTCAATGATAATGTGTTATCACTCATCATATCAGTAACATGCATTATTAAATTTATTCAGGTGGCGTTACAAAAAAAATGGCCGCTGTATTTGTCTACTAAGAACACGATTCTCAAGGGATACGACGGCCGCTTCAAGGACATTTTTGAAGAAGTGTATCAGAGGTATGTAGTCGATTTTACGCACATATTCTCCCATTCTGCTCACAGTCGTTAACGCTTGTCAAATAGGTACGTCAAATCCCATACATTTGTCATTCTATTCCATCAAACGCCGGCTAGAGAATTGCCACTTGTCTAAAGGGGCAGTTATACTTGAGTATCTATTCTATTTGTTTTGATATGTACTGTGTCTTTTAGACAGTTATGGTTAGATTTGTTAGACATCCACGCCTGTGAGGAGTAGTTAGAGGTGTCATTGTTTTAATTTTAAAGACGTTTAGCCTTGTTACTAGTCCAGTACCTGCCTACTTATTAATGTAAAATATTTGATGAGTTTTCAATATTATCGGTATCTACATAGCAAACAATAGACTACAAAAGGTAATATTAGTGTCCGACCGAAGCTTCGGCTTCGGCCACCTTCGGCCAAAAATTGGCCGAAGCCGAAGTTGGAATGTAATGCTATTGGAATAATGTGAACAGGGCATAAGGTCGCAGTTATACTAGGTATTTTATACTCATCGTGTGCCATAATGACTGAACGACGACTCTACAAGCCCGGTGAGAAACCGCCTTATGGAAATGCGACCTGAGAAAGTAAATTAAGGACCTGCACATAACTTACACAATGTTTTCGATAGACATTAGGAGATTTTTATTATATTTCATGTTAAACATTAAGTACTTGTTTCGTATCAGTGATTACAAGAAGCAGTATGAAGATGCCAAGATCTGGTATGAGCATCGTCTGATCGACGACATGGTGGCACAAGCCATCAAGGGCTCCGGTGGTTTCGTATGGGCGTGCAAGAACTACGACGGTGACGTGCAGTCGGACGTAGTGGCTCAGGTTAGTTGCATGTTTATATTTACAGGAATTTGTAGGCATTGAGGTAGAATTTCAACAGTGAATAGTGATTTGAGGTCTCGTATTATACTTACTCAGTGAAATTTATTGTGTAAAATGTGATAACGAAACGAAGTATAAATGGGATCGTTGAAAGCTTACATTTGAGATCGGAAGGTTGTGTCTTTAAGGCGGATTGCCCTATTAAATATGTATATGACGACTCCCCATAGGAACGGCATAGTCTCTTACTTTATATTTTATCATATCTAAAAGTCAAATGAACTTATTTATACACCATACTTTTTTATGTAATTTACATTATGATTGATGGTTGAGTAAATGGTAGGCAAGTTCAGGTCAATACCCTTAAAATTAACCCTTTCTTACCAGAAGATTGTCGGGGAAATAATACCTAATAGTAATTTGTGAACTTTCCGGTAGACACCGTACACGCGGTAGGTATCCAATACTTCCTACATTCTTGTAGTGCAAATACTTTTTAGAACAGTGGCGTCTCCTGCCTTTTTAGTTCAAGGTCGCCAACGTGCAAATTATACGCTTGATTAGGCTTGTTATATAAGTCTCGGCTTAAGCATTGATTGAAGTTCGATAATAGTATTTTATAAAATAGGCTTTTTTTATCGATATTGATCCACTTTCATACGAATCTAATCTAAAGATAGAAGTTATAAATAAATACCTATATCGTATGGCTTACCGCTACGTGCAACTGATATTTCTACTTGCCGGCCGGCAGATAGGTAACGAGTAAATATTTTGAGATATCTAGATTACATTTTTATAACTAGGTGAGTAGGTGAGTGTTAAATGCATATGTAGTCCATGTTAAAAATGGCACGTCGTGACGTAGAATGATACTGAAATTGTAGACGTTACTCACATATACGATCTGTTATGTTTATATTAAAAAAAATAACGTCGCTCTGCATTTGAAATTAAATTTACTTGTATAAGACACTGTTGCTCACGGCTCTACTCTGTGACATACTGATCCCATTTTCCCGACTCATAGGGACCTATTTTTGATTTGCGATTACCGACTTAAACTATTTTTATGTCAATTAGGTATGTCCAGATTCGAGCCGGTCTATCAATCTAAACTTTCGCTTTCAATATTAAAAGATTTATAACTATCTGCCAAATTATTATGACCATTGATATATATTCTAGATTGTTATGGCCTTGTCTGAATTATTAAATCGTATACAGGGCTATGGTTCCTTGGGCATGATGACGTCAGTGCTAATGTGCCCCGACGGGCGTACCGTGGAGTCTGAGGCCGCCCACGGCACCGTCACACGCCACTACCGCATGCACCAGCAGGGCAAGCCCACGTCCACCAACCCCGTGGCTTCCATCTATGCCTGGACCAGGGGCCTCATGCACCGCGCCCAGTTGGACGGCACGCCGGAGTTAGAGCGATTCGCAGTGTCCCTCGAGAATGTAAGTTATCACTTAATTAACTTTTTGAACTGATTCAAATTGAAAAAAATAGGGTTTGCAGTCGACAAAGGAGAAACGGTGGCACTTTTTCATATGATATAGTAGTATGTAAAAGTACAACCGTATCTCGTTTGTCGACTGTACATACTATATTCACGCCTTTCCGCCGCTGGTGTTGACAGACAACGGCCCGCTATCTGCGTCTGTCCCTACACACTTCATGATGGATATAAGATTCACAAATACATAGTTATTCTAAATGTATTTCGCTTCTGTAATAAATCAAGGATTCCTTTAGGCTTTAACATTTATGTGCTATTTACTTATTAATTGCAATTATGAGTTATAAATAAAACCCATTAATACAGATAAATATACTTTATCAGGTAATTAACACGACCTTTGAAAATAATAACAAAATTATCTGTGACATTAATTACACACGTATCAATCGCCAATAGATTGCCAATATCTTCTTTCTCCTTGAAGTATTATAGGGTAAACATGAACATGAATTATAACAGAAAGTTACTGATGCTGGTTCGGTTGTACAAAAACTTAACCAAAGGAGTTTGACACGATTTAAGTTGCACTTCCATCTTTGTCATGCATGCATGCATAACTTTCTACCGAAGTTAAGTAGAATATTTTGGTTACCCAATTAATATTTAATTTAATAAAAACAGCTTCTTATGTTAGTGCGCAGAGTATTTTATCTATTAATTTATATTATATGTATTATATAACAATACAATTGTCACAAACTATTATCAGTTTGCGTCCATACAAAAGTTCATCGCCCTTCCAAAATCGAGGTGCGCAATAAAATGGCTGTTAAAGACTTCCCGCGGCAGAAGGCTGCGGAACAAGTATATCTTGTTTAAAGTTGGGTCAATGGCACTTATAATACGCAACATGAATTATTATATCGCTCCGTAAACGCTTTTAAATTTCGAGAAGCCGTTTGGCCACTATATCACTGGTTAACAAAATCATTCGATTTCTACATTTGTGTACGAATTTTTTTTTCTTCTTTAATCTGATTTTGGAATAGTTGGCAACTATTCTACGATTTAAAAATAATAACGTTACGGTATGTTAAGTTCGAACTGCTGGATGCTGTGTGATGTAAAGTCGGTGACTTAAGTAGCATAATCCGTTCCATTTTACAGATTCAGATTACCTAAAACATTGCCTTTAAGGATAACATCACTTATTTTTAGATATTGCAATTAAAGATCGTATACTTACAAGTGTTTTAAAACTTTTCGAGATCTCTGCACTTATTTGGTTGGTTTATTATGATCCTTTCTCTTTGCAGGCATGTGTCGAGTGTATTAACAGTGGGAAAATGACAAAAGACTTGGTTATCTGCATCCATGGACTGAAAAATACCAAGGAGGGCATGTACTTACACACGGAAGATTTCCTTATGGCTATTGCTGATCAACTTGAGCGTAAACTAAAAGCATAAATTAAATGTAGGAGAATTTCCTTAGTAAATAATATTTGTTCGAATTTTTATCACATTTGTGAACTTATTGTTCATTAGATAAATGACTTAATGATTTAAAAATATTTATTTCGAAAAGTATATTCTTATTTTTATAGATTATTCCCTCAAAATATTATATTGAAAGAATGAATGAAGAAGATAAGATATTATTGTAAATAGGTACATGTGTGCATATAAGGGTGTATAAGTTAATCCTACTTGCAATTTATAAGTATAATTATATCTTTGCACCATTCCCAGAGTTACCATTGTTTGTGTGTGAGTGATTGCTTTAGACACTTTCTTTTTAAAGTGTAATAGTGCATTATAAAAGTGTACCAATTTTACGATTCTAATCTAAAGGATTTGTATCGAATGTAAGAAACTTTGAGACTGATAGAAGGCCATGTTATAATTGCAGGTATTTTAAATTTTAACAAATGTATCAGGATTCGAGATATGTGATTTTATAGAAGAGCTTCCTAGAATTGTATTGTAATGATATTATATAGATTTGTCTTATTTATATTTTATTGAGTCTTCCTTTTGTTTATATTCCTTTTTTTTTAATATACTTTTTAGGAAAATGTATTTTACCCAGTTATTGGCTTATGCTCGTTTTACCGTTGAGTAATTCTGAGATTGATTTTGCATTATGTAGTAAGTATAATTCTAAAATATACCTGTTGTGTATATGGTTTTGAAACGACATGAGATTTTTAGAGATATTTGCTTGATGTCAAGAATATATAAACTTTTTGAGATAAATGTATTTGTTAAATAAAGTAAGTCATTTATATTTTGATATCTGATCGTTTTATTTAAACTTATTTCTTATGGCATGACGACGTAGCTTCATCCATTGACATTGTAAACTTTAGAAGGACCATCGACACCCTATGTACAATCACGCTGGCGTGGCACAAAGGCTGAAAAGCCGCAAGTGCTTTTACGTGTGCGTTGCTCCTACTGGGGGGGCCGCAGTGGCCGCCACCCATCCCCTTTGTTCTGCTGTCGGAGAAACTTCCCCCTAGACGGGACCTTGCTTGGACTACCTGGAAGTCCCTGAGTTCGCTGAGGCAATGAAAATCGCATTAGATGGAGTTTCTCAGACGAGGCGGACCCACGGTGTGAATGCGGTGCTAACTACGACCCACCTACTGACGTGTGCAACTGGCCCAAACACGTGTACAAACGAGGAACTCATGAATGCCGCTGAGACCGCTATCAAGGTGGCTGCAGACTGGGCAAACAAAATATCGTCGTTGTTCTGCGAAAACCCAGTAAATCAACTTTTTTCATAAAATGAGTTAACACTACCAATCTACTCAGTTTTTCGTTCTCTTTCGTCTGCAAAAACCCATAACAGTGATAGTTAAGTACTTTCGGAGATACTGAATGAGAAAACTAATTATCTAAACGATTCTAAGTAAATCTCTCAGCTACAAAAAAGTAACCTGACTTAATTCCATATTTTCTTGGGTTCATCTCCGATAAAACGCATTAATCATATTTAACTAGTTTTACTTTAAGGGCGATGTTTGTTACTATTTTTATTTTTCCTCAGAAATAAAAATGTAGTTGGACTTAATTGTCTATTTTTCAAGATTTATGATAAAAAGTCACAGGTTTAATGCATTATCGATATTTAAATAATTTTTCATGAGGTGTTTAAGTCTAGTCTGATATAAAGTTATTCAAACAAAAAGCAGTTAATTTGAATAAATTGTTTTCGCTGAGTATTTAATTGATCGGTACCAATGTATCACTGCAACGAAAACAAGGTAAATCGCCGTACTTGCTTATGTCGCACAGCAATGCTGCCACCTGCTATGTTTACTTGTAAAAACTACTCCCTTGTCGCCGTTTCGCGTGTGGATGAATAACGGAGTGATAAAGATTTTTCAATTTACTTGCTCATTAAATGGCTCTAATCTCACCGCAATTAGGCATACAAGGATACCACGAGTCGATATATATCACGAGTGGCATATAGATTATTTTTTTAATTTTATTGGTTGAGTTGCATTATTCTTAAAAAGACGATACAGAAAGATCGTGTTCAATAGAACAAATAAATTCATGTTACCTTTGTAACGAATTTAAATACAAAATTTCATCTTGTACGTGTATAATAAACAAAACTTTCACTCAAATATACTTAACTTTTGTTTTCTTTCTGTTTGAAACTTTAAGTAAATTTAATTTACCATTTTGTACACGCGTTAAACTAAAAAAACCATTAATCTTTGTCTCTGGCAAATGTGCGAGCATAGATAACATACTCAAATTGTTTCCGCCAGTCCGTCTGTACCAAAAAGTTTCGCAGTTCGTTTTTACTGTTGAAATTAAAGTTATTTATTAATTCAAATGTCTGCAAGTACTAGTTATAAAGAGACCGATATATGTTCCTAGTACACTACCCGATATAAACACAATATACTATACAATGTGCTTGATGTGAGGTCCTTAACGTTAAGGAATGTTTACTACCTGAAAAGTGCAAGGGTAAATTTCTATTTTAGTATTCTTTTATTTACAAGTGTATTGATAACCGTCCTATGATACACGTGTGTTTTGTTGATTCGGCTCTCTTTAGACCCTTCCCTGGTGACTCAGGTGTTAATGGTACCTGAGCGGTAATCACCAAACTTTACACACTTGTACCATTATGTACTATATTTAGTGGTTGCTTCTGTTGGTCCAAAAAACACGGCCATTTATTCTATGACAGATTGGGTAATGTTTTTAAAAGAGCACGATCGAAGCAAACATCCAAGAAGCCAAGAAAGTCGTCACAAAAGAAAGATACTTGGACAAAGAGTTTAAAAACAACGAATTCAAAGACTTGAAGCATTTATCGGACAAAATATTAAAAAATATTACTAATGATACAGACGGAAATCAAGTAAAATGGTTAAAAATAAGACGTTTTGTCGGACAGCATCAGAAACTCACTTGAGCAGCCTCCATGGCTGCTCATATATGCTGATGACATTACGTTGATGGGCGCGGACAGGAACAGATTGTTGCGACGTGTGAAAGTGTGGAAGGAGGCGCTTGAGAACGGCGTTCTGAAGTTAGATGTGGCGAAGAAATAATACTTGGCGTTAAATTCAACAGTACCCACACCCGTCCGCATAGGCGGTGACTTGATCGAGCGTACGGACCAGGTTAAGTACCTGGAATCTGGACTCTACGTGACTGGTGACATCGACTACGATATCAAGGCACGTAAGGCCGTCTCGTGGGCCAAGTGGTGGGCAATGACTGGCGTCACATGCGATCCTCAAATGCTGTCGGGTTAAAGGAGCAGGTCTATAAGACGATCATAAGGCCTGTCCTTTTACATGACTGTGAGGCGTGGCCGCTGCTGGAACGACACAAGCAGGAGCTGCGTGTCATGGAGATGAAAATGCTGCGGTGGATGTGCTAAGTCACAGGTATAAGCCGCGTGAGGAACTCTCGCATCCGCGGTAGCCTTCATGTCCGTGACATAGTAGATTAATTGCGAGAGAGTCGCCTTCGCTGGTGTGTCTTGCGGTAACAGCTAGGCTACGTGGGTAACAAATACCTGGCAATGGCGCCCCCGCGGGGTCCAGGTGGATGGGACAGCCCTAAAAATTCCTGGCGACATGCGTGCAAATGGTCTCACTGACATGGACGCCCAAGATCGTGTGAAGTGGAATAGGAAGAGCAGGAAGGCGGACCCGGAGCTCCAAGGGCATCTCAATTTCGGGTGCAATCTGGATAACGTCTAAATGTCGATGATGATGATGGTTAAAAATAAAACGTTTGATACATTAAAGGAGAAGCAAAAAATTTCTATAATTATGACATGTCCGATATAACTCGAAAGTTTGGAGAGCCTGTTACCACACGTACCTACATGTCTTGCAATGGATGTTGAAACTGAACAACCAGGACATAGTTTTGGCACTAGAAATAAAAGTAAAAGAACTTTAAAAAATATCTTCGTTACAATCTGGCTATTAAATGCCAAAAGAAATAAACAATTTTCTTGTGATCTGAAACAACTTTACAAAACACCTTTGAATATCTCAGTAGCAAGAAAAAGGTTTGTTTACATTTTGTGGCAAAGGTGTGATTCCAGAGGAGTTTCACGGCTGGTTTCAAGGGCTACAAGCCACGTTTCAAAAAGCAACTTCACAGGAAGAACAGTAAAATATTTTTTTGTCAAATTAATGTTGTTTTTCATTAAATAAATTCACTTTTAGCATAAACATTATTATTTTACTATCCAATGCAAGGTCTAAAGTAAATTAAGTTGTATTCTTAAATATTTTCACGGCAAGGAAAACCCAGTAAATATTTTATTTTTATATTATTATAGAAAAAATACACCCTGAATCCAAAATTAATTAATTCTAATCGGTAGTATTAGCAATAAACTCAATTGTTTTAATTAGTTTGTTTTGATTAAGTCAAAGAATCACCAAATAAATCACAAATAAATATCTTCAAGGAAAACTAAGTAAATAGGTACCCTTTTGTATAAAAGTATTATTATAATAAAACTCTGAGAGTAAAATTCTATCATTATAAATGGTTTTATTATAATATGAGACGAAGAATTATTTCGTTATACACAAATGTAATTTAATCTGTTTCTTATCAATAATTTTCTAATCTTAATATTCATTTGCCTATAACTCAAAATAGTAAATTATCGATTTACTGGGTTTTCCCAGAACAGCGACGATATGGCGCGACATGCTGTCAACTCGACAGAAGAATAAGATGGCATGACGACACATTCGCTCTGTCGTTATTCTTTTTTCATGATGAGACTTGAGTGAAAACTAACATAATGTAGAATTTAAATAACATTTTACATTCAAATTGATTCTATAATCAAGGGGTTTGAATGTAAAATGTTATTTACCTATGTATAGGTACTTACCTTTTCCACTGTTTGGCAGAATTATTTAGGAAAGATGACATGCAGTTGGCTATAATGCTTATAAGACATACGAGTAGGCAAGTACCTACATGTTATCTAGGTACTCTCTTTTGTCACTATCTACAAGAGGTGCGTCTCATGTGATTTAAATCTATTTGATGCATCGCTAAATAAGCTGAAATTGACAGCGGCTTCACAGATTTGGTTGACTTATTTTTGTTATGTTCGTGATTGTCAGGTCAAGGTTTGTATAAAAGAAAATTAAGGAAAAAAGCTAGAACCCGGGTAATGGTTGGTTATTATAACATACAATATCCATGTTAGATATAAGGTAGGTTTAAACTTATTTCACAGAAATTTATTATAATGTAACGTGTGTTACATTGAAAATAATTTGATAAAATGTTCATTTCATTTAATTACACAGTCTCAAATCTAAGTACTAAATGTATCTTGGTTGTACCATTGTTTGCGTGTGAGTGATTGCTTTACACTCTTTTTAAAGTGTAATAGTAAATAATAAATAATGAAAGTGAAGATACATTTAGTAGATTTGAGACTCAAAAGAAGAATAGGTATAGTGGTTAAGGAGTCAGCATTATGGTCGAGAGGTCCTGGGTTCGAATCCTGGGTCCGTTATGCTAGCGTACACGAAAGCTATATCGAGTTGGTTACTATGCCATTAAACTCTGTGTAAATACTGCTTAATTAGTGTTAAAATAAAATAAAAAACTTCCTCTTTAGTCTAGGAAATAAACGTGAGAGTCAGGATGGCTGGACCAAGGGCGATTTTGGAAGTTTGAGCAATACCAAGTTATAGTACATACTTGGTATTATTTGATACCTGACATAAAATATTTGGTACCTCGCTAAAGAGGGAAACCAAGGAAACTGGCTGGGCCAAATCGGTTTCACCTAGTTGTAGGCGTTATAATTAGTTTATCTTTTCATTAAAATTTAATACCTATTTAGTACCTCAACATCTTTTTCTTAGATTTTTTCAAGAGATCAAAAAAAAGTTACACCTAGAAGAAATGTTGCCTAGTTGTAGGCGTTATAATTAGTTAGTAATGTTTTATTTATATCTTATACATGGTGACAGCCTCTATGGTGCAGCGGTAGTGAACGACTGCTGTGCAAGAGGTCGTGGGTTCGAATCTCACCCAGGACAAATCTCAGTGTGATGAGCATGATGATTTATTCTGTGTCTGGTGTGTAATTTATCTATAATAAGCTTGTATTAAACATGAAGTATTTAAGTAAATTTTAATGAAAACCGGTTTGGTCCAGCCATTCTGACGTCAGAATGGCTGGCCACTTTCCTTTGAATAGTTTTCCCTCTTTAGAGAGGTAGGTTCCAAATATTTTATGTCAGGTATCAAATAGTACCAAACAGGTAGTATAACTTGGTATTGCTCAATCTTCCAAAATCTCCCTTGGACCAGCCATCCTGACTCTCACGAAATGAACACTGTTTATATAATTTACAAACCGACATCTACGTGGCGCGAGTAAAAGCTAGTTATATATATTATTATGTATTTTAGAAACTTCTTCACAACACTTTAATTAAGGAAGTAAAGCGCATTGTGACATGTGTCTCGATTGCACGCACTCAGAGGTAAATACGTGCAATCGAGACACAATGATGAAGGTGATGTGATGAGTTAGTTGTTACCTACCAAAATATAACGACTGGAAACGTTGTTCACTGTGCTGAATGAAAGGAACTTGATTTTCCCGAGCGACTAGAATTTGGAGTTCTTCTAAAAGGGCATTAGAACGTTTCTACAGTTTTTGAGATAGAAAGAAACAAGAACTGGCAGGGGGATGTGCGCCGCGCCGCCGTGCTTCTGCTGGGGTGACAGCGAGCCTTCCCCTGCGCTCCAAGAAACCGCCCGCCCCCCCTCTCTACTGTACCATCTGCTAATCACAGGGACACGTGGAGAGCTTCATAACAATCCTTCTCTCTGTCAAACTCGAAATGTTATCATCAAAATTAATATTGATCACGTGAATGATAATATCTTTTCTTGCATTTTTTTTGATGTTACATGTGTTTGTGTCCAATAATCAACATTTTATATTGTTATCGACTCTATCGAGATCGCCTGCCAATAACTATTGGGAATATGGTTGATAAACTAAATAATAAACACAAAATAAACATGAGATTTCAATATTTTATTTGTACCTATTTGCACATTTGTATATAAAAATATAACTAATATATTAACACTTGTTCATATCTGCTATGAGATTAATCTCATCTTGTGATCTTTAACAATGTCGTACTTCACAAGTTTGCTATATTTTTTCAGCAGTTTCTTCCAGTAACATTTCACATCTTTATCAGTTAAATGGTCCCATATATGCTGAAAACCTTGATTCGCTATTTGAAATGCTAACTCATCATTTTCTTTAAAATAGAGAAGTAATTGTTCGATTTCATTTTGTGTAGCTTTTACACTAATGGGTACATAGTGTACCCATGGTTTCAACGAAGGGTAGAAGAATTCAAGCCATTGGTCACCAACATGAAAAACTAGTGATTTGCATAGAAATAAATGTTTGAATCGAAAACTGGCAGCTACCCCTCTATAATTGAAAAGGTACTTGTATTTGCAGTGTTCTTCAAATGGTACTTCCGATGCTGGCTGGGCATACAGGGTATCCTGAAAAGAAAATCAGGCCCTTGACTAAAGTTTATATTTCAAAAAATAAGAATAAGATATAAAGATTTTTTTTCCATACAATAAATTATATAGTTTCCTACCTTATCTGATTTCCAAGCTTGATTTTTAGTGTATTGGGCATCAACAATGTTGGGTTTAGTTCGGGAAAGTAATATCAAAGTATCTCTTTCTTCACTAGTCCGAGAACCTCGGAAAAATCCTTTGTTCTCTTTTTTCTCCCATGGCCATCTGTAATTTGAATGTTTTATTTTATTCAAAAACGCCTACTAATTCATGAATGCTTCTTTTCACGTAAAGAAGAGCTGAATAAAATTGGAATAAGGCTGCACGAGATTTATCTAACTCTGGGATGAGAGAGCTCTGAGATCTTCAATGAAAACAACAACGGTTTCGCCTTACGGCATTATCAAAAGTTTAACCTTTTTTTAACCTTATTAACCCTATTTAACCTTTGATAATGCCGTAAGGCGAAACCGGGCAGGAATTCAATAAATAATGTGGAATAGTACAAGTGTTTTCATTGAAGATGTGTAGCAAGTTCCACCAAGTGCCATCAATCAACAGTATAAGCAACTCTGAGATGTCGCGAGGCATACGACGCAAACAGGGTAGTTTTATAGGAGGTAGGACACGACGGTATTTCCTTCCAATTAAGCAGTCCGACGGGGAAAGTACCTCCGCCTTACAGAATACCGCGGTCATAATAACTTCGTGTTGTGTTCCCGGCGGTGAGTAGGGTAGCCAGAGCTCACTGGAGAGTTTTTGTGCTGTCAGTGGAAATGCCTCTTCTACAGTGATGCACAGAAACTCTTTGTTCTAACAAGGTCGGCAGCGCGAGCGTGACGCCCCTGGTGTTGAACACGTCCATAGGCTAAAGTAATCACTTTTCATCAGGTAGGCTGTGTGCTTGTCTGCCTAAGTGATATAAAAAAAAGCTACGCACGGCCTCCATAACGCATGAGAGCGCAACGCAAATGTCCTACCAGGTCGGTATTAGCATACCCGTCCTCGCAGAGGCATACGAGACAAACCATTCGCGGCGCGTGCCTCGCGAATACTGTATGGGGCATAATACTAATCCCAGTTGCATTCTAAACTTATACTTGAGGCTTTGGAGTCCATGTTCCACTCTCCTACTTCTATATTTCTTAGGGTTAAGTTTCTTTTATCTAATTATAGCTTATCATGGCTTTTACGGGATTTACTGCCATCTGACTCCCAGAGAGAGCTTGTACCGAGGTAGATTTAATCTGAAATATAAGCTATACATATTTTATCTTGGGAATTATAATAATAAAATTACAATAACTAACTTCTCAGCAGCAGCCGAAATTGATATTCTGTGTTTATCCCATCTGCCAATTCCTGTTGGGTAAAGAGTTATAGCAGGCCCTCCTTCCCAGAAGCTCCATGCAGGGTACATTATATCATAATAATTTTCAGTCTGCAAACATAATAAACAGGTGTAGAAACAAATAATGCTGCAATGTCCTTACTTAATTTAATCTTAGTATCCCCATTTCCATTTTATTATAAATATGACTGATTAACCTGTTTTTTAGTTTCTGTTTAGTCACAGTTACATTAATATCATTTCAGCTATTCTAATTGTTCAATTCCTACTTTACATGGTACATGAAAAAAAAGTCTAAAAAAAAGTTGAGTTTACAAAATATAACTTCAGGACCTTACTGAAAGAGAATACTGGTGCTTTTGGATGGCCCCATAGTTGATTGACCTGTGGCCAATCTCTAGTATTAACTGCTATTTCTAAGTCAGGCATTTTGGGAGCCAAAATAGTCAAGTAGTGTTCCACTCCAGCACACCTGGCTGGAAAATGACATTCATCTTCTCTGTATAATTTGCCATCTATAAACTGAAACAGACAAACATATTTTTATCACTCGAAACCAGTGGTGAGGGGTCACAATATCTTTATTTTAGCCGGCTTACAATGGGTTGCATGGTGTATGATGAATTAGATTAAAGTAAGTTTTTATCTATTGGGTTCCCTTCACTACTACTTCAAACTATATTAATTAGCTTTTGCCCACGGCTCTGCCTGGGTAGATGTCGGTTATCACTATAATATTGGTTATCATTACAAATTGTAGCCTATGTGCTATTCTGATGTATAAGCTATATATTTGTAAAGTTTTATTAAAATCCATTCAGTAGTTTTATCTGAAAGAGTAACAAACATCCATCCATACTTACTATTGCATTTATAATAGTAGTACATAGGATTTACCATAAGCTGGTTTAGTTGCTTAGTAGTAAAGTCCAACTGCTATGCATAAACATAATGATAATTATTTTAACAAGCTTTCATTGCAATTGTTGGCTTTGTAATTTCTTTAGAGAATAAGTAAAATTATAATAAAATATACCTATAATATTTTACACAACATCAAACACTGGAGCAGTGGAACTAGAGATTCTATAACATCATAGCTACCTACTGTTTGCCTAACCCTGTAGGAATATATCATGAGAGTATGTTGTGTATATAATTTAGCCAAAACAAAGTTGTTCATATCTTTTTTTATACCGCTTAGGTGACAGACAAGCACGGTCCACGGTAAGGTGGGCCGTGTGCTTGTCTATAGGCGTGTACCACACCAGGGGCATCACATTCGCTCTGCCGACCCTGTTAGCCCTCAGTGTAGAAGATAAATATACACATTGAGCTCATATATAGTGCAGGGTTATGTAATGGTTAGTTTAACCTACCTGATATTTTGTTCCCTTAGATCTAGCTGTTTCGAATAGTTCTTTGGTGATACCATCTTTGAATGGCAGCAAGTCCAGATCAATTACTGATTTATGACAGCTACAATTTACAGTTTTACATGGTACGTACAGTTCTAAGGCGGAATTTATCTTCTCTTTGAGATTTTGTGACCATTGGTTGGCTTCTGTAAGTAAATAACATTTTTGTGCTTTGTCCTTTAAAAGTTTGTTTATGAAGGTATAAATAACAACTGAAGCATTTAGGAAGTTTCGCATGTATTTTACACTCAGTAAAGTCAAAATACGATCTATATTTGTTTTCTAAATACAAATTTATTTAAAATAACCTCTACTATATTTATTGTGAGTTTCAGAGCAGGTATCTTCAAATTTGTCGCAGGTTTTTGTATTTGAACTAACTGAAACAATTATGCTAATGCAAAATAATGAAAACAAGTGACTATTCATAGCTTCTACATTCAAAGTAATTTTTGAAAATAGTAAACAAAAGATGCCGTATTGGTCAGGCTGTCAACGTGACGTGAATTGACAACTAATTTTTTTTTATTTGATTTCAGTTGCGCTGTGAGCTGTGACGTATCTTGAGAGCGGGATGACTCGAGTGTTATTTTAACATTTAAACTAATACTTACTAAAGTAAAAGACCCAATGGCCGACACTGACCCAATAGTCGACACTTTCGAAAAAGCCTTCATTGTAAGAAAAGTAACTATTTTGTTTACTTGACCATTTACTTTAAAAGACATCTAATGGCAAATATAATATATTACATGTTTAAAAATTTGCAACACTGTTGTGAGTAAATATTGAATTGGTTCCAGTGTGGTTCCAGTTGTTTTTAAGGGTAGTGATTTTTAATAGGTGATTTTTTATTTATTAATAATGATTATGACTATTTTTAGTACGGATGTTATAAACAAATGTAATTTTATGGCTAGATTTTAGATCAGTTTTAACTGATTGTCGACTATTGGTGTTTATGACCATGTGCATAATAATTGTATTTAGAGTTAAAAAAAGTAAGCTTTCACTGATTTTATCTGCTAAAGTTAATGTCTAAGTTTTGCTTAACAGTTAAAAAAGGACTTGACGACCATTCTTTAAAAACTATGTGTAATTTTGAAGAGTGAAGTTTGATTTTACATTAAAGTGTCTACCATTGGTTCTTTTACCTTACTATTACTCATTTAATATACTTAGGTACCGCCACTTCGACACGATTCTGTTAATCCATTTTTTTGTACCAATCTAAATAAGTCTAATGATCTTAATAAATAAAGAAAAAAAATAAAAAATAAAAATTCCATCTCAACCTACCCACTTTTGAATAATAATTTTCTTAATCAAATCGTAATTACATTTAAAAATATTAATAATAATATGCATGTATAAAATGTTGCAATGCAATTTCTAGCTTAATAGAATACAAGACTCACCTTGTTTGTTACCACAGGCTGCTTTTCATTCGATAGTAATAAATAAAGAAAAAAAATAAAAAATAAAAATTCCATCTCAACCTACCCACTTTTGAATAATAATTTTCTTAATCAAATCGTAATTACATTTAAAAATATCAATATTAATATGCATGTAAAAAATGTTGCAATGCGATTTCTAGCTTAATAGAATACAAGACTCACCTTGTTTGTTACCACAGGCTGCTTTTCATTCGATAGTCACTGAAAAAGCCGGTAGCGATATTTTGAGGTAAAATATATCTTAGTCATTTGAAGGTAGGGAGGGGCCGCGAGACATCCGCGCAGCTGCGCGAGTTTGTTCGCAATTATTATTTATTTGTAGTACAAAAATGAGGAAGGCCAGATTTTTGTAGCTATCAGCCGACCGCTGGTCTTTCAGTAGGGATTGGCCCTTAAACGTAACTTCGTCGTAATAATACGATTGATTTATATTACGGACACGTTCTCATCTATCAGTCTAAGGTAAACATAAACTCAAATATAAATGAATGAAAGGCATAAAAAGAAACACAATCGGTCCGGTGTGAAATTAATTTATTTAAGTAAAAGTTTTTTAGGGTTAAACAGACACCTAAAGCTGTAACAAAACTGTTGCGGTTTTAATGACAAACTTAAAAAAAAATACGGACTAGTCAATAGTGAGGAAAGAAAGTAATGAGAATGTGAATACACAGTATACAAAGTATGTACTTAAGTTTCACGAGATGAAAATATAACTTAAAAGTTAAACAATTACAAAATTATTTGAATATATTTACTTTTCAAAAGATAGTTATTGTTTAGCCATATCACTTTATTTGGGACTTGTAAGACTCTAGTTCCTCTTAGTTCTTTCCGAAACCTGAAGAACCTTCCACAAAGTATCAGAAAACATAAATGACTTGTTGTTGCGTTGTGCTTGTATGACCTATCTACGACAGCGAGAGAGAAACAAGCTCGATCTTAGGTAAAGTATAAGAAATAATAATCTCGTCCCTTAATTACCGTTTAAAATGTGGACCGATTTGAAAAGTTATTGCGCATATCTAGTATAATTTGAACAGGATTGTGGTTATGCCTGTGGTTCTCTAATCTTTTTATATCCATAAATACATATGTTAAATGGTTATTTGCGAAGTCGGTTAAAATATAGGTAATATACCAGTAGTTACCTATATTTTCGAATTTCAGTAATTTTAAAAGGTACGCCTTTCTGAGGGTTTAAAAATCCAGTGTTTGTTAACCATAAGTGGGTCCCAAATTATAGTTTATGACTGTACCCAAACCTTTATCTTATGAGATCCTAATTTAAAGATTAAAATGACTTAATAATAACGATAATTAGCAAGTCTACGAATCTAAAGACAAATCACAATTAACGAACATAGATTAAAATCATAATTCTATTCACATTAATATTTTGTTGATAAGTGGGAAGGTATTTCTTAATTAAACTCCCTGTTGGGCAGTACGGCTGGCGCCACCAGGGTCCATATGTAAAGACCAACGCAGAGCCAGGAAGATGTGATCTTAATCCACATAGAAGCTACATTCTCCTTCGAAAGCTGCGAACTCGGGCTGTAACAAAAAGTTATTCATTAGTAAACAATTCATTATTAAACAATAGTGACACATTATTAAGGTCAATCCCCATTTGAAGAGGCTTCGGCTTCGGCTTTTTAAGGTAAAATATTACAAACAATTTTGCATCTTTTCTACGAGGGGAAAAGTTCTTACTGTTCTTAGTCATTTAAATGTAGTGGAGGGGTTGCGAGACTTAGCGTGGCTGCGCGAGCTTATTCGTTCATTCCTAGGACAAAAATTTGGCCGCCGCCGGCTGTTGGTCTTTTAGTATGGATTGACCCTTAAACGTCAAGTTAAAAAAAAATTTAGCATTATTTAGCATAGCAAACATTTAGCGTATCACCCTAAGGTTGACTGATAGTTTATTTTTGTATTTGTGCAATAAGTTTAAAAAATAATAAATTATGCCCGACAATAAATAATTTCAGAAAGTATCGGCCGGTTAGGGCAGTGGAGTTGACAACTCTAGCCATAAGTGGCGTAATATCAATCTTCTGAACAGTCCCCCTGTTGGCTTAGTCTTCCTGAAGTATGCGTGATCCGAGAGAGGCTTCAATCGACTCTCCATAATTGGATTTATTCTTGGGCTTACATGAAAAAAATATAATTGCGTTTCAAGTGGATGTAGACAGTAAATAACTTGTTTTTATGTCTGTTTAGGCAGAAATAATGTTATTGTTGTTTCGTTTACACAAAACAACTAAATAATTAAACTAAAGCACAATGCATAAGCATTTGCAATCACTATAGTGTGTTATGGGTACTAGAGGTAGCAACGTCAGAAAAAAGTGCATTTCAGGTCGGCCAGCTTTTAGATGTTAAGCCGCGTACACACGTACGAATAAATTTATTGCGTTACAGGATACGCAACAACTTGGTTCGCACGTGTGTAACACTAACGAAAATCGAATATTATGTACTTAAAAGCTTGAATTGTAATCTCAATTTTGATGAGCAATGTTACCTACTATGCTAGCTCACTAATGGAAGGCGCTGGCACATGTAATACTATGTCCAACATTAGTTGTCAACGTTACATCGCTGTAAAATATGTTAACATAGCTTTTCATAAACATATGTGGGTCACAATTTTTCCTGTAACTATATATTGTCAATAAATGAATTTAAATTTGAATCGAACATTCGGTTTGTCAAACATGTTCGCGGCGATCCCATCTGTATGTTCCGTATGGACGGTGTTCGAATAGTTTTAATCAATGTTACGTAAAAAACTGTTCGTTAAGAAATTGGAAGGGTACAGGCGTTTATTTTTTGTACAAAACTGTTTCCCATCTAGGATCCGCTTTAAACAATATTTTGTGAACACGACTGAAATTTTTCCGCTACTTCAAAATCGACCACTACGAACGGAGCTGTTTTTGCGACTGTTGTGCGCGAACTCAATTCAAACTATGTTCGAGTCCGTGTTTGGATATGCCGTCGAGACGTACAAACCAAATGTTTATGTTTGATGTTTATGTTCACTATATACGTGTTCGTACGTCTGTACGCGGCTTTATAAAGAGTAAAACATACTCTCCCGGACGCCAAATAGGCGGTCTGGCTGGCAGTAGTGGTTGAATTCGTCAGTGCGCATCGTATTTGTGCAGGTGAAATATCAATTTTTCACATCGTTTTGATCCACTTTCCAGGTTACCTATTGAGCTGAAATTTTGCATATTGTGACAATGCAATATTATGATGACATGGTGCTTCAGGTCTAAAAAGGTCACATTGAACGTTGATGTTCATTTGCAGATAATGAGGAGACATTTTAAGATCATAAAATGGTGACAACACCGCCAGCCAGACCGCCTGTATGGCGTCCGTGAGAGTGAGAGACATAACACGCCTAAAAACTGGCCGACCTGAAATGCACTCTTGAAAACGTTAGCTCTTATACGATTAGGTTGACAGTTTGACAAACATACGAGACACTAGAGGCAAATCTGACAAACAAGAATAAAAACTAAAAAGTCACATTAAAAAATCAACATAGTCATAACAATTGATACTCACTTGAACCAATTCGTGAGTGTCATCATGATGTACAGAGTCGCGAGAGCGAACACGACGTGGAAGAACGTCCAGGAGTAGGCGACACCGTCTCCCTCGTTGTCAAACACCTTGGTCTCCTCCCCGCGCCCCGCCTCACCGCCGTCGCCGCCCTCTATGGAATCATATCCTGCGCTCAGTGAACATACAGACATGCAGCATTAACATTGTTATTGCTCGGGACATATTTCTTGGACCTAAATTGTGCTCTATACACGCAGTAGGTACATGATAGATTATTATAAAACAATCCGCGCGCGCCAGCGCCTAATTTGTCTCGCGACTTAGGTCCAAGATACGTGCCGATGTCGCATACAGCATTATACTAAACATAATTGCGACCAAAATTAATACCAATAACAAAAAAAGAGTCAGCTCTGGGTAACAGATCAGGGAGTTATATACAGAAAGGAGCATTTGATAGGATTCAAAATTGTAAATTATAGTTGTATGTGCAGAAAGTCGATTCATAGCAAACGATTGAAGATTAGGGTGATATTTTAAACACTTGTGGTAGCTGCCTAACTTATCATTTGCATGTATGCTTTTTTTTTAATGAACAATGACATTCGAAAATTTCAATAAACATTATTTACACGACTAATGCACGACAAATAACTTTGTGGTTTCAAAATAGTGTTAGGTTGGGTGAATTTCTAGAGCGAGGGGTAAAGCATACCCAAAAAAAAAAACTAAATTCTAATTGGTTCTTTATAGGATAGGAATATACAAGCAGCGGTTTATACCATAGAAGCAAAGAGCACATTCTCACAATCATACAATAATATATTTAGCGTGAAGGTGTTATTTTATGATGGGCCAAGCAACATTGTGGCATTACCTTCGTTAGCAATGAGCCCTCCTTGCCCTTATACCGCACCAACGCCGCGTTCGTCCGCAACGAATGCACAGTATGCGTTAGTGTTTCATAAAAAGTAAGAAAAAAAATGTGACAGAATTTTATATGTGGCCTGGTGTAAAGTGGTAAGTCAGTTTAGAAGAAAAAAAGTATATTAAGTTATAATTTGTTGCTGTATTGTTGTCCCAATCTAAGAAATACTATTTGACAGTTGTTAGATTTACTGGAAAAAGTATGTGGCACAAATTTTCAATATAAATGTTTTTAAAACTTCCTACCTAAATTAATAATTTAGTTAAATGGATTGTTCAAATGTTGAGAACTATTTTCAAGCATAAGAATAGGCCGGGGCAGTTTTCATAGATGCGAAATATAAAAAAAAATGGAATTGTTTTGTAGTTTTAAAATTCATAATTTATGTTGTAATGAATGGTTTTACTTAAAGTTTGTTTGAAATTATATGAGTAGGCCTATACAAAGTTATTGCCGTAAAATAAGTGGAAAGAGTGAGAGTTATCAAAAGGTATTTCGTAGTTGGGGACAACTGTAAAAAGGAATACAAAACTACGAACTTGCAAAATATAGTAGCCATTATTAAGATTCTAGCAAAAGTCTATCCATTCGAACGAAGTTGCATATTGAAACGTGTATTTTTATTTCGAGAAGCCACGTTTTTTATAGCAACAGGGTAGTAATAGGCAAATAAAACTACGGGAGTAGGCAGTATCACACATAAATATTGGTAGTATAAAAGAACACTATGGACAATAATAAACACGCTAGTGTAAAAGACACAGTAAACAAGATTTCTGTTTCATTTTATCTCTGAATAATACTGAGGTGACGCTCTCATAAACACTCAGCTAGAGGACACACTGATAACGATGTTGACATTAAATTATTGCACATTGCTACATTAAGGCACGTACTCCAGAAGGATACTCAGTCCTGAATCTCGATTTATAACAAGACCTGAGCACAGATTGTATTCTAGATGTTCTTTCATTATGAGAGTCAATCTATAACCATGCTCAGTTGTGAAGAATACAATATGTCCTCAGATCTTGTTATAAATCGAGATTCTGGACTGAGTATCATTTTAGAGTACGGGCCTATGAGTTTAAAATATTTAAGAAGCAATATGAAATATATAAATAGTATTTCTTATCGTATTAGTTACGTTAGAAAAAAATATAAATAACAATATTAAGAGCTCAGACTAAAAGAATAACATAGAACGGAACCCATAGAACTCGCGTGTGTAGCTGCGTAAGCTAATTTAGTTTTTTTTTATGCAACTGATGTAGCAGACATGCACTCGGCTGCCGACCCTGTAAACACAAAGAGTTTCTGTGCCGTGAGTGTAGAAAACAAAGCAGTAACTAAAATAGTACCATTTCGCAGTTCTATGCGTCCCGTTTAGTTTTTTAAGTCCTTTTTTTTATTTTTTTTTTTTTTTTTTTTTTTTTTTTTTTTACGTGCGGGAAATCCCCACGGATACCCGCCCCCCCGGAGCCGGAGGGGTAGGTTATGTCGGACTCGAACCGACTAAACCGCACGCCGTCTGTGGGCCGTGGTGCTAGGCCGAAGGTGAGGTTGTCTTGCGACATATCCCTCGCACCCCGGCTGACCCAGGGCCATCCCTTTCGGTCTGGCCCTCCTCGGGAGGTGGGGACCACGCCGTCCCCGACTCAACCCCGGTGTGGGGAGGCGCGCATCGTCCTACGATGCGCGCCGCCGCCGTGGCCTGCTTCTGCTAGGGTGACGGGTGGCTCCACCCGTCACCCTCAGGCCCGCGCTCATGGGGGGCGGAGGTCTGTAAGCGCCCTCCGACGCCCGAGCCGCCTTCGGGCGCGAGCAGCGATGTCAGCGAGTCTCTCTCGCTCACCGCGCCGCGCCCGCTCTGCTGTCTCCTTCGCGAGCATGACCTGCTCGCAGAAAGAGGCGCTGGCCGCAGTTTTTTTAAGTCCTAGATTAAGTGTGGAGTATTAATAATAAGTTATATTCACCTCCTTGGCCTTCCTTAGCGAGGATGTGTTCGGACATAGTGATCTTGGACGAGTTGGACGCGGTGCGAATGCTCGAGTACATCACGCTACATACCCAAATGACCAGACCGATGATAGACTGCTTGTCGAAGGATGACTGTGAATATCACAAAAAAAATTTGGTCCCTTTTTCTTACACAACAAAGAGGTATAGATGCTGATGATGTAATAGATGAAATTTAAAAAATATTGAGGAACATTGTTATTCATTCATCTATTTGTGAGTTGTGAGATTTTATGATGATGGACATATAATTTTTACTGATATTTAAGATCTTTTATGGAGTAATGGCGCACATTGGGACAGGCCTATGTCCAGCAGTGGACTACAATCGCACGATTGCTTGACTGGTAATGTCGAATGAGCATGCCCCATAGCAATACCGTGCTACAATGTGGGAGAATTCCCTGTTCCAATGATATTTGCATTCAAATTTAATTTATTCACAGTGTTGTTTTGCTTTTATCCACACAATTTTGAGGATATGCTTGCATATTTGAGCATAATTATATATTTTAAGCAATTCATACCATTTTTTTTTACTTATACATGGTGATGCTGGGCATCACCGTGTTTAAGTCATGGGTCATGATTTTCATAAATTCGGACGCGATTAGCGATATAATTAGGTAATTTAAAAAAAGAAATGCAGTTCTAGTTCATAATATAACTGTTGTTGATTGAGAGAATGATACTATGTACGAAGAAAAATGTTTTACAAATAAATAAATGAATGAAGTATATGACGAAACTGTATAAAAATAATAGTAGGTAGATAGTGAAGACTATGTTTATCACGATAGTACATACCCAATAAAAGTCCGCTTTTGATTCCTGGTTACGCGTAATCAATTTAAGTTCATATTATAAATAAAATATCATACAATATGTATACATTCATTTAAACAAATATATAACATTATTAAGGCCCCAAGCGTAACAACAATTAGTTTCATAAAAAAAAAATAATTTGGTAATTGTATATTATGGTACTAGTATCTTAAGTTGCTGACTACCACTGACCCGCTATTGAGACCCGAGCCGTCAGGTGAGGATCTTAAGAGAGCCGAGGTCGGTAATCAACAATACACACGTGTATCTTTTTTTTCGCAACAGCGTGAAAAAAAATTGTTTTCCTATGCGCGCGCATCTCAATCAGCCATAGACTAAAAGAGCTTTCAGCTCTATGCGAATTCATGCAAGCTCAAATGTTGATTTTGTCTGGATTACTGCTAGCGGACATTGATATGAAGAAATTCTTTGATGCCTACTTATAGTCTCTCTTTGTATTTTTTGTTTATTTTTTATATATAAAGTTGCAGCAGTAATAAAGCTACCTAATAAAAATACAAATAAAAAAAGAATTAGGTACTAACCGCATTACTGCCGCCACTAAAGCTGTTACACTCGCTAGGAGCGTTGGCCAGCGCCGACCACGTCAAGAATATGACGTAGAGCGATACAACAGCCGACTGCAACAGTCCGGAGCGTGGTTGGTGCTCTTGGACTGAAGGCAGGATGGAGATGATGCTTGCCATCACTACCAGGATCAAGTTCAGCGATATGAAGAATTTGGATAGTCCGCATCCGTCAGCCTGCAGGAAAACAAAAATAAAATATGTACAAAAACTAAACATTATCTTTTCTCTTAGGTCATGTCTCAAAGCAATATCTTTTTAAAAACCAGACTCGATCTAATCTTCACTCCTAAATGTCAAAAACGATAGCGAGTCGCGCAAAACAGGGCAAATTCTCATAACATTTTTTTTTTATATCAAGCCTCGTTCTAATATTAACTCCGAAGACAATGTTTATTCTTGAAAATTCGTTTTTGTATATAACTATATTTTGTATATATATTGTAATAGATTTTTATTTTTTTATCTACTCTGATACTATAATACAAAGATTATAAAATTGAAATCAAAACTCTTATGACAAACATTACGCACAGGCCAAAAATAAAGTTTTATTACGATACAGGTCTTGTATGGACACCTATATAAAAATAACTTTTTAATCATAACGATACACCTATACAACATCCTACTGGGCTGAACCTCTACTTTAAAAAAAGAATCCTCCGATTCGGAAAAAAAATAAACACGCATGCGCAATCGATGTTTGCGCCTTGGCGTCAAACATTTTACATTTAAATTAAACAAAGTTTGGTTTTGTTTGTAAAATAATTAGTTTATGTATGAGAGTAGATAAAGTAGTGTATGACACTGTACATAACTTGGTCTTATAACACTCGTGTGATAATATAAAAAAACTCACTCGTGTTATAAGAACCCTTATTATGTAACAGTATCATAAATCATAAACTACTATAAATGTATTGTTTTTTACTTTTATCACTTTAATAAAACTATTCGACATTTACAGACGAAACTCTGGCGCTGTTACTCTTTTCGAGGTTGATAGGCTACACAGCAGTTACTCTCACTGTGTATTTTCAATCAGCAAATCAATTAATCAAAACCACTCCAGGCTCCAAGTAAGATCATGTTTATAGTAATATCCCTTGTATAGGACTTACCTTAGTGTAGTACACAAAGAGTAGCACGATGCCGGTAATGGCGAGCGCGAAGCAACTGAGCATGGCTAGCAACAGCGCCGCGTACCAGCCGCGAGACTCCGACTCCTCATAGTTCGCTGGTCAACATTTCATATTTTAATAAAATTTACAATAGCATACAGTTTATTAAAATAATAATACAAAATGTCAAAGTTTTACATCAAACACTGCCTATTCCATGTACTAATCAAACAACCCGCCCTGATTGCTCCAACACTCCCAGGAATGATCCGGAATGAAAGCCTTGATGGCACGATCCATAATAAAGCTTTTAGCTTCCTTGCCCCAGCTCCCCAGAATCTCCACCGCTATCGGCATAGCGTAAAGATAGTTTAATTTGGTGACAAATTGTTTGCTCGCGGTTCCGCTCTCCGTGTTGGTTACCGCGATCAAACATGCCTTTTTCCAAGGTCTTATCTACCCCTGTTCCAAATTTCATCAAAATCGGTTCAGTGGTTTAGGTGTGAAAGGGTAACAGACAGTTTTGTATATGCAATATTAGTATATATTTAAAAAGGATTATATTTTATGAGTACAAGTAACATAAATTACTAGTATGCCCTTTAATCCCTTCAGTTAAGCTAAATTGCTTAGGAGTTAGGAGTGAGTTCACGTCAGGAGTCTCATGGCCAGGACTAGACCCGGAACCTCTCGATCGTAAAGGCAATTCCTTAACTACTGGCAACCAACGCGCTACTTGGAAATGTTGAATTTAAATGACACGTAACTAAATATTAGGGTACATAGACAGAGAATAGTTTGAATTAATGTGAGTGTGGTATTTAAAGCATAATGCTAATACAATGCGACTTCGCGATAATGCGCGAATCACCGATGCGAACATCCTGTGACCTTGCCATTTGTTATTTTTCATAAGGCATGGCCCCAAAATGTTGCATAAATTATACCATAATGCGATAATGCATGTGTCTTTTATATAGAATCTATGAAAATTTTAAACTTTTTAAGTCTGATGATTATAAGAATTTCAAAAGTAATGTAAACAAAAATAAATGCTAAAATAACTCTGTCTGTGGGTCATATTTCATCGCCTAAACCACTGAACCGATTTCAATGAAATTAGGTACAGAGGATGGATTAGAGCTTGCAAAAGGACGTGGATTAGCGTTTTTTGCGAAAAAAGAGGTTAAAAGGATTAAAAAAGAATGTTCGTCATTTTCATGGTCAAAGTCAATTTCATCAGGCTAAAGATAGCCTTCCTTTCCTTTCTTTCCTGTGCTAAAAGTTAATTTATGGCCTAGGGTGCCCAAGTGAAGCGTTGGTAGCTCCGTTGTCAGTCCATGGGTTGGAATCCACTACCAACGTGTATTCACTCCTAACACAAGCAATTAGCTTAATATTTCAAAAAGAAAAGAAAACTTATAAAGGCCACGCCCCAAAGTTCATGCTTTGGATATGGCTAGTTGCGCTAGCGGACGTCCAGGCGGAGCCGCGGGCAGCAGATAGTCTTAAAATGACTTACATCCTTTCAAATGATTCATAATTTTTTTCATTCTAATACCTAAAAATGAACGAAATACCTTGAGAAATACTTACAGACCCATCGCTCAGCCCATGAATGTGCAAAGTCAATGATAAGTATAAGTTGTATGACTATGAAACAGAAGCCCCCTATCATGCCAAACACCATCCAGGTTGATGCGAATGACCCTTCAGGAATGAAGAAAGCACCAATTATACCGCCAATCACAACTAGGTATTTGATTCCCCAGAAACTGAAATAAAAAATGAATATTAAATATTGATGTTAAGAAGAAGACAGCAAAATTCTAAATCTGTCTTGACCCTTAGTCAAGACACATTTGGAATTTTGCTGTCTTTCTCTCTCTCACTTTGAAACATCCGTAATCAGAACAAGATACACAGCTTTTACGCTGAGAAAATACGATATTTTTAAACTTTGTAGGATACTAATTGATTGATGAAACTTAAAAGCTATATTTGAATACTAACCCATTTTGTATGCCTGCTCGAGGATCTTTAGAAGATTTTACACCAATCATTATGAGAGCCATCAAAACAAAGAAGAGACATGCTGCAAAACAAATCCTGAAATATAAAATGTTATGTGATTATGTTGATAGAATGAAATGATTGTTGATTGATTGAAAGATTAAATTCATTAAACCTAATCTTTCAATTTCGTAGCAAAATTGAAAAGGCTAAAAGTGGATTTATAGCACATGGGGCCCAAGATAAGCATTGGTAGGTCCGTGGTCAGTCCCTGGGTTGGAGTCCACTATCAACATGAATTCACTCCTAACACAAGTAATTTAGCTTAGCTGAAGGTGTTAGAGGGAGTACTTCAAAAAGGAAAGAAAACTTATTAAGCTCAAGCCCCAAAGTGCATACATAGGATATAACGAGGCTATGATGATTCATAAAAGTGTTACAGGGAATTACTTCAGTATAATATTTCTGCTTATTATAATAAGCAGAATTAATAATATCACATTGACATATTGTTCTTAAATATAAATACAAGTACAATGAATTACTTGTGATGGATGACTCATAAAGGGTGTCTCAGTGAGACTCCGGTGACAGTGCACTTTTTCATTTTAAAATAAAAACAAGTATTTTATGACAGAGTTGTGATATTTTTATTGTATTGTAAAGAAGGCATGTTCTGATTAAGTATGGAATCAAATATCCGGCAAATGACCCCTAGCTCTGATGACATGCACTCTTACTGAGGCACCCTATACATGGAGGAAGAACTATAACTTACAACTAAATAAACAATAATTAAAATGTTTTAACCTGTAAACGGCCAAATATCCAACAGCTTGGTCACAGTCCACCTTGAAGTCACCCGGTATATATGTCGTTGAATTTTTACAAAACGGTAACTGAAAGAATTATTATTGTATAAATATAGATATCATACAAGATTAGTTATTAGGTAAGTAGTATTATGTATGTATTTACAAAAAATCTAACTAAGTATGTTGTTCCTCAATCCAGATCCTTTAAATGTTATAGGAGCTAGTTAAATTATGCTTACTTTGGGTCTAGATATTGCTGTGTAGAATGTCATGGAATATTTATTTATTACAAATGTAAAATTAGGTACTCACTTTTTGCATTTGGTCATGTAAACCAGGGGCCAGTGTGATACACGCTACTACCATGACCAGCAGTAACATGAGCGTGTACATAAGTCGACTCGACGTGGAGTTGGCACATGATGGACATGCTGAACAGCACAAGGAACAGGCAGCGCTCCCACAGCAGCATGCCAGCTACAAACATATCTGACATTTAGGCTCATATTCCAAAACAACACTCAGTGTGATGGACTGTTATCTAGAATAGAAAGTGTACTCACAACACTAGTGTAAACCTAACTTACAAATGTCATGTTTTACATAATTAAATTCATTGAGCAAAATGTGATGCTTTCTAATTTACATAGATATATTGTGGAAATCTATATTTAATAACCATATTGCTATGGCCTCAATGGATAGCTAACTCTGAATAGAACATTCTGAGGATGAATTTGTGGAATATTTTAAGTGACAATATGCCTACACAATGTATGGTCTGTATGGTATATGATATACTTAAATAAAAGCTATTATAATCTGTATCATTCATCTAGCTAGGTCAACAACATTTAGATTTTGTTGTTTGTTTTGTGTGTTAATGGTAAAGTTTTTATCATCCTTGTTTTCTATGGTATCTGATGTATAGTATAACAAATACTTTGATTCCAACAACAGATGTTGTTTAGATCCATTTACAATTATACCTTTTTGCAGTAACATTTAAAAAAACAAAGCTCATAGATGAATCAGAGGTATATTTGTTTAAGAAACAAAGACAAGAGCATAGTTTAAAAAACAGAAAGAGTATTTTATATGGAACCATTACAATTTACAAGCTATGCCAATAGATAGGTATTTACAAATTAGTACACATAAAATTAATATTAAAATAGACTTGCTTTAATTGTATGGATTGTAAAAATTTCTTTCAAATACTACATTATGCTCTTTAAATGTCAAAAGGTTACCAACTGATTACGGATTATTATTAATTCTACAAAAATATGTTATTGAAACATTTAAAAGACGCAACTTTCATTTTTAACATTTTACATGAGGACGTAAAAGGTTTTTAAAATCTATGAGTAATCATAACAAAAACATTAATCACCTGAGCTGCTGAACAAATACCCAACACTGCTCCCATAATGGAGTTCTCCGGATATTTCTGATTGTAATCTTTTAGTCTTGTTAAGATTTGGTAAATAATATGGTTGAATCAATAACTCGTGAACTCGATAATGACTAGCTAAAACTATCTTGCAGACAGCAGAATTTCTTCAAAAATAAAGTCAGTCAATCAATACCATAATTGACATTGACAAGTGGAATCGAATGGAAAATGCAGAGTTGCTAATGACAATTTTATAATTCCCCATGAATCAAGGCTCAATTACCACCACAGGCCACAAATACCCACACATAATATTCATAAAAATACAGCACAAGATTATAGAGGCAAATTCTCTTAAAAGTCACACAAGATCTTTTTATATTAGGGGAATTGGTCTTCTATTAATCTTTACAAAAGTACTAAATGATCTTGAAACTTCTTAAATTGAGTATAAATCATAAAAAGTAATAAGGGAAAAGCACCAATGGTAGACACTTTAAGGACAAATCAAACTTCACTCTACAAAATTACACATATTATTCAAAGAATGGTCGTAATGTCCTTTTTTAACTGTTAAAGTAAAATGTAGACATTAACTTTAGCAGATAAAATCTTTAAAACTAACATATTTTAACTTTAAATACAATGCTCAAAATAGTGATAATCATTGGTGTCGATTCGGGTTGGCAAAATTCCGACTAAACTAAACTATAATTAGTTTAGTCACGTCAAATTGCGGTTTCTTATTCGGGAAAACACCAACTAACTTAATTTGACAGGACTAAACTATTTTTAGTTTAGTCGAATTCAATTTAGTGAAAATTGCTATTTTGCTATTCGGTAAGGCAAAATTTTATTCCTGTCAAACTAAAATCCGACTTATTTTAGTGGCCATATTTTTAGTCGCGATTAAACTAAACTAAACCTTGTTCTGCTGATTGTTTGTGCTGGTTGAAATTTTTAAATTACAGAAAAATTAACGTATGCGTTGTGGCTGCTTTTACGAGGAGCAAGAAAGGTAAATAAGAAAATTTATCAACTAAATATGTGTTTATTTGTTCAAAACTGACCTAGCAGTAAAAAATTACGCATCAATGTCATTGTGGAGAAGCAGTTGACCGACTCGGACACCATGGCCTGTCATGCTGCAGGATCGCGGGGCGAATTCCACGGCACGCCAGCCTCAACGACATAATCCGCCGTGCTCGGTCTGGTATGCCAGCTGTGCTTGAACCAAACGGTTTGGCGCGCGACGATGGCAAGAGACTGGATGGTATGCCAATAATGCCTTGGAAAATGGGTAAGACTCTGGTGTGGGACGCAACATGCGTCGACACCATTGCCCCTACCCATATAACTGGCACTGCTAGCTGTGCCGGTGCCGCTGCAGCTTCTGCAGCGGCTGTTAAGCGGCGCAAATACTCCAATCTTATTGGAGATTATGAATGTGTGCCGTTTGGAGTCGAAATGTTTGGGCCTTGGGGTCCGAGCGCCCGCAATCTCTTCAGGGAGATTGCGAAATGTATAGCTGACGCTTCTCGTGACCAGAAGGCTGGCCTCATTTCAGGTCAGAGATTAATTATTGCCATACAACGTGGCAATGCTGCTAGTCTTCTGGGAACGCTACCAAAAGAGGCATGCGATGCGGATGAATTCCACGACGCATTTTAACTTTTAGTTTTAGTTTTTTTATTATATTTAGTATTGTGTATATACCTATAGTAACTTTATTAATTTAATATTTGCCAATACATCTGTAATATATGTAAAAATTGTGTAACAATAAAAATAATTGAAAAATTAACTATTATCATAAAGGTTGGGTTTGAAATTTATTTTAAGGTTAGAAATTTATTTGTTTTACAGAAATCGGGAAGAACGGGGAAACGGGAACGGCCAGGTTGCTTCGGTCGAAGGATGCATCAAATCCGTTTGAGATGGCCGACCGTAAATTTAGAAAATTCTTTAGGGTCATCAGCGGCCAAGTTCCTGTTGGAGATACTTGAAAATCACCTTAAATTAAGCGAAGAGGATTTTTTTGTGATTGTGATATACACACACATACCTACACATACATTGTTTATTTTTCCTCTTTTCACGTAATATTCCCATTACCATGCCGCCAAGTTTGTTGTTTTAGTTTCTTTATTTTTTCAGAGGTTTAATTTACGGTCACGTTTGAATTTGAACACGTTTTTTGACAAGAAGTTAAGTTGTCTCTCTCACACTTCAACAACAAGGACGTTGTCATTCGTTCATTGAATTCACAGATTAAAAAGGGTTTATTCAATTTAGTCGTGTGACCTTGACTAAAAATGCATGCACTATTTTTAGTTCGGTGGCCAAACCGAATAGACAAAGCGTTGAACTAAACTAAAATAAGAGAATTTTTAGTTTAGTTTAGTTTAATCGGGTGGACATGCCGAATTAACACCATTATTAACAAATAAAAAATCACACCTATTAAAAATTACTACCCTTAACAAAAATCTTAAGAAACAACTGGCGCCAATTCAATATTTACTCACGACAGTGTTGCGAATTTTTGAACATGTTTTATATGCCATCAGATGTCTTTTAAGTAAATAGTCAAGTAAACAACATAGTTACTTTTCTTACAATAAAGGTTTTTATTCGAAAGTGTCGACTATTCGGTCAGTTTCGACCTTTTTACCTTACCTAACAAAATTTTGAATTTGATTTCTCACATAGAAAAATTCTCCAGTGCCTTGAGAGTATCTGTAGTACGGGGAATTCCTTAAGAATGGGCAACCCTGAGTAGTAGACTAGATTGTCCTAATGGCTTTAAGGTCTTGTAACCATGCCAAAAAACTTAAAAATAAATAAATGGATTGTCCTAAGAAGAGTTTTCGCGCTAGCGCGGGAAAAGGCACATCGCGGTATTATTTTATTTTTCGAAATTGGTGTGAATTCGAGTTTTTATGTGTAAAAATGGTGGATTTTTAGACATAACGTCTTGGACAATTCACACAAGTGTAGGAAAGTAGTATATTACAGTGAATTGTGACATTTCGTGTTCGTTCCAAATGTCCTGGGGGAGCTTTCAGTAAAGTCCCTACAACTTTACTGAAGCAGAAATCATCACTCATCGTTATCGTCATGGCAATAATCACTCATCGTCATCGTCATGAAAAGTGAATAAACAAATTAAAAACCATGTCAAAAAACTTCAAAAAAAAAAACAAATAGATTGTCCTAGGAGTTTTGGCGAAAACACCTAGGTGGATCGCAGTATTATTTTATTTTCCGAAATTGGTGTGAATTCGAGTTACATAACGTCTTGGACAACTCTTATAAGTGTAGGAAAGTGGAATATTACAGTGAATTGTGACACTTTGTGATTGTTCCAAATCTCGCTAGGGAGCTTTTAGTAAAGTCCCCATAACTTTATTGAGGCAGCAATCATCACTCATCGTCATCGTCATTTCATCATCATCTACATCATCAACTCATTATCATCATCATCAACAAATGAAGATATAATACATATAAATGAAGAACATGGCTTAACAATCGTCTAACCAAGCCAAAAATATATATAATTTTTTTTATTGTCCTTCCTATAGAAATGGGCAGCGAGAATTTTGTTAACAGACAACTCGACTATAATGTGACTAGAAAACTAGAAACTTCTACAAGATTATTCTAGTGCGTAATTTTTTAGGCATCGTTCCACATTTCATGTCTGGCAACATAACTTAATGTAAAATGCACGGAGGACAGAATATGATCATTTCCTTCTCCATGGTTAAATGAAACAACCTTGAGCACCAATAGAATACACTTACCCAATAGTGGACACTTTCCAAAGAAAACCTTTATTGAAAGAAAAGTAACTACTTAGTTTACACACAGGGTTTACATGACTATTTACTTGAAAGACACCTTATGTCATATTTATGTATAATAGATGTTACAAAATTCGCAACACTGTCTTAATTAAATATTGAATTTGAGCCAGTTGTTTCTTAAGATTTTTGTTAAGGGTAGTGGTTTTTAAAAGGTTTTTTATTTATTTATTAATAACTAGCGAACCGTCCCGAAATCGCACGGGTGCAACGGATGAACACTTTATCTATTAAAAAAAGACTGGTTGCACTCCGGGAGTGCCGGCAGAAGTGAAAACTTTTTCTATCTTTCTTTCTTCGTTATATACAGAGAAAAAGATAAAAAGAACATACCATATGGAAACGTCATGTTGTCCTACAAAGTCGTCGGTTACGGGTCGAAAGTCATGTGATCCTAACGCGATGATCATGACACGGGCTTAACACGTGATCCTGTCGCGATTTTAACACTTTTCCCCATCCAACGCCGCTGAAGAAGTTTTCACTTCAAAAAACTGCATTAATATCCGTTGCGTAGTTTTAAAGATTTATGCATACATAAGGATATAGGGACAGAGAAAGCGACTTTGTTTTATGCTATGTATTGATGATTATCACTAATTTTGGTATGGATGTTATAAATATATAAGTTATTGACCTACGTAGACCATTGTCGTATTTTTATGGCTAGATTTTCTAGCAGTTTTTGGTTTTTAGCGATAGTCCACTATCGGTACTTACGACATAGTTTACAATAATAATAGTAAAACTATAATAGTTTTAAAAAAAATTTATCTACAAAAGTTAATGTCTAAGTAATGCTGTAACATTTTAAAAATATGTAACGACCTTTTTGTAATGAATATATTAAATTTTGTAGATTGATTAAGTTTGATTTTTACTTAAAGTGTTCGCCATTGGTGCTTTAACCTTATAGGTTTCTTGTGAGGTATATGTATTGAATATCCTTATAAATAGATTACTCTAGATTATGTATATCAGATATAAATATATTATCATATTTTTGTTCATACATCATCTAAGCTTGTTTAGTATTCGGATCCAGAATCGATGTACCCAGAATCTTAACTTATCATCAACACCAGTGTTGAGACTCGGTTGCACCCCAAAGGCTCTCACTCACCTCTGAGTCAGCATTTTCTTCTCTACTCTACCGTAACTTTGAAAAATCTGGTAGTAAGGCAACATTTCACACAACGCTATCTAGACCCATGGTAAGCATAGCTTAACTAGCTTGTGTTATGGGATCTAGAATGCGGATAAACATACTTATATACGTTTTTTTTTAAATACATAAACATTATATGTAGAAACACCCAGCCCAATGCAAATATACATATTCATGCATACAAAATTTGCACTGGAAGGGGATCGAACCCGCGCCTCCTGCGTAGCGCCACAAAGCCTAGGTAATGCGACAGCTATACTTAACTACTTAGACGTCATAATGGATGTCATGTGTGAGAACCATGCGCGGTCGACGGGGGAAGGGGAATACTGTGGTCCTACATACGAGGAGGCTAGTGTGAGGGATATGCCAGTAGCAATCTTACCTTTGGCAACTAATGACGCAGGGATAGTGTCAATTTTTCGTCGGTTGGAATCCGACATACCCACCTCCTGCCTGAGGGCGAGGGGGGGGGGAGGTGTCGAAGTAACCTAGCTCCCCTATAATTTCAAGGTGCGACCGCGCCTGCCCTAACCATTGCCCCTAAAGGCATTGTTGTACTGAAATCAGTGAATATTAGAGACTTTCTAAATACCTATAGTCATAATTTTTTCATTAATGATGTTCCTAATTGTTTCCAGTACTCGCAAGCTTATCTGTATGCGGACGATTTAAAATTCTCAAAAACCATCAGGTCCATTGAAGACGCAAGACTTCTTCAGTCCGACATAAATAGACTTGTCGAATGGTGTGACTCTAATAAAATGCAACTAAGCACAGACAAATGTAAGCACATTAAATACACAAGAAATCATAACATTGTTAGCTTTGATCATTACATAAGAAACACAAAAATTGATGAATTAGACACTATTAGAGACCTTGGAGTGCTATTTGACACAAAATTAACATTTACGCCGCATAAAGATAATACTGTAAAAAGGGCTTCTAAAATGCTTGGTTTCGTTCTAAGAGCATGCAAGAGCTTTCACAAAAATTCGACCAAAATCCTACTATACAACACTCTTATTAGGAGTATCCTTGAATACTGCAGTGTGGTATGGCGGCCACACTATGCGACACAATCGTTAAAATTGGAACGTGTACAAAGGCGTTTTATCTGTCATCTAGCGTTTTCTAATGGCGTGGCAAAAAGAATCCGCTCCTATGATCGTAGACTTAAACATTTTAATATTAATCATCTTTCCAATAGACTGAAATCTAATGATGCAGTATTCGCCTCTAAATGTCTCAACAACAAAATTGACAGCTCCCCTTTATTGGGCCTTTTCAAGTTTCGCGTACCCTCGAGGATTCCACGCAAACCAGTCACACCACTGTGTCCACCCTTAAGACGAACCGTTCTCGGTGCTAATTCTCCTTATGCAAGGCATAGTAGGGTCATGAACTGTTGTAGCCATCTGGTTGACGTTCGATTCGCATCGCAAACAGAAGTCAATTTATGACTCGCTGCCAGAACTGACTTAGTTTCTTAAATTTTTTTGTTAGGTTTCTTTAGTTTATTCATTTTATTTTGTTGTTACTTTTTTCTAAATTTTTTTTTGTATAAAAGAAGTTACTGCCCCCGAGTTTCTAACTCGGACAATCATATTGTGTTGCTGTGATAGTTTGTAAGCTCTTTTTTTTTAAATGTTGTTTTTTGAGTGATGTGTCTACTTATGAGTGGTTGTTACATAAGGAATTGTTACCTTTATATTATTTGTTTATAACATGTTCAATGTAAACAACTGTTGGTGGACCAATAAATAAATAAATAAATAAAGAGTTTTCGAATTCTAATATTATTCATGCCAAGAGCATGAATAATATTCGAATTCGTAACGTAATCGTATCCAGAGAACGGAGCAATGCGATTGGACGCCTGCCTACTGTGAACCAATCGCAGTGTTACATTCTGTCGATACGTTTCGAATTCGAATGTTATAAGTGTCTAGCGTATTATAAGTGAGGCGTACCACAAGGATCAATTTTTGGTCCCATTCGTTTTGAATCTATATCAATGATTTACGGAGTCATGTCTTTTTATGTAAACCATTGTAAAAAAATTGTTCCATTCACCGATGATTAATTTCCTTCAGGATTTGCGTTATAAAGGTACCGTAATACCAAAAGAAAGGGGATTTTAAAGAATAATGCCATTATAGTTCTAATAATTGAAATATATTTCTCAAGACACACAAAATTCATACTAAACTTATTGAGGTATAATTTTAGGCAAATAGTCTACTTGTCGTAGCACATAATAAAATAATAACATTTTTCATATAGCTATTTCATATATATTTCAATACAAGTGAACATTTCATTTTATTTCATGGGTAGTATTTCAACTCAGACAGGATACTTCACAATCAAGATTTAGTTTGCTGAAATGCATTTTATTTATTAGATATAGTTAGAGAGCTCAAGTTTTACAAAAGTGATTTATTTTTGTGATGTTAATGTTTTATTTCTCTGATACATTTTGCCAAATTTACATTTCAAGATTATATTTAATTTTAACACTAACAAAAACATTTCCATAATAAAATTGTAATATCTATTCATAAAATAAATTTCGAACACATGCTGGATCTTTATATTAGATACGATATATTATAACACAACATCTATTCTACAATGTTCTCAGTAAAATATAACATACTCTGCTCCCATACAACATTATAGTTATTAAATAATAATTTAGAAAATAATAAATAAAATTATAAATATCACAGTAGAATAACTGCCAGCTAGTTCCTACCTTAAATCGCCGCAAGCAAATAAGAAACAAATTAGGTAGAAGATAAAGTTAAAATTATAACGAACGTGAGCTGGACAGTTTTGGTAAAAACTGCTGTGATATTGACAACTAAATATGAAAATATATCTAACGTGAGATAATCAACACCTTTGATCAACTTGTAACCTTAAAACTACTGGTAACAATATTAATAACGACGTATCGATGCGTAAACCGGCTCTTAAGAAGAAACTTTGACAATTCATATTATATTTTCTGAATCTGTACTGGCATAATAGTTGCGTAACGTAAATGAATGGGTAAATAATATAATGATACCCTAGTAAAATACTAAGTATTGATATTAGGTAAGTATGTCACACCACCTATATTTCCTTCGTTGTTACAATAACACAACTAGTGATGTAACCCTTCGTATCAATGGCATGCTTTTATGGTATTGCTGACATTATTACTTAACCTAGATAATAAACCTACTACTATAATATACTTATATAGGTAGTGCTTCAACTATGAGTGTGTTTTGGATTAGTCTGCGGCTTTGAATTTTGTTCAGACTACATTCAAAAGCTTATTGTGACATGTATATTTGAAATTCCTCCAGTAGTTTCCAAGCGACACTTAAATACGTTTATGGCAGTAGGTAAACGTATTTTTATTATCTTTTTACACAATCTGCATTGATATATTTTTTATAAAGAAGTTCCAATACACAGACACAACCAATTAACAACTACATCTAATGATTTTAAGCAAAGTCCTTAAACGATTTCTTATTCAGTCGCGTTTCTTGATGAACCCTTTTTTCAAATACATGAATTTTAAGAAAAATAACTAGACCATAAATGAAAGTACCAAGGCCACCCGCTTGTAGTCATCGTTCGCTTAAAAATCTGCGGGAAAAAAAGGCTCATTGCACGGCAGCTAATCAGACACGTCACGAAAATAATATACTTAAAGAAGGGTTTAACTCGATATATATCTACTTATAAATAGGAGACATATTTTTATAAACTATAATTGCCCACATAATGAATACAGTAACAAATGAAATTTATTGGAATTGCAAAATACATAATAAGTAGGTATATATAGATGGGTATATATACCTGTATTGAATTAAACAATAATTACATAAAATTATCGAATTATATTTTTATAATTAACAATATCGTTATTTAACGAATAATAAGAAAAAAATAATGCATGTATTATATGATATACCTAGGTAATGTAGTGGTAAAAATGAGTGTAAAACAATACATGCAATATTTAGGTAGGTACCTACCTAACAAATGAAATTATTTTACATTAGAGGTTCTTAACATATTGAAAATATTATAAAGTTTATGGTTATACTTAATTCATGGTTATACTTTTAGAATAATGTTTATTTATATATAAGTAAATATGCTAATGTAATAGAAGGTACAATTTGGATATTATAATATCGGTGTTGCTTTAATTCCGAAATACCTTTCAATAGCTCGAGAAATTAGTTTTCTCACATATTACTTGATACCATTGAAGACCTTACTAACCTGTTATTTTATTTTACATATTTACATAAATGATTAGATATCGTGTCCTAGTAACATCGTTAAGAAGTAAATGAACGGGCCGCTACATATAATATGTATGTATGATTCGAGTAGGTACCTATCTGGAGTAGAAAAGAGTAATGATATTCTGATATATATAACATAATGTGTGTAATGATCAGACCCACATAATATCAGTCGTGTTATAGACGTCCTCACATGTGGGCATAAATTAATAACAACAAATCTATTAATTTCTTTATAGGTACGTTACGTGACAAATAATTATGTACTTGCAGTTTATTGTAATTCTATTCAAGGTACCAAAACCACAGAAGTCTTTTACCAAAACTAACTTTTTTATTATTAAGATCGTTGCTTTTGTTTGTATGTTAAAATGCTTTCTCAAAACTGTGTAACCCTCAAAACAAATTTCCCCAGGCTTTGGTAAATTTGGTTTATATAATAGTTTGTTTATTTAAATCTTAATTTGTTATTAATATTGATTTGTAGTTTCCAATCAAGAAAGAATATCGAATCAGAAAAAAATGTATGTTATAAACCGATTGAATTATGCTTTTATGTACTGATATGTATTTCTTGTTTAGTAGTTATTATGACTTTGGTGTTGAGTGCATACAAAATTGAGCAATAAATTTTGGCTAAATAAATTAGTACGTTACGCAAAATATTTACAAATCACTTAAGTGTATAAAAAAATAAAATGTCTTGATTTTAAATAATAAAATTTCATCTATGATTAATTATAATTTATAAAATAAGAACGATTTATACGATTATTATGTTCCTAAAAGTAACCCTAGTAGCTTCGAAAATAAAATTGAGATCGGCGTCGTATTTTATGCGTGTATGAAAACTAGCATGCCATGTGGCGTTTTGTGGACTTTTTAAGCAATGAAAAGTTGCAGTATCTAGATCACTCTTTGCGTACAGTCCAGTGTAAATCACAATATTTGATTAGTCTAGTTCTGTTGTCTTAATAAATACTATCCATTACTTGCAATCTGGGTTAAAACGTTTGGATATAATGTTAACGTTGTGGTTAGAGCTAAAGCGTCAAGCGCCTAATACAACAAGGACCTTAAAATTGTTTGATTAATTGCTCATGGAAGCACAAGTCAATAGAGAACAGAAAGAACTATTTACATAAATTTACTTTTCTGAAACAATAAACTTTAACCACAGATAAGTAATAGTGTTCTTCAACTAAAAATATACGTAATACATTTTATTGTACCTAATATTATTAAATACTATTATTATGACTCCAACTTAAAGTACAATTAAGAACTATGTTGTATATATCTAAGCTGCAGTTTTAACCTAGATTCTTACAATATGGCAGTTGTCAAATCGCTAGCTGAGTTGTTGCTTACGACTATTTTAGTGATCTTTTGGTTTGGAGAACGCAGAGTTTATTTGTTACGTACACTGTTGTATACTTTTGCTTTATATGACAACTTTATGATGCTTTATCACAACCAATATTGCAATGAATATACATATATATTTGGTAAGATTTGCAGGTACATCACGTTAAATAATAATATGGTAGCACGGCGGCCAAATATTTGTTAGAAAAACAAGCACCTAAACAGCATTCATTTCAGATTTGTAATCTGGCAAGATTATGTTAAGTCTGTTTATTGTTGAATTCTAAATATTTGTGTGCTTTCTGTTTGGGAATACGAATGTATAGCTAATTGTGATACCCACGATACTAGTCAGTTAATCAGATCTAGTATAACTTTGTTAAAATGAGATTTAAAATAGGTAGATATATTTTTCCCAAGTCTTACGTATAACAATAATAGATTTGATAACAGTATTCGTTCATACACTCTCACATTTGTATAAAAATCTGATTGAGGCACGGAACGTGGCACACGATTACTTGAAATGTGCGCTATTTGTTAAAGCACCGGCATTATTAGAAATACGTACTAACTAGCTCTTAGTTTCAGCACGCAGGTGTAGAGTAATACGTGTAGATTCTAAAAGTTTTAGGGGTGGTTGTAGATATTAAGATTGGCACATTTTAAGTATAACTTAGGTACCTACGGTCCTGTAACCGGGACTGTTAAAAGTTATTTTCATCCTTCGATAAATGTAATTTGTGATTGGATAATCCTTATGGCAATGTTTATGCCAACAACAGGCCTTGGTAACTATCGAACTCAAAATTATTGCGCCGTGATGTATGCATTAAGGAAACAAACTTAACGCGTTTGTAGTAATTAATTTATAATGATTAATTAATATCTACTTTTAGAAAAACATATTACGTAGCCGTACAAATTTTGTTTCGATTTAAACGATCACATTTAAGTAACAATGTTATATCTATAGTATAATTATAGTTTTATGTACAAATCCAAACATTGCTTTCAATATTTATATAGGAAGATACAGAATAATATCTTTTATATAATTCGCTATACTTATAATAAAATTATTATTTACAAATGTTAATCAATAATACTTAAAAATAATATTGCAGCCCGCAATCATCATCCTTTTTCCGTAATTCAATCAACTTCTGCCTCAATTTTTTTCCATTTTTCAATCACCTTCTACCTCCATTCTTTTTCCGTCATCTAGCGTCTTTATTACACGCACTCAATCCCTCATCTGTACTTTCACAGTACCTTTATAAAGTAGATACTTTCCCATCGCAAGAGAAACTTCTCTAACAGTAAACACATCAAATTATCAATTTGATAATATGTATACTGTGCTTCAATGATCTTGGTAACAGCGGATTCTAGTGTTGCCGACGTTATAATTGGGCTGTCGCTTCTGACGTAAGAGCGCGCTGTTTAGAAATTCAAATGTTTGTGCCATGTTTTAACCAATTCTGTGTACAGTGTGATGTTGCCTTCAGTGTCGTGTCCTTTCATAGCCTGTGCTTACCTCGCTGTTGAGCCCGGCAGGGATGGCACCGATAACTAGATGTGTTATCGTGATAGCAATCTTGCAGCACACTCCGCACGAGCAACTCTTGAGTATTGTCTCCTTGTTCTAGTAGGACCATCTTTGTATACAACACAGATATGTTCATAAAAATTTAAGTCTAAACATGTTTCGTAGTCTTTTCGTCGAATCTGAGATAACTTACAACACTAAATTCATATATTATAATTCATATTTATAATCTAAAAGTCAGTCAATATACATTTATTTAGTGATTACTATCACTTGAAGTATCTTCGACCGGAATAACTGTATACAGTCGAATAATTACTAGAGCAGACATAGGCATACTCAGTATTAAATGTATGAAAACAGTGCGAAAACATTGTCCTGTGTGGTCAACAAACAAATTGATGCAACACATTAGGAAATGTGGACGGAATTGACTGCCCATTGAGAGATACTTCCTAAATATTATGCGCTTCTTGGTTCTTTGCAGCTTGGTGTGTTGGATTGGGTGCCTATCTTAATTAACTTTAAGTGGTAACTAAGACTTGAAATCAAGGCGAACTATTTATTGGCAATTCTAGCTTGCTGGCACTCATCGACTTGTATTACTTGGATAAGGTACACGAAGCGTCTTATTTACAGAATGTGTAAGTACCAGCTGTGGCTTTGGAAATATTTTCACACTGTTCATATCAGTCTATGCTTACAACTACTTAATGCTAATATTCACAGTCTTCGCCCGAGAGCGACACACGATGTTGCATTCCACGTGCATGTCACAGTTAAGGCGAATCTACTGCGCTACAAAAATACGTGGGCAATGTCCATTATGCAGTCAAAATACGAGCCACATATAAAGAGCAAAAATATGTCTCCTTAAATTTTTTACAGTATCCAATATTATATGTAAATTTACTCCGTTTCTGCTTACGTTAAATAAAACTTTCATTCATAATATATTTCCTTACAACTAAATCACACCTCCCACACGGAATAGTTCTCGCATAACGCGAATAATCTTGACAATATCTATTGTCAGTTTGGATAATAGATTTACGCTGGTAGCCCTGTTCTGCATGTATTGACTGGCACTGGCCGCTGGTACGCGCGCAAGCGGCGCACGCGCACACGCTAGTCGCCGAAACGGGTACATGCCTTTTTCCACTTGCATTGAGTGCACCATAGTTCGCGGTGGTCCATGCCGTACACCTTGCGGCACTTCTTGTTGTCTGAGCGAGCGCGCCTAGGCGAGCGGGTGGGAGGAGACCGGCTGCCTGAGGAGCGGGAGCGAGGTGTCGCTGTGAAGCGCATAACTCTCTGTAAAAATATTTTTCAGTTACTATACCTTCAACTACGATGCAAGTTGTTTATGTCGATTATTAGTGAAAAACGTTATGCTTACCGGCGCATTGTTAGACCAGGAAGCCGACAGGAAGCTAAGAGACCTGGCTGTTCCATTCTGAATAGAGAGTAGACCTTGCCTATAAATAAAAAAAATCACTATGAAATATCATGCCAGGAAATTAATTTGACAAGTCAATAACATATGAAAGATTCTTTTAAACGTGGCTATTCTGGTAAGTAGGAGCATGTGGGCATCCATGCACGTCTAATACGAAATACTCTATGTTGAACTTATGATGTAATCATATTTATATGAAATTGTTCCATACCTGTAAGAGCCTACTAGTTGGCGCTGGTACTCAGGGTCTTCATGCGGTGGGCGGCACATGTCTCGGTGGGAGAGAGTCGGCGGCGGAGCTGGGGCCGCTACCTCGCGCTCTGTGTAGTAGAACTCCTCCTCGTGATCACTGCCACTGTCTTTCTTTGTACTGTAATAGAAATAATTATAAATTAACCTTACCTATAGATTGTTTCACTGACTTTAAATTCACAATATCAATTTTATATCGAACTCAACTTGTTCATTTCTTGCACTTTATCAACTTTTAATTCATATTCCGTCTGCTGTTTCGAAATAATTATATTTATTTCAAATATTTGACTGTATATTATTCGAATTTCACGTCTAACAAAAACTGTAAACGTTTAGAGTATTCCACACAGAAATAAAGTGTGATCATGCTATGACAGCATGTGTAACTCCTATAGATATAACGAGAGAACAGTAGGGCAGGGTTACGTAAGTGGCAGTTGGCCTTGCGGAGCGGGCGCGGGCGCGGGCGGGATTGTGTTGCGAGCAACCTTGTCGCGAAGCCTCGCCGCTTCCGGGTCAGAAAGGGCCGGGCTTTCAGCGTTTTCTAACTACTTTGAACTTAAAGTACGGAGCCTGCTATCACTATAACAACAGTGTAATGAATACCCCATTATATTCTCATTAGATAACAACGAACTTTTTATTAATAAAGACATTAGGTGTGTATTAAAACATATACTTGTAATTAATATGAGTATCTGAAGAACAACGAATAATATCATTGTCTTCATTTCATGTTGCTATTAGAAGAGAAACAATATCAGAGATTGACATAACTTTCTATAAAGGATGCAGGAAATGAGATGTTTGCTCGCGGCGCACTCAGACTGTAACCTTGCCAGCTGGTTAGTTGCCGTTGCGCAATTATTATTGCGCGTTGCACGTGCATTAAGTGCCTACACGTGACCTTTCTGCACGTGCCCGGTGCATTACAATAATTTGCGCGCAAATTCAGATTAACATATATTACATAATTATAAAATATCTCATTAGAAAACTAAATGATAGCCTGCATTATAATGTCTATCGGCTAAGATTTTGTTGAAATTTAAATAAACTCGGAATTTTTTGATTTATCTAGGTTATTTCATTTATGATGTTTGGCTTCTCTTTCTTTAGAAATTGGTTTATTTTAGCTTTTACAGAAGCGACTTTTTTGTGGATAATATGATTCACAGAGCAAATGTACAAGTAAATCCCTACATGAGATTGAATTTATTTTGCGCATTTCAATTTTATGGCTGATATAAACACATACCCCAAATGTGCATTCCTGATGTGTGCCTCTATAGATGAGCAGCTGTTTGTGTGATATCCACAGCCACGCCAAGTGCAGATGAAGACGACACTGTTGATCTGTAACAATGACACACAGATAAGAAATAATAGCAATAATAACAATTATAAGGGGTAGACACAGTTGTCTCACTACCAGGAATATACAGTACTAAGCGGAGGTGGAAAAACCGGCAAACATACCCCGGGTTCCAAGGCTAATAAGATGATAATAAGTAAAAAGTTATAACAAATTGCTTTTAACGATTACGCCGCAATTAGTACACATGTTGACTGCGTATTCCATGTTTAGAATGACGTTCAACGAAGTTTATTCGTATTCTATTCTAAATATAATCGAATTAAACGTTAATTGTGTCAGTAAAAATCACGAATATTACTGGTTATTGAGGAGTAATATCGAGCGGTGATGTAGCCGAGACGGAAGCGGCTCTAGGTCGTGGCCTTGCGGGCGCCGCGCGCAAGCCGAGCGCGCCCTCATGCACTGCGGCGACGCAATAAACAGGTAGCTGTTTCTGTGTGCCGCGATTATACACTCAATATATCGCAATCTTCTCAATAAATGTTCCTTCACCGGATGACGATATTATAGTAATATAAATGTGAAAGTTTGTGAAGGGCTGAACAGATCTCGCTGAACTTTGGCATAGAGATATATTGTAGGCGGGAGTAATACATAGGCGAGTTGCTCGCGTATAGGTTTCCAAGGGTTGCGAGAACGGGATCAAAAGGCAACAGCTAGTTGACGATCACGATCATAATTGACTGACTACACGTCACGCCCACGCCTGTTTCAACGGTACATTTCTGAGCATTGAGGCAAACCTACTAACAATTTGAATATTAGGGTTTATAAGCATAGAGTAACGCGTAACACGTAACGTGTAGCGCGTTGAACGTATCATGTAGCGTATAGCACATAATGCGTAGCGTGTAGCGCGTTGTACGTATTACGTAGCGTGTAGCATATAATGTAGCGCGTAGTCCATAGCGTGTAGCACGTAGCATGTAGCACGTAGCGCTACGATTTTAATTCCTTTAAAGAAACTGAGAGAAATAAGTACCAAAGACAAGTCCTTCTTTGGTACTTATTTCTCTTAGTTTCTTTCGTTACTTCCTTTTTTGTGTTTAACTTGAAGTGTTTAGTTCATTAGACAAAAGTTATTAACCAAAGCAGAGGCAACCCTAAGTTAGTGAGGCGTGACGAGTAGAACGCGCAGGGCCGCGGTTGGCGTGTCTTGCCAAAGTTTCTGCATCGACCTTCTGCCCAATGCCACATTATTTCGGCCAGCCGGGCTGAGCTACATATACTCGTACACTCATATGAATTAACGCATGGTGGTTTACCGCTTGTTACTAAGCAGCAACCTGTTAAATATAGCTTGTATACCGTCCTAACAAACTATCAATTAGACTGTTACAAGAATTTCGGCATGTTTACCAACGTATCGCGTTACGACAAGAATAAAGAGATAATTTCATCTGGAAGGAAAAGTTACCTAATATGATAACATGAGTTGTCTTATTTTAAACGTGCAAGCGTTACGAGTTAAATGACGTATGCGTTATTGAGCAATGACGTTATCTCATCTTTTTTGTTATCCGTAGGGAGTGCATATTTTATATATGAATAGTATAGTATATGTAAGTATAATGGAGAAAAAATAGGTACCTAGCACAAAATTCAAAAGCGTAATACATATGTACTGTTGCCTCTATGTGGATACAAAGGTGTGAGTGTATAAACAAATAATTTGCGATAAATATTTAATAATGAAATTTATGAATATCAGAACTTACGATGATATATTAAAAGAGTAAGTAACTATTTAAAACTAGGTTAGGTCACACGATTGCGAGGGGTGGGGTGGAGGTAGTGGGGTTTTAAAGTCCAGGGAGGAGATGGGAAGGGGGGGGGGGTGAGGCCGCCAACTGGGTCGCAGCACCACGGCCAAGGGTGATCTGTGAAGGTTGCGTTTCTTTGTTCTTTATGCGAAGTTAACTTGGTGCAGTAATAATTGCACTGCGTATCTTAGGTTTTGTATTGCGACGATTATTTAGTAGTAGTTATAATATAAATCACTATGCAACAACAATCTGAATAAAAAATTCATTCATTTTATGTCTTGAAGTATTAATGCAGTGATAAAAATTCAAAAAACATGAAAATGTAGAAAAAGAACCGTCCTGCAACCGTTGATAAATACTGCAAAATATTTTCTTTTTATTACAATATGACATGTATGTCATTGTCCTTATGCAAATAAATGTCAAAACAAGGGTAATGTCATAAACTTTACTTACCTCGCCTTTATCATAAACTCTTTATCAAGTCAACAAAACAAGAAATAAATTCCATATTACTTTTTATTTTAAGACTGAATAAATAAAATGCTTTATAAAATGTTTCTTTGATCTGTTTAGACAAGCTGTCAATCTTGGCAATGAATTTTTATTTATTCTTTATCAAGTTAGAAAATGTCCCATTTCCTTGACCCACTGATTCACAATCTTGGAAAAATAAATATCTATCCTTTGTCACATCAAAATAGCGCGAAAAAAACATATTTTCGCTTTTGTTACTTGAAGAATATTATTTACTTATATAAAAGTAGGTTTCTTCTCGAGAACAATGTTATGAGAAATTGACAGTTATAGTAAAATATCAGTAATTGTTGTTACTGAGTAAATAGTTTATTCAATATTAGCCGTGTTCGCGTGCGGTGCGAGGGAGTTAGGGTTGGATGTGCGCGTGTTTCGCTCCGGGACGCGAGGCGGCGCCTCCCTTGCCTTCACTGCACCACTGACCCACTTTCAGACAGCCAATAACACTGATACTCTCAAACTGTTTGGCGCTAGCGATATTTTGTACATATAACCTAGTATATCTGGAACAATTATTTCAATTTCGTATGGTACCATACGAAATTTTGCTCGCTAGAGATGAATTGTACAATTCATCTCTAGCGAGCAAAATTCAAATTCAAAGCAAATAATCCATTATTATTTGACAAAATAATAGTTAGTGAATTTTAGGGTTAACGTAGTTAAAGTTACGAAATATTTCTGTATAATAAATTTAATTGAAGTTAATCATGAATTTTGAAAATAAAATAAGTGATTTCATATAGGTACTTCTACTTTATAAAACATTTTCCGATAAGTAAATTACCGTATTGCATAGTATGTATACCTACGTACCTCGTACTAGGTAGGTATACTAACCTTCTAACTTCCAACACGTTTTAGAATAACTCCACTGTGTGTATGTGTGTCGTGTGTACGCTTACACGTGCCGGTTTTTGGTCTGTGTGCGTGCGATGCAGTTGTGGCTGCCAGTGTGCACTTAACACTTGCCTACATAAGTAATGAACATTAATAGAAATCTGTTCCAAGAAGGTTATCTGTACTTTGTATTAAATTTGTGTACTGGTATTTGAATAACAATACAATATTTAGATTATATTATATACTAGCAGACCCGGCGAACTTCGTACCGCCAATATGGCGTCAGATCCCGTTCCCGCTGCACCCTCTGCTATATTAAACATGTATTATACATATAAACCTTCCTCTTGAATCACTCTATCTATTAAAAAAAACCGCATCAAAATCCGTTGCGTAGTTTTAAAGATTTAAGCATACAAAGGGATATAGGGACAGAGAAAGCGACTTTGTTTTATACTATGTAGTGATAATCTCATTAGAACTATGAAAGCGTCAACAAAAATAATGTTAAAATTAAATGTTATTATTATTTATTTAGGATTTTTGGTAATAGTATAGTATGCTAGTGTTAATTAACGAGAAATATATAGATCAAGATAGATCATATTAACGCCTGAAATATTAATTACAGAATTAGTAGAGTTCTGACTCTATATTACATTAATATAACATTTTAGTGGCTGACTACTTCTTTAAAAAGAAAAAAAAAGGTATATTATTTATTGCAACTCCTCCCTAAGATTTTAAGAAGGTACTTCAACCTCAACCAGTTAAATTAGAAAATGTATTATAAACGGCTTTTTTGTTCTAAATCAGTAAACAAACTTGAGTTACACAAAACTATGCTCTAACCAATCAATATAGAGTTCATAACGGTATATTAATAGTAACATATAAAACGAAGCGGCACAAAATGCCGGTTTGTTGTTGCGCCATCTCTTTCCACCGCGAAATGCCGCGGGATGATAATATTGATTTGTTTTCATTGCGTCTCTCTTTCACCCGCGGGCGCGGAAAATATTTCTGTCTCACCGGCTTGACCTTCTTCACTTACAGTTACACACACATGTGTATTCACAGTACCAGATAAGTTGTTTTCGCGTCATCTCCTTCTAGCTCTAGAGACGAAGCGAACAAGGAAGACGGCATTTAACGAGATGTGTTGCGTTACTGCGTGGTGCCGAAGCCGGCCGGCCGGTACTTTTATGCGCGGTTTGTGTCGCGTCCGCTGCTGCTACGATTAACCATTATCATTATATAGGCCAGCGCCAGCCAGCGCCGCGCCGCACCGCCGCACCGCCGCGTCGGCGTGTCGGCGTGTCGGTGTGTGACGCCAAGCAGGGATAACGTTAACTTTATTGCATAATTATACATTCTAAAGTCATTTTTTAAATTTAGAATATTTTTCAAACCAGAAGTACATAAGACAAAGGTATCTTATCTTATATTGGTATGATATGTTTTTAGAAGGATTTTCCTGTTTATGAATAGGTACAATAACTTAAGTATAAAAATAAAGCATTTTTATTGGGTTACTTTGTGTACGATGCCGTGTACCTACTATATATTTAAATACCAAGGGCTTCTGCGGTGTAGCGGTAGAGCGTTCGACTGCTAAGCAGCCACGCGGGTATGATTCCCGCTTAGTGCAAATACGTAAATGTAATATTTGCATTGCTCTAGGTCTTTCTATGTATAATATGTATATAATTCCAAAACATGTATCTGAGTATGTTTATCTGCATTCTAGATCCCGTAACACAAGCTGGTTAAGCTATGCTTACTTTGGGTCTGCATAGCCTAGAATGCAGTAGAATATTTATTTATAAGTAAAATTACTAGCTATCTATTCTTATAATAGCGTGGGATTCACAAGGGAGGAGCACGCGGATGGTCTCCTCACGTGGCTGGGTGAGCCGGCCATGTTTCAAAACAAGCTTTGTCCACTAGTTGCATGTTTACAAATAAAAACCGCAAAATCATAAAGGTGTTTAAAAAGCGAGTTATAAAATGTAACCATTTCCTAAAGAACTTCCGTAAATAATTTACGTCGGTGCCTACTAAATTCATTAATTAGTATGTTCTTATTTCACGCATCAATTATTATTAAATCATTTATGTAGTGGTACTTTATATCCACAACAGGAAACAAATAAATACCTTTATAATTTTAGTGTTATATAGAACAAAAGAATTACTGCAGATCACTACCTACATTGCACACATATAATAATATACACCTACCTACATAACTAACTTCAAAAAAGCGCCATCTATATCTAAAAGGAAGAATTATACATTTAACAATAATGGTCAACATAACTCAGTGTTTTCATTTTATAAGTAGATACATACATAGAACATACGTATATTCTTCGACCAAAGAAATTCATTAATTTACACAAAGGAAATAACTGAGATGGCACGAGAAAATAGCTGAGAGAGAAAAAGGTACTTACATGGTGTGCACCCCATGAAGCCAGGGGACAACTGCGAACTATGGCAGGTCACTGAACCGACGGTTACCCCTTCGTAACGACGTAGTAACGTTTTGATTTTGGCTAACTCTGACTACACTGAGTTGGTATTAGATCACAAATAAGTAGAAAAATCTAAATGAAATTCAATAAGAATTTATCATTTTTATGTACATAATTGGAAACCCTTATAAGCTTTCAATGATCGGAATGGAATCGTTTCAAAACTACAAAGTCGACAAAGGATGTGCTACAGGTGGCGTCGGAGATGCATTGAACTCGACTCCAAAACATTCCCCTCGCGAGCACCCCGCGGCGAGGGGCGGGTGGTGCACCCTCGGCAGTTCATGTTTTTTCACACAGCCTGCCTATGCCGAGACGCACACAGCTCAGGCCGTGGACCGAACACATGAAAAGTGCCTGGAGGCAAGAAACTACGCAGCGTTCGTTCGCCTCCTCACGTTCGTTGTGAGAAGCGAATGCGTTCCCCATTGTTTGCTACAATAGGTAAAAGACTTATTGGAACTATTAGAAGCAAGACATTGTAACTATGGGACGTATTGCAATCATAAATTAATGGAAATTAGTCATATTTTGCAAACAGATAGACCGTTCTAATCAGATCTAGTTTTATAGTTAGGTTTCTTAGGATCAAGACTTGCTGCACCAAGTAAGGAGGCAGCGTGAAGTCATTCGAAATATCTAATTAGGTAGGTACGGGTGACATTAATAGCTATTTGTTGCTCGAGAAGGACGTACATTATAACTTTAACAACAGTTTTAATTATAACTTTAACAAAATTAAGCTTTAATAGCAATACGTACAGTAAAACAAAATCGTTAGTACAAGATTAGACGTAGTACACGTGACTAGTTAAACGGTCAAAGGTGATGGGCGTCATTAAACTAGTGTGCCAGCTGCGTCAAATTGTGCGTCATCTCCTTCTGCCACAAGCAAATAGGTCGCAAGAATGGTTGGCAATTGCCAGGTATATTTTATGCGAAAGTAATTGCAAACTGCAATTATATAATAATGACTTAATGAAAAGATCTTTTCTTGTGAATCATACATGACAAAGCTCTTGGCGGTGGCAAGCATAATGACTAATCAGACGAGTGCAGCCATCGCCAGTCGGTGCAAAGCCGCGGTACCGTCTTGGTCACCGACCCCTACAGGTTCTAACTTGTTACCATTTTGCTTTTTATTTCCTTTATAACATACCTAATTGGTTTCTTTTATCTAAATATAGACAGCTTTAGGTTAATCTGCGTCTGACTCCTAGACTACATAACTATAACTGCGGAAAATGTAGGGTTATTGGTATCTAATATTATCCAAGCTAACCCTACGAAAACAAAAACATTGTTTCATTAAAATATCTTGTGGTCAATACACACTTAAGTTCCTTTGTTAGACTGTTAACCATCACAGTGTCTAAGGAAATGTGTTGTATGTAGGTAAGTGAATTTGTTTCGCTCTACAACAGTTAAATAAGGCTTCACTCCATTAGCACACTAACAGTTTGGTTTATGACTGTTACTTTCATCTATTCAATTACTGTTAATTCATACTTGTAATAGATCTTTCATTTATTATCTGTATATATTTATGTAATTGCACGATTGCCTAACCAATTTTAGACCTCTAATTCTAACCTGATTTTTTATAATCTCAAAGTAAACACAAATTACATATTTATATCCCAATCTTGCAATTCCAGTACTAAATATTCGTTTTCAGAAGCCCGTTTTTAAATAACGTGTTTTAAACTTTCTTCTTTTCACATTGCTGTGTTATTTTTAATTCATGTTCAGAAAATGTATATACTGTTACTTCCAACACCACAAACTGGTTAAAATAAATAACCAGATATTAAAGAATGACACTGAAAGATTTGGCAGCTTCTCAAACTCAACAAGTGACATGATTTCAAGTGTATTAAAAGATTGGAATCTGGCATAGCAGTATTAGACATCGCAGTGTATATTATTTTGTGAAATGGGGAGTTTGTTGAACCCGAGGGACTGCTCATTATCGCGTCTGATGAACTCGTCATGCCATTGTTCCAGCCGGTGGTACTGTACACCGCATATAGGTATGTCATTTTGTCATTACACGTACGGGTATTACTTACATGCAGTATACGTATTTGCATATGCATACATCGTCAATCGCTTAAGTGTTTACCGTACGATTATTGATAAAGAACGTACCTCAAAGAAGTCTCTTCAATTTTTTGTTAATGGTACAGAAAATGACTGTACCATGATGAAATAACAATAGAAGCTCTTCTGCCTAACATGACGATATGTTATTGTAACGGTAAATCCTAAGTTTGTTGATCGCACCCAAGGTTGTTTACCACACCCCTGATACAGAAAGACGTGAAGTGAGAAGCAAGTGATCCCTTTAGATTTAAAGCCCAAGTGTAAACATTTGAACTGTCAAGAACGGCCAGTGAACCGGCCAGAGTGTCATTGCCCTGCCAATGCCGGTAAAAAAACGCATTGCCTCCATCTATCTATTCACTGACGCCACGCTGCCGCGAGACGTGTATGCGTATCTAGAAAAATCATTGCATATATATTGCTTAAGATGTATTACAAATGTCTACGCACACCAAAATAAAGCAAATAAATTTATGTGGCACATAGGTAATATAGATACATGAGTTTTGTTATCAAAGCCAAAACTTGTATTACGTCGCAGTCATTGTTAATAATAATAATATAACTCTTTATTGTTCATCAATGACATAGACAACAAATCAGAGGTACAATTTATGTGGTACACAATTGGCGGGCCTTATCGCACTGAGGCAATTCTTACAGGCAACAATAGGATGGAGAAAGATTCAGACAAAGAGATATTAATTCAATAACCTAAATGTAACCTTATAATTTGTACACACGGTGTCCTACCCAATAATAATAATTGGCCAGTATGTGGTTACTATCTAAAAGACTTTAATTAAGTAAATGCCACCCACTGTATGTCGTGTCGTGTCACACGCAAAACGGTAACTGTAGCACTTCCTTTGTTCAGTTAAATAGTGCAAAGCAGTAGAAATTATTGCTCAATGTGGTGATACACCCATAATGACCACAACCACAGCTGGTGTTGGCGTATCTGACGTATACTGGTCAATGTCTTCTCTGACGGTGTTTTTGACCGCACCAAGGTCGCCAGGACACCTAGTACTTGAAGTTCATAGCGCTTTTATATAAATTCGTGGAATTTTCATGTGTGTGTCTAGTATCGAAATTTAGCGTAAGCGATATAATAAACTAGTTATATTATGTGCAGGGTTATTAGAACGAGGGAGCAGTGTGGTGCAGGGCGATGACCCACAGAGCGAGACGGAACGACAACAAGTCTGAAGTTCGTGCGGTGGACGCCGGTACCGGCAACCGGCATCGGGGCACATTGTTTAATTTTGAATCATATTTCTTTTACAAGTAAATTGAGAACATACCTACTGCGTTGACAAAATAGATGCAAGCCTTGCAGTTGAGAGACAAGTAGCGAACTAAGCGAAGAATATTTTTCTGAAATGCCTATCGGTTTATGAACTGATAGAATATGTACCTACCTAATGAATTATTTTATCTTTTATGTTGTAAAAACTAGATGCTGAGCATAAAATATTGTGTGCCTACTGACAAATTTAAGGTCAACCACGACGTGTGCAATGCACGATAATTTCATATTCAAATAAATAATCTTCAATAGTAGATAATGCAATGTAAAACGGTCTTATAAATAACGTACACTTGATTCCAAAGTAATCATTACAAGTGCGTTGCTCATGGACTGGTATAACCTATTTTCGCTATTACACAATCCAATCTTACACAGCGCACACATTTAGTTGAACAGGCTCACCATTATAAAGTGTTCCACTTATTCATACGATCAATAACTTATCGAACATGTTTCCTATATTGCTATCTACTGCGAAAACTTGTTGTACGATAAAATACCAGTAAAACAACGCATTGAATGTGTAATGTATCTTTATTAGAATTTAAATGATTGTTTCGGCTATAATACTAATCTAACCATTTACAAGCTTGACGAATCTAAAAACAAAAGCCATTGTGTTTGTACCTAAACCAATTCGTATTGCGATGGCTAACTAAACTGAACGCTTTTATCAGATTATTTCCTATTATTATAAAATATTATTAAAACAAGTAACAAATACATAAATTATTAGCTAGCGATTAGAATAATTGAAACGTAGTAGGTCTGTACACATACGTAGTACAGATATTCTTGTGGCAGTGAATGAATTTTCGGCACGAGTACTCTTGTTAAATATCCATGACCTACTTGGGTGCTGATAACGTAATCGAGTTCCATGTGTGCTATATACCTACACATTTAGGTTAAATTAGATAGCTGGTAAATCTATCACATCGTTATTTGCGCTTATTGAAAAAAAAAACTCGTTTCTCGATTGCGTATGCCTATAAATTCACATATTCTAAAGTGTACCTAGGAATCACATGTCGGTGTTACTATACCCGCTACGCAATTGACGTATCTGAGTGTGACGTAACAAAGAACAATGTTAGCGGAGCGCTGATATAAATCCGACGATAGCGTTAGCAATGGGTGAAGCGTGAACGTTCTGTTATCGACTGTTATATCACAGTGCTGTTACCTAATGTGGTCTGAATTAACGTGTAATTGGTTGACAAAGCACCACGCGTGACGAACACTGCAGGAGCAGGACACGCGTGGCTGTGTGAGTGCTCCGGATAGCAACAGTTGGCCCTACAGTGACCTCAAATTAAATGAGAATACAAACGATGTACCTATCCAATACGTGGCCAGAGTTCGTACTGTTCAACTGTTCCGTTATTTAAAAGTTAAAATACATGTCGTGTTTCATATTAAATAAATCACATAACAATTAATTCGAAAATGTCGAGGTCAATACGAGTTACTTGGCAGCAAAAGCTTGCGTGGCAATAGAATAATTAGCCAGTAGGAGTAGTGCGACCAGTTTCACACTTGCCATTTACACACCTAATGTAACTGTTTACCAAGTGGGGAGTGATCTGCGCGCTTCTAGTACCGCAATGTCTTCCGCGTTATAAATATAGAATACGAAGGTCGCTTTATTCGCGTTCAAACTACACCAGATTGTTCCAATGCAATTTAAACCTTGGATTGCGATCTAACGGGCTACGATAGAACTAGTGAAAAAGTTTGTGCACATATGGTAAGGCTTCGCAGAGAAATAAGACACTCAGGGTCTCCAAATGCTAAACAAACACTACATTATGAAGGTAATGGTAGGGGAGTTTGTCACGTGGCGCACGCGTTCAGTTTTCCGCTCACGTGAGTTTCTATAGCTCCTTATCCGTACCATCGGTAGGTACTAGTGAAATATCTGAAGTTTTATCAGCTTGCTTATCATATTAAGATAGTTATACACGAAGATAGCGCACACCTCCGAACTTTTACAAGTGTCAATTATCTCATTACAAGTTTTACTTTGTACGTCACAAACGTACTATCTAGAAGGTTTAAATTAATTAGTGACAACTTGAAGTGCCTCTTCACTTATATCTTAGAAGTGTAATAAGTTATAACACTGCTAAGATATTAGTGAAGAAGCAAGAGTCAACTGTAAGTGGTTCTTTATGCTACTATCTAAATGATTGATACAGCTGGTTTCTCTAATTACACAAAGACAATTACGGTTGTTGTTGTTGCTACGAACAGCCGTACAGGGCCTGACGGCTCTAAGCTACAATGACCATGAGCCGCACGCGGAAGTCACCTCGACGACTTTGTAGATAACAAATGGCGTATTTTATCAGCGGCAGCGGCACGCGATAAAGTGGCCTTAACGCAAGCACGTATCATAATTATTTATCTATTAAAGATCATCACATTCATCACTCTGTGTAAAATTATGCAATGCTTTCCACGGAATCAGAATTAGAATCACATGCTTTCCACAAAGAGTTTTCTTTAACCGTAAATAATATAATTTAAGCGTAACAACTTAATGTTGAGGAGGCGTATAATAAGATTTGCTATGAATTTGAATATTGAAATGATAATGGTATTTCACCATTCGAGATTGAAGCATTTGAAACAGTAATATTGATTAATTATAAACGGAATGTCCCCAACTCTCTGTTTATAAATTACATGGATGAACACTATTGTTCAAATTACGATTGAGGATAATTTAAATGTTTATGAATTTGAATAGAAATATTTGGCAAATTCTACAGGTACTTTTATCTATCTAACTTATTAGTAGGTATTTGGAGAATAACACACATCTTCCTGCTCATTATTCCATATTTATTGGATATCTGTGGTACCTGTATATTCTAGTCATCTATGATAACAGTCATCCTTTCCGGCCATATCATCTATCACAGTCCATATAGGTATCCTTTTAGTTTACTTTTTTTTTTACTTTTAATTGACTACTTACATGGTAAGTGAACGGTTTAAGACACCAATTGATGGATATAGGGCATAGTAGAAAGTTATTGGTGGATACTGATAATTATTTTAACAAGCTCTTTATTGCATTTGTTGGCTTTGTAATTTTGTAACAACAAAAATTGTAAAACGTATAAAATTGTACATAATATCAAACACTTAAGCGGTGAAACTAGAGATTCTATAACATCATAGCTACTCATTGTTTGTCTAACCCTGTAGGAATACATCATGGGAGTATGTTGTGTGTGTTGCTCTGGACACTAACAATAGAATATGCACTAAGAACAGTCAGCAGTGCAGTAAGTAGGTATCCTACTCTGTATAGCGATTTATTGCGCGTCCGAGGTCACACGTGTACCGGACAATAATGAAACTCGTGCAATTTAAATGTTACATGCATGTACTCCAATATCTCGATTTCTTTTATCGCCAGTGTGACTTGATAGTATTTTTTATACACTGAGTTTACATTAAACAGCAGGGGCATGTAGTAAGTAATATTTCCGCATGTACTTTATTGCAAGGTTGTGATTTTTCCAAGATATTGCACGTTCACTTTTGTTTTATTTAGTACCGACTTTACAGAGGTATACAACAATTTAAATTACATAGATAAGTTAGATGATTTCTATCTATAATCGTATTTTTTTACAAAAATATATAATTATACATACATTCTGGAGCTATATTACCTACATTGCTTAATTTCAATCTAGATATCGCTGTGTCCTACAGCTTATTTATTTATAAGTAATGCATTATGTATTAGCATATCATATTACGTGAATGTGTTTTGTGATGAGAATATGGCCGATCATGATGATGATGATCATAAAAAAAGTTACGTAATAGGTGGACTAAAAGTGATGCAACGTACCCGTTGTTACGCTAGATGGCGGCTCGCACTACGCCGTTGCGTTGTTACGCGACCGGCCAGAACACGATCTATGCAGATGTGTGCACAGTTTTCTACTTTTGCCACTCATTATTTTTATCATATCTGTGAAGTGATGACAGCAACCTTATCACCGTACGCAGGTTTGGTTTATATCCATATGACAACCATTGACCTGATAGGACTGTCATTATCATCACATTGCAGGTCGTGTGCGTTTCGAAATTCACTTTAGAACTGAAAATACGTTCATCTATTTAAAATATATGTCCCCCTGACAATCCACCTCCTTGATTCAACGTCAGATCAGTGTAGCTGTAATTTTTTTAGCTTAGCAATGTGCGAGAAAAAGCACTTTTTTGAGAAGCGAGGGCGTGTAAAAATTTACTCTATTCATTGTTTTTAATTATTATATTTCTATTATTATATACCTATGTCCATGAAAGTTATCCTGTTTGTATATTTCACTAAAATATGTTACATTTACCGATATAATTCACTCTAATATGAATTGTAGTAACGTCCGTGTTCTCTATACATACACAGCGACAATATACCTACTTCATAAATATTTGCATTGCATGCAGAATGTTGGCAAGGCCTTGCTTCGCTCTAATAGCTGTGTCCTCCGCCAAGGTCTGCTCGATGACGTCACACTCCTACGCCCGCACGACAACAAGAGATTTTGCATCCACTTAATTTAAATGTTAATGCACAAGCCAGTTAAACAGTGATGTTTTTTAAAGACTACAACAATATCATGTTTTATAATAACGAATACAATACTAGCGTATCAATTAATAATTTATCAACTTCTTGATAATATTTGTAATGAAAAACAAAAAAAAAAAATGGGTGCGTGTACTTATGTACGCGCGTGAGAAGTTATACTTCTTTGACTTAATGAGCGGTTAAGCAGACGGCTTCATAGTGTTAATTTTGTGTCACAGGTGCGCGCGCATCTTAAAATTTCACTCTCATCATTTTTTCATAACGCGCCTAACTTCATACTGTTAATTTTGTGTCACAGGTGCGCGCGCATCTTAAAATTTCACTCTCATCATTTTTTCATAACGCGCCTAACTTCATACTGTTAATTTTGTGTCACAGGTGCGCGCGCATCTTAAAATTTCACTCTCATAATTTTTTCATAACGCGCCTAAAGAAGTATAACTTCAAAAAATGAAAATAAGTAAATTAGGTACGTATTTTTTAGGAGAACGTTAGATACTGGGAAGGTTGATACTTTTACATGGCGGCGTTCTAAACTCATAAACTTACGATCCATTGTCTGTTACGCTAGTTCAAAATTCTTTTCTTATGTTTTTATAAAGACCAAAAGGCAACTACTCAAATTAAAGACAACTAATCAAGAAGCAAAAGACGTATGTGGATCATTTCTTTTTTTCCAGGTAGAGGTGATGGTGCACAGTGGGCAATGGCCCGGTTGGCGTAAGTGGTGCGCAGGAACAGGTTCTGCACGGATCACATGTGGGCAGGTCACTGACCTTAGGGAGCTAATCCGAGGAGTCTGACACCCGTTGCTTAGCCGCTTGTCGCCCGCCCCGCTTATTTGGCCCGTAGCCGTAGCACAAAATCTACGAGATACGTCTTAATTATTGCGTCACGATGTTTAATTTGAGTTATGAAGATTTTTTATTTTATTATAATGATGATATTCATATCGTCATGTAAAATAACAATGAGAAAATGATGGCTGTTTATTTACGTTTCGATTTATTCTTCGAGAGAAAGTGGAGCGTAATAAAATGATCTACAATTTTACAGCATTATCACGGTACTTAAGTTGAATATCTGTTGCATTTCTTCAAATGTATTTTTTGGATGACTGTGTTAGAATTTAGAACTATGTTTCTAAGATACCAAGGGCTTTAACTTTGCAATAATACCTATGTTGAAATTTTGTTACCTTAAAATAAGAGATGAAGAATTGAATGAAATTTTGAAGCATTTACTATGCTAACTTTTCAAATCGATTAAGATAGGAAAAAGTGAATTGCTCAGGTGGGACTCAAACCCACGATCTTTCCCTTACAGGGGGAATGCTCTGACCACTGAACCACCGAGCCTCACCTGAAGCTATCCAAATTCTCCTGTACTATCGTCTTAGGGTGACGGTGGGAGCCATCTACCGATATTCATTCAGTGGTCAGAGCATTCCCCCTGTAAGGGAAAGATCGTGGGTTTGAGTCCCACCTGAGCAATTCACTTTTTCCTATCTTAATCGAATTGAAGAGACAATTGAGTTTAGTGGTATAAAAATATATTTGACTCATACTAGGTATATGTATAAATAACTCAATGAGCCAAGTAGGTACTCACATGGCAAATTACTCTCTTGGAACAGTAGGAGGTCAGTTTTTGTTTAGAAAATAGCTTTCCTATATTATGAAAAAACGAGCATTGAACAAGACGCAACTAGGGACTGGGACAGTTGGCAACGGTGGCTATGTGATAATTCAGCTTGGCGACACAACGTCTGGGCATGCTATTGTTCTGGTGCACCAATAATAGCCTCTTAGCAACAGCGAGCCGTTTGCGTAGGCGCCTGCTTCGATTTATTTGGCAGTGATCGAATACCTAGGAGAGGATATATTGCGTACTACGGTCCGTACGAGCTCATGGCTTCTCATTTGTTGAGAGAAAATAAAAGCATTTAACGATAATTGTCACGACAGGACGTTTATGGCAGTCACGCTCTATAGAATATTATTTTATTTGCAATTACCCAATTGGTTTGCAATCCAGATACAGCTGCAACGGGCGAGAAAAGTCCTAGGTCAATAAAAAAAAACACGAACATTATTTTCCAATTTCCATTGTTTAGTGGGAGCCTCTACTTACAATAGAGAAAAAAAAAGACGGGTTGCACTCTGGGAGTGCCGGCAGAAGTGAAAACATATTCTTTTTTCTTTCTTCGTTATATACATAGAAAAAGATAAAAAAGAACATACCATACCATACCTATAATATAGCGCTAATCATAGAACCTATCACTTATTTTCTGCTAATTTTCTGTCAGAAGAAATTAATAAATTATAAAAAGAAAAATAATCACAAAAAATTATAAATTACAAAAAGAAAAAATTATCATAAAAAGTAATAAATTACAAAAAGAAAAAATAATCACCAAAAGTAATAAATTATAATAAGAAAAAATAATCACAAAAAATCCCCGAAGGCCAGGTGGTTTGAACCCGATACTATCTGAAACTATAAGGACTTACAGTCGACGTGCTTACCGTTTAAGCTACGACGTTATCTATAGTAACTTGCAAAATACATAGTCTGTACCTAATCTTGTATGACGTCAGTCGTCGGTTACGGTTCAAAGGTCAACTAATCCTGACGCTTCCTTAACATTTTACACCCATCCAACGCCGCTAAAGAAGTTTTCACTTCAAAAAACACGAACTCTATTTTCCAGTTTCCATTGTATAGTGGGAGCCTCTACTTACAATAGAGAAAATAAAATGTGTATCGGAATTTAGTGGTGCAAACTGCAAACGTGTACAACCGTATTCAACCATCATGTATACGGTCAAAGTTGTAGATTTTTTATACAATACGTGGTCATTGAAGTTTTATTATCTATTCATCAATTCACTGACATTCAACCATCGTCCATAAGAATTAAAATTGCCACTAACTTAGCAAGCGCCAATGAGATTGTAAATAAAATGGCTATAAATTATTGCTATAAATTAATAATGTTACACGATGACTGACAGTCGTACTAAGTGAACAAAGTTTCGTCGTTTGTACTGACTTGATACTTTTACAACTACGAACTTGTAGTTATAACTTACTACCAAAAAGAGATTGCTCGTCTTTATGATACATAAAGCTCTATATATAGAGATTATCAACTTACTCCCTAGAGTCTCTCTCTAATCACGCTCTGGTTTGACCAATGGGGACTCTACCAAATTAACTTTAGGCTTAGTGACACTTTCGTGTGACTAATTATTAACCACTATCTATGAAACTGACTATGAACTTGGTCTTGGCATGATTTTCAGTTGCTGATCGATCGATCTAGTTTATCACGTAGTTGGGGCATACATTTTTTTTCAAACCCCACCTAGACCGATTCAAAATAAAAAAAAAAGAATATTAGCAACTGAAATTATCGAAATTATTAATATTCCCTCTAACCCCTCCAACTAAGCTAAATTGCTTGTGCTAGGAGTGGTTTCACTTCGGTAGTTTAATGGCCAGGATTCGAACCTGGGACCTCTCGATCGTAAGGCCGACTCCTTATTCACTAAGTTACCAACGCTTCTTTTTTCTAATAAAATCGATGTGACGTGCTAGTCATTCAATAAGAAATGGCTAAAAAATTTACAGTACGAAATTGACGTAGCCGAGATTCTGAGGATAAATAGGTCTCACGCGTAGTCATAGTGTGTAATATAGCCGTTACGTAATAGCCCTGAAAATATGTAAGCGTAGACCGAGCGCGACGAGTGTCCGGTCCGCCCACCACAAGCATTTTGCCGCCAACAATATGCACACAAGGTTATAAACACAGTGTGGGTAACGTGGGCTAATACAATGTACAATAGACACACACACTGAACAGCACTCCGGTTATATTTAATGGCAGTTAACATTAAACGCATGTTACACATTCTATAATAAAAGCAGTGACATCTCACTGGACATCCATTATTAGTTTTGGCAGATAAAGTCAGGTTGGTAAGGTGGTGACACGAATACTGGTTCTTGAACCAACAAGTTGTTTAATCTTCGTATTTATCATCCTAACATTTTTGTGATTTTGCTATGTTTAACTTTCTGTTAAACTCAGTCGAGAAAGTTTTCACATATATCACATTTTTTACTTTTATTAAACATCTAAATACATAAGTAGACGAAAACAAAATAATATTACTTACAAGTATTAGGTTAGGTATACTTTTAGATCGTCTTCATTTTAATTTTATTCTTCAAATAGAGTTTGAACGCAATATTGAAAAACAATGAAAACAAAAATAAATGTTTAAGAACCAAAGTGAGGGATATCAGTTTAATGTGGTGTGTAAGTACTGTGTAGGTATTTTTGTATCAAATTGTTTGCGTAAATAAATTTACTAACTATGAGAACTACAGTATTTTCTAGCGCAGTGTTTTAACTGTCACTTTTTAATTTTGACTTCTAAATCACATGAGTGTTAAGACGATGTGTGGGCGTCGTTCCTCGAATATTACTAATATTAGATATTTGGCATGGGGATTTGTAGTGGCATAAATATAACGTGATGTAATTAATTGTTACTTCTGTAAAATTCGCCATTGAACTGAAAGGACCAGAGTAAAGTTAAAACAAAGAATCGATTGTCTTCCGTGCTTCTGTTTGGTCCGTGGGCGTAGAACGATGGCATAGAATCAAAACAAAACACTTTTCTGCGTCGTAACACGAGATGCTATTCTCAAAATATCTCCCGTAGGACAGAATCTATGGAATTAACAATAGAATGATAATTTATTTCAGTGTTGTAGAATGTACTACAAATAGTCCCTTTTTATCTTATCGTTTCTCAAGTTTCATATAGAAATTTTTTTAATACAGAAATCCAAAATGTTAAACATGTAGGGTCCAACCCACTGAGAGAGAAGTCGCTGATACCGCTACGTTACCTTGGCAGGCGGTAGTCGGTATATGCCACCGGATAGAGGAATATAAATTAATACTATCTATAGGGTTACCTACTTGCATTGAGGAGTGTATTCTTTGAGGAGTTTATTCTTTTTACAAAAAAGGAGGAAGTTTTCGGATATTTGTAATCATTTCAGGTCCAGTATACTAAAATATGTGTTGCTCATAAAGAGAAGGATGTTTACTTCGTAATGTTTCATTTTATTCCTGCTCTTCTCTACAATCATTACATACTACATGCATGACATATTTAAGAAAGGGTCATGTAATAAGAAGTGTAAATAAGTCTTGTCGCTATTACTTTCATATGCCTGAACAGATTTAGATATGTTAGTATCGTTAGAATCCTCCACCCCGTGACACCAAGAGATTTTCATTTTTTTTATTGAATGAGACTTTTAACTACGTTGCCCCGTTCCTAATTTTTTTTATAAAATGTTCTCCTATTTTTTATTATAAATAGATACAATCAAAGCTGACTTAAGAGTGTAACTGAATATTAATAGGTTTGTAATAGGTTTGCTAACAGGCGATAATGAATATCGTCATAACTACCTGTAATAAAATATCGACTGCAGTCGACTCACTCACTCAGTCATAAACATTTATGTCAATTTTACAATGGTGTTGCATAACTGCGGCCGCTGTGCGCTCGGCGCGCCTTGACATTGTACGACACAGTGAACTGCGCACGTGGATCGTAAATTATATTATATTATGTGCACATACGATCGAATCTGCCACTAGAATTATCAAACGTGCGATAATGCACTATTGTGGCGAGCTGACGACCATATATTATATACAATAGGATTCAGAACAAGAATAAATTAGTGGCTATTCGCTATTTGAACACAAAACGTAAATCCTTTATTATGAATGTCAATGTTAAAGAGTGTTTATTTATTTAGTGGCTTTTTCTTATTGTTATTGTAGCTTTGCGTGATTTTTCAATGATAGATTTAGTTATATATACCTAGTTTAATTATTTATATTTGGCTTGTTAAGTTTAGGGTAAATATTTCTACATAGAGTAAAATCCCGTTAAAACAATTTTCTAGGGACCGGGCGAAGAACGCGTCTTTTCTGGGAAATTATAATAAGCGGTAAAGGGAAAATCGAACGTACTGCATAGTATTATCATTATTTATAGATCACGTTAAGTACATAGTGTAATTATGATACTGTTTTATAATAATCATTTATTGTTGTTTGAAAATAAGATTTCGATGCATTCGTAATAACGTTTTGCAATACGTCGTCACATTTACTCAAAGGAGCTACATAGCGTCTTAAATCGTTATCTGTTTATAATGCCTGCCAATCGTCATCATCACTTTAGGATTCTTTTTGTGTGTTATTCACATTCTCCATAAGGTCTTCAATTGATTGAATTTCAACGGTGCCACATTGTCATCAATGTAAGAATATTGTGGAAAACCTAGGAGTAGGGTGGGTTCTTCATATTCTCGAAATATGAAAAACCCGGGAATTATAATGACGTATTAAGCGGGATGACGAATTGTATTAAGCGTTAAGAAATGTATGAAAACATGTCCCAAGTTGCAGGGACTGGCGGAAAATTGCATATTATACGCGAAATTGTATTAAGCGGGTTCTACTGTATTTACGTTATTAAGCTAACGTCAAACTAGGTACATTATTAGAAGTCATGGGTTTTTAATTTGACATGATTAATAATGTATAAATGTCTCATTCATAACAATGAATCATGTTAAAATGAACATAGTAGTCACAGACCGGAGACAACAAAATTTATAGTTTTGACGATATTTCTATTGCTCAATGCAAATAGGCTCTCGGAAATAGAGCAGCAAGCAGTAAATAAACTTGCAAGACACATGCCACAAATAAAGGGCCCAATTAAATGTGCTGATTGATAGAATTAGTGCATAAGTCAATGACCTCTTATCTAACACATGACTTAGAATATGAATACAATAGGTATGTGTCATTTGATATCACTTTGCAATGTCACTTATATCTGAATCACTGATAACTGTGGCATAACTTTATGCCATTTAAGATTATAAGTCTATTTTGTTGACGAAAAGAATGCCTAAGAGGCTAAGAATGTTCTTGCCGATCTTTAAAGTTTAACTTCAAATAAACAAAAGCGTTTTAGTTGTAATCTTCAGAACTTTCATCGTCTTGGCAATTTAAACTTTATACACTGTTTAACTCAAAATATTGCAATGAAACAAGAGGAACGAATTTTGTGAAGATGTTCTACACAATTTCCAACGTGATTGGCAACTGACTGGCATTTACTGTTAGGTGTGTTTTCTGTTAGAATTGATAACCAACCACGTCACTGTTTTGTGTTACATGATTGGTTATAACATGAGAGACTCTGGGCCACTACTTCCCATACTAATAAGGTGTAAGGGCATTTCCTTGACTTTATATTCCTACCTTCTAAAGCAGGTAAATTGCTAAGTCATGTATTAATTTATGATAGAAATACTTATTCCACAGTAGGTAATTTATTGCATACTGTTACGAGCTGTGTACCTACTGTACAACCGGATATCCTTACTTGTGACTGTAGTAAACGGTGACGTAATACTGTTCACTAAGGATGTATTAGTAACAAACACCTGTAGGAGAAAGTGACCACTAGGAAGCTTTTATATTCCACTTTATCTGAATTGAAGTTAACTTCTAAAGAGAAATTCTGTAGTTTTCTTTCAAATAACAAAGAAAATGTATTTGTTGTGCTTGTGAGTCTAATGATTTATGATGATTGTTGAAGAGCATCTGTGCAGATTGACTCACAGTTAAATTATGCGTCACAAAGGATTTGACGATAATGATATGTCGAATCGGAAGCAAACAGTGCCATAAACAACACCAGCGATTGTTTTAATTAAACAATCGAATGTGGAACGAAAAGTTTGAATTTAGCCAGAGATGTCAGTCTTAATTTTAATCCTATCTATTAATTTTTTTAATCCTACCGATTTTTCTTTTGTCCACCTGATTATAAATGGTCATTACTGTCTATAAATACTGGCAAGACTAGAATTTTTTTGCCAGTTACAACTTGCAGAGGCAGGAGCCAAAAGATGAGAAGTAAATAAAGCGAAGCACTTTCGCAAACCATACGAACTATAGCAAAAATACATGCTTAAAGGAGGTACTTCCCTTGCCAAGTTAGCTCAATTTTGAAAGGCACTGCAACACTACCGCTTATCGAAATAGCGCAGACAAAGTACACTTTAGTTAAGTTAAGAGGTTAAGTACACATAGTAAAGTGTTCACAATATAGGTCACATACTCGATCCGTTAACAAAGCCCTTTTTTATGAAAAAAAAAACAAAAGGTCTCTTGATTCTGGATATAATCATTTATAGAATGAATGCGGCGAAGCGCTTTCAACTCATTGCCTAGAAGATTCTATGATATACATTAACGTCGCCTTATATCTGCAGTCTTTGTAATACGAAAGCGACCACGAAGTGTGTCACGGTCTAATTGAAGTCGTACTGGTGACTGGGCACGTTCCACACGACATATCTGTATAATTTTGGCTTTGGACCGTTAACGTAGCTCCGTTTCAATTTGAGCATTATATTGACAATTGGAAATACGACTCGGAAACATGAATGGCTAGACGATTGCGTAAACTGAATATTACAAAGAGGCAGGGAGACAAGGTCTCGTTTCACGGTGTAAGCTGACCACCAATGAAAGGAAAAGCAGATAGGAATTGTGTGTAAATGCTTTGCTACCTACAGAGCAGAAAAACCACGGAAACCAAAATGGATATATTATATTTTCACTTTCTAATTAATTTGAAGATGCCAACACTTTCGGCTCTGAGATTTAGTGATATTACATTATCAATGACAAAAACTAATGTAAGGACCAAATGACGGACGGTTGAAGCTAAGTACAGTACCCTCACAAGTTTTTAAATATTAATTTTAAACGATATTTACATTGAAATATAGCTATGAGTAATATAATTGATGTGAAGTATTTTTGTGATATTTCGAGGACTTGTTGTTATTGTAATATTTCAATTTTATTTATTATTTCATTAAAGATGTTTCGAGCTAAGATGATCGGTAACTTCAAATGTGTAAAGGTACTTCTGAGGGTGACCGAATACTAAATTATCCTTCATTCGTAATATTATGATCGTATTAATTCCCGCGCAAAGTTGACATGACGCGAGAGTTGAAATGTTACCCCATTCGGTTTATTACTTGGTTACATGGCTAAATAGGTTTAAATGAGCATGTAAACAAAGCAAAATCAACTATATTTTCCGGAAAGTGTTAATAGTACCATTCTGATTGCAATGAAAGTTGTACACCAGAATCAATAACAGTGATCCACGAGAAAATGTAGAGCAAAACATCTTTATTCACCTAAAGTCATCGGTATCGCATATGAACTTTACAATTAATGCTACATTGTATGCTATTTCTACATGTATATTTACAGTAATAAGTAAAGCCAGTAAAAAATATTTGTGACAATAAAAACTATTGGTTGCTCTTTGCCAATTGTCGTTAATAATGATCGTTTTTACCAATTGTGTCGGAAAGTAAATGCTGCAACTAATACACCACCCATGAAGAAAGGGCAATATCAATTATTACTTAATATAAAAATGAGACTGAGGGAATCACCCATTTTAAGTTACTTTCATAATAAAGTGTTTAATAGAGAAATATCTCTGTATAGAGAATTAGAAAAAAAATCTCCGCAAGTTCAATAAAAGCTCATGAAATAGTGCAATAAGAATACTTAACCACATTGTTGATCCAATCCAATGAAAATCTATTTCTTGTAAGCTAGTAAGATTAATATTACCAACTGCCACCAATCACCTCAAGCAGCGCCCGTTGACTAAAGCACATAAAAAACATATGATAAAGAAAAGATACACTTACTACATAACTTACCCTTTTCTTGCGAGGGTGAATCTCTTCATAGTCCATGTTGATTCCCTCGTCGCTGAAGGTTGACGAGGCTGGCGGCGGTGACGGTGTTCCTGAATGCCATGACGAGCTGGAACTGCTACTGGCTCCTGGCGAAACCGATGAGCGATCGCCCCATGCACCTGTTGACATTAAGTTCCCTTATTTAAAAAGATTCATTGATTAATATATTCAACTTATGAAGGCATATGAGGCCAAAAGTAGGGCTCTAGCCGACCTCACCTACAAATCGGTACACCTGCTGACGACGAAAGAGGCTCTGGCGGAGACTGCCCTGTCGGTGTTGGGAGGTCAAACGGCAGCAGTTCCCTTAAAAGCCAAGATAAACGAAATAGAAAGAAGGAAGAGAAAGCGGGCCCCGCGCTCCGAGGCGAACACCTCAGATGTAGCCAGGAATAACGTTAAATTTAAGTTTGCGTGTTAATGAAGCATTTTAATAGTTATAATGTTGCATAACTAATCTTTGATTGACAACCATGCAATTATTAATTTATTGCTTTTACATGATGGCAGCGTTAAATATTTTTTATAATGTTTATCAAACAACAATATATGCCTTTATGTAGTAGCTTGATAAAATAAAATGTAATAAATTACAAAACGGAACTTTGGTCAGGCACTTTCACTCATAAGAACGGCTATTTTCTCGTGGCACACATGCGCCGACGCATTAGAACAGTCGCTTGGGCTGTTCTCTAGAGCAATCGTTAAGTTTTATTGGCGGCGTGAAACTTCTTGCTTCTCCGCATTGATGTTGCGTAAGTTGTCCCGAGCAGCGGCTCAATGCAGTGTTAGTGAGCAGATATTCATCTAAATTGACGCTATGTACGTAATTAACCGACGTTGAATTACTTTATTCCAATTATAATTACTATATTACGTAACATCCACTTCATTTCGGCACTACATTAGCATTTTCGAAAACACAGACTTTGCAAGTGGCTGACCTCACTCGTACACCGTTCTATAGTACCCCGCTGAGAGTGTAATAAAGAGTCAAATTGGTTAAATAAGCTGCTACTTCCAATAATATGCTAGTCGAGCAAGAACACATTCGGTCGGAGCTCATCATGAGGACGCTGCTACACCAAATACCTGTCTAGACTGCGTCTAGACTACAGTCTAGACGCCATTTGCCTTTTATAAATTTTATACTAAATACAACCCCTGCCTTAGCTAAAATTCTTATTAAAATGAATAATTATTCACTTCCATTAACCAACATAGGTACATAGTTTTCATCAAAAGTACGAGTAATAGTGACGTTGCACAAGATTGAATAGTATTTATTAAGTACTAGCTTTTTTGGTTTTGGCTATGTCGGTTTTCGCTATAATATCGGTTATCGTTATAAGATGGGCTGTAGTGGGGCGTCTGTTTCCGCTTAGGTGTACTAGCCGACCCTATGTGGGTAGTGCACCGTCAGGTACAGGCGGCTTGCAACTCTCGCCAGTGGCTCCAAGAAGCTGCAGTGCTTGCAGCGGCCACATCCCGGTAAACCGCGTCGGCTCGCGGGCTAAACCTGGTCGAGGGGGATCTTTTCTGCTTTGGCAGAAAGGTCTTTTGCGGACGCCTCCCGCATAAAAGCACAGAGTCTGTCTCGGTGCAGAAGGCAACCCACGCTGATAAGCAACGGATCTAGGCGGATGCTGCGAGACAGCAAGGCATTGTGAAAGGCCGAGGGCGACGATAGAGGTCAAGAGCAATCGTCGGCCAGACACTGCATCCGTCCCTTCTCCAGTCGTAGCGGTTCTCCGTTCCACTGGATCAAGGAGGGTAAGGACGAGAGAGTGCGTCTGTGTTTGCGCGTACACTTGTGCACTGAAATATATCCTGCGCACTTGACCGCTTCCGGAAAAAAATGGACTCCGAAGACGTCAAGTCCTGTGGCGATGGGCAGAAGTAGAGAGGTCCGGTTTGATGCAAGCCGGGTTTTGTCTGATGCCTGCACGCAGGCGGCTCCGGGGGTGTGAGTACACGCCGTGGTCGTTTTTGCACTGCAATGGGGTGACAGTGTGAGCTCGGCAGCACCCGGGGTGACAAAGCAGCCCTTTTCAGGGAGGCACTGCTTTCCCCGCTCAGCCGGGGGAGGGGCTAGAAAAGGTGCCCTAAAAAAATGCTCATCCCTCCCAAAGAGGATGGTAGTAACCACGGCTGCCTCCGCATCTATTAATTCGTGGTCGAAGTCGCAAAGAAAGTAATAAAAATATTAAAACATCTACTATGACATTCGGCGCATGGAACGTGCGAACACTTCTGGACCGCGACTCTAATGCTTGTCCTGAGCGAAAAACTGCCATCTTATCCAGGGAACTTTGTCGCTATAATGTAGATGTAGCTGCACTAAGCGAAACACATCTTGCTGATGAAGGTGAACTGGTAGAGCACGGCGGTGGATATACTTTCTTCTGGAAAGGTACCGCTGCCTCAGAGCCGAGACGGTCAGGTGTCGGGTTCGCGATCAAAACCCAACTTGTGAAGTGTCTAGACGAATATCCTGTCCATATATCTGACCGCGTGACCACTTTGCGCCTTCACTTGCATAATGACAACTATCTTAATGTCATCAGTATTTATGCACCAACGTTGGATAAATCTGATGACATTAAAGATCAGTTCTACGAGGAGTTGACTCAATGCCTCAATAGCATTCGTCCCAAAGAACAGATACTTCTACTGGGGGACTTCAATGCCAGAGTCGGTCGAGATTATGGCGCTTGGCCCAGGGTCTTGGGTAAGCATGGGATTGGGAATTTGAACAGTAATGGCCAACTGCTGCTCAGCCTATGTGCTCAATTTAAACTAGCGATCACAAACACAATGTTCAGACACCCCGCTAAGCACAAAACCACATGGATGCACCCAAGGTCCAAACACTGGCATCTTATCGACTATGCAATTGTTCGGCAAAATAACGTTTCCCAAGTCCAAGATACGCGCGTCATGCGCGGTGCGCACTGTTGGACAGATCATAGACTTGTTATCATTAAGCTATGCCTTCGCTTGTTCCCGCCTCGGAGATCGAAACGTATAAAACCTGCGTCACTGGACGTGGAGAAGCTCAAAAACGAAGAGGTGCGAAATAATTATGTTTCAGGCTTGGCAAGTACCCTACCGCGTGACCAAACAGGGGACATTGAAGCTGACTGGAAGACTCTGTCTACTCATGTTTTAGATACAGCTGCGAATATCTTAGGTCGAAAAGTCCGGAGAAATGAAGACTGGTACGATGAGAATGACAGAGTATTGACAGAAGCTATATCGGATCACCGCAAATTATTACGCGAAAACGGTGGAAAGCGAACTAGCGGAAACGCTGCCGTTGACATCAAGCAAAGTGAACAAGCTCTACGAAAACTATCTCGGGAAACAAAAGACAACTGGTGGCAGAAAAAAGCTGAGTCCATACAGTTTCTCGCAGACACGAACCAGCTTGGTGAGTTTTATAGTGAGGTTAGAAACCTGCTGGGAAGTACTGTCCGAGCAAAGGTACCCCTTAAGTCACTTGATGGTGAGCATCTTATTAAAACTAAGGATAATGTGTTAAATAGGTGGGCAGAACACTTCAACAATCTGCTCAATGTAGATCGATCAGCTGATTTGCAACACATTAGCCTGATACCTCAACTCCCATCTGCTGATGAATTAGACGAGCCACTAAAGCTGGACGAAGTGGTCGTTGCCATCAAACAGCAGCAAAACAAGCGTGCGGTTGGAATTGACTTAATACCGGGAGAACTACTTAAGTGCGGCGGGAAGGAGTTGTACTCGTCCTTATATGAACTTTTTGTTCGCATGTGGGATGAAGAACGGGTCCCAAATGACTTCAAAGTCTCACGCATCAGCGCCCTTTACAAGAACAAGGGTGACCGTTCGGACTGTAGCTCCTACCGTGGTATTTCGCTTCTATCTGTCCCGGGAAAAGTCTTTGCCAGAATACTTTTAAACCGCCTTAGGACACTTTCTGAACAACTACTGCCGGAGACCCAGTTTGGCTTCCGACCTGACCGGGGAACCTGTGAAGCCATATTCTCTGTGCGTCAACTACAGGAAAAAAGTAGAGAACAAGGTCGTAAGTTGTACCTTTGCTTCGTTGACCTCGAGAAGGCCTTTGACAGTGTTCCCCGTGAAGCCCTATGGCTTGTACTTAAGAGAATGGGTTGCACAGAGAAATTTGTAAAGCTTCTCAGACTACTGCATGATGACATGGAGTGTTGTGTGACAGTGGAAGGAGAGCAGTCGAGTTTCTTTCCCGTCACCTGTGGGGTAAAACAAGGCTGTGTACTCGCACCCACACTCTTTGCTTTATACTTCGCTGTTGTGGTCAGGGAGGTTTTACAGAATTCTCTTGAAGGTGTACGCATCCGCTTTCGAACAGACGGCAAACTGTTTAATCTCGCTAGATTTAAGGCAAATACCAAAGTGTCATACGCCATGATCAGTGAGATTATGTACGCTGACGATCTTTGCTTCTTGGCAGAATCCCCGGAGGGCCTGCAAAGGCTGATGTCTGACCTGCACCAATCTTGTTGCAAGTATGGCCTTAGGATCAGTGTTAAAAAGACGGAAGTGCTATCCTTGGATACTAATGGTCGTGAGACACTATCCGTAAAGATTGGTGACGACGTGCTGAAGCAGGTTGACAATTTTAGATACCTGGGGAGCACTATAACAGCTAAGTGCGACTTGGACTCAGAGATAAGCAGTAGGATAAGTGCTGCCGCGGCAGCTTTCGGCAAACTCAACTCCAAGGTCTTCTGCTCACATGATCTGAAACTGACAACGAAAGTGTCCGTATACATGGCCATTGTGCTGCCAAATCTACTCTATTCCGCTGAGACGTGGTGCTTGTACCGACACCATATTCGTACACTAGACCGATTCCACCTGAAATGTCTGAGAAGTATCATGAAGATAAGTTGGTCTGACCGTGTACGTAACACTGAAGTGCTGCGACGAGCCAATGTTGGTGGCATTGAAGCTTACCTGATGCGGCGACAACTTCGGTGGTGTGGACACGTGTCTCGGATGGCGGAGGATCGAGTGGCGAAACGCGTCTTTTACTCAGAGCTCAAGGAGGGCAAGCGAAAGCAGGGCGGTCAACTCCTCAGATACAAAGACGTTCTGAAAAGACATTTGAAAAGATGCGAGATAGAGCCCTCGAAATGGGAGGATTTGGCAGCACAGCGACAAGAATGGAGACATATGGTCAAAACAAAAACTGACAATTTTGAGAAGCGTCGCATACTGGAACTAGACGCTAAGCGTGACGAACTTAAAGCCCGACCACCAGCGGCCATAACTTACAATTATTTCAACGGTGTTCTTTCATGTCCGCACTGTGCGCGAAAATTCACCGCAAAAATTGGCTACGTAAGCCACTAAGGGCGCATGAACGCCGAAACTTAACGTAGGAGTCGACAGCGGTCGCCATGACCGAAAACGGTCGGAGGGATTATTATTATTATGATTATTATCGTTATAAATTGTAGCCTTTGTGTTATTCTGACGTAAAAGCTATATTGTTGTAAAGTTTCATTAAAATTCATTCAGTAGTTTTACGTGATAATATTAGTAGGATACGAATATTGTGTTCGATGGGTTAGATTTGTATCTACGTTTAAGTTTTATTACGTAAGCATTCGGTCAACGCAGGTAGTGAAGCCTGCAGCTGCAGTTCCACCACGAGCGTCACGTAACAGCGCAATGACGTAATAATAAATGTGAGAACTGACGGACTACCGATGCTGGATCAGCGTCGACGTTGGTACAAGCGTTGGTAGCACCGGTGATCCGTGTCGACCGTGTCTGATGTGTGGTGTAGTCGTGTCGAGCGACTTACTGGGACGCGGCGAGTTGGGCGAGCAGCTCAGTGACATGAGGACGAGGGCCGCGTTGCATTCATTCATCTGGCTCTGCTCCCCGTAGCCCATGTCGCAGGAGCTGCTAGTGCGACGCTTGCGTGAACTGAAACAATGCAACACAAAAAGTTCATTGACTGCTACTTGAAATGATATTAGGTTTCTGTTTATATCCGTGCATTCGTGCATTCGCATGCATCATGGAAACGGACTCTTTAGATGGCAATTGGCTCTCCTTCTGTTATGTAGATCCAGAAAATATAGCGGGCGTAATGTTGGCGTATAATATAATTCTTAATTATGCTGTTTAATGTACACCTACAAAAGTTGACAGCCAGATTATTATGCACTGACATAGTGGGGAACTCTGTTTCATACCTGGCTTTTCATAAAACGAGGCGAAGGCTTTCAAAGAATCTTACGGTAAACTCATTAATGATTTGAGTAATCCAAACACCAGTACGGAGAGCTTTTAGCTAGATTCCCGTATAACCTTAAAGATTATCTTTCTAAAATGTTATTACGTACCGTTTCGAAAACCTGACCTTTTCATTAAAAGGATAAGATATTTATAAATACTTTGATTGAAGAAACATCAGATAAATAGAAGCTCAACAATGAATAAGCAAATAACTCTTTACGTGGCGTGGGTGGGTAGTTATGGTCTAATAGATGGAATCAATGAGTATTTCGCAGAACCGTTTGTTATCTTCGAAAAATCGATTATTAGTACGTAACCTAAAGTACCAGCTTGGTGGACAATTCTGATGAATAGATTATTTCTATTTCCAGAAACAGGACTGCGTTACCGTAATCTTTTTTACAAAATTGTTTATTAAAGTCCCATTTTAAATTAGGAATGACTAAAAGTGCTTTGTAACTTTAAAATTGTATTTACTTATTCAAAATTTACTTGACTGGTTTTTTAGTTTACTGAAAAAATTAAATAACTTGGTTAGATGTTTGATCTCACTGCCATAACGGAAGTCGGAAGAGGATATAACAATTGTACGCGGTATAAGCCGCGGGTAAAAAATAATAGCTTAATAAAGATAACTAAATTAACATAAGAGACGCACTACCCATTGTTGAGAATCTGTTGAACTCTCAGTTGACAAGTTCAAAGGTTTCTTGAAGTTACCGAAAAAGGTTCATGTCATTGAACAATCAACAAGTCTAGACTAGATTATTGAACTCTGTAGCGAGATGGCAGTGTGAAAAGCTCGAGGTCGCAGGGATGCGTGGGGGTGGGTGTTTGTTGCGCAACCGGCGGCGACCCACAAACACTAGACCTTTAGTCACATTAGGACGAAGGCTTTTGCTCTGACACTGCACCCTTCAAAGTAGGGTCGTTCAACTTGTGTTCGCTATTGAGTTGAACTCAATGCCCGACAACCACAACTGACTTCTTATGTCTGGCCGTCTATGAAAATTATAGTAAGTAGATATGCTTCTTAAATTTAGAAACTAGACTTCGGCTATAGGATAGTACCTATCCTATCCGTTGGAATTTATAATAGCAGAAAGGATTATGATAGGGGATGTCCACCGATGCGGTCTTTTTTCATCGATTATTATTTTAACATGTGTATGTAACAAAGAAACATGACGTTCACTCCTGTCAACTGATACGATACCTACGAAAAGATGGCATGGCTTTTCCTTTGGGTTTTTTAATTTAGACAAAAAAATCGATGATGATTTTTTTTACTGTGAACAATGGAACTGTGTTTAATCAACACAATGTCAAAATAAATGTTTATGTCATTTGTTCACATTTGTTTGTTATTATTATGAAATGACGTAGTTCTGACCTGTTTTATTTGTGAAGCGTCGTCAAAGAGTACACTGTCATTATATTGTAATTGTACAATAATTAATCAAATATTGTTTCCAATGAAGGCCTTTACTTACTACATTTAAATTTAATCTTTGTCACACCGACCGGTTACCACTATTTACACAAATCAGAATTTACGCAACAAGTTGTAAAAAAATCACCAGCCAATCAATTATTCTCTAAGCCCCTATTTGTGGTTACGTGCTTAAATTAGTACAATTCCGGGCTTCGATATCCCAGATGTATCAATTTTAGAGTGGATATCCAGCCTAAGAAACATTAAACTTAAGCAGTCCACAAAAATATTACATATTTATACATTTATTTGTTGGAAGGTGCGTGTCGCGACGTTTGAGGTAATTGATCTGAGCGTGAACTTGAGCCGGGTTCATTTCGGGAGGCTGCCGTGCGTCCTTGGCGCGGCGGCGGCGCCCCGGCCGGCTGCAGTCACCCTAGCTCAGCGACCGGCGCGGGGGCGGCGGCCCGCTCGTCATTCTTTATTAAATAATATAAAGATACATTTGTGATTCAAGTTTCCACGAATAAATTACGCTAAAGTTCCCTCAACTGATGCGTTCACAAAGAAATGAAGGTCGCGTGTTAAGAGTTTTTTTTGTTGGCCAATTACCAAAATGCTCGTACCTATCGTATTGTTTGCACAAACACGTAAGCAAGATCGTGACGGAGTAATCTGCAGAGTGAAAATAAATACATGTCTCGCGCGACCTAGGAACGCACCCTAGAGACAAGGTGTATTCACCCCGAGTCGTTGCGACCTTCCAGCTGGTTCGTTATCCGATTCCAAATAGATAATAACTTTTCGTACTACATGTACTTTAGGACATTTTAACATTATACAAAAACTTAGTTTAACAGGTTAATGTAACTATTGCTAATTGAGAGTACAAAAAACAAAGTAAAAACAGAATGAACATGTAAAGTTGTTACATGAATAATTTCAGGTGGTTAGATGGAATCGATATACTACTCTCGGTGGTAGTTAATAACAGTAGCTAGATGCAGTGTTATCAACCAGATATGATGCTACGGACAAAAGCGATGCTTCTCGAACTGCAGAAGTGACATTGAGGCTTTTTTGTTCAAGAAAATGTGAACGCTGTCCGATGCACTTATGGATGATGACGTGATTTCTACTTGTGACGTAACGATAATGGCAAATCGTGGACATTACGCATCGCGTTTACTCATGACGAATTGATAATTTGAATGTAGTGAGGGTTTATAACTTTCACAATAAAATACAATGCCGTAAAAGGCGTCACTAGTTATCGACGTCATCGCTGGAGGACCTCGGTCAAGTGTTAATGCCGTTGACAATAAAATAAATAGTTTATTTCGCCTCGGTCGGTGTACGGGCACGTGGCTGTACCTACCAGCTGTGTACACACGCTGTACGGTGCTCTATAGTTCGCACATAACATTGAAAACGACCTTGCCGCCTGTTGCCTGGCTACCGTGCCACTGGCTCAGCACTGATAACAAAAAAGTTGTTTATTACTCTCACCGATAGTAAAAGAACTCCTTCAGATAAGAATCGACGCCGGGGCTTATGATTGTAGGTATTACTGGTGTTACTGCAAATTGAATATAGGGGTGTACCTAGTGTAGCTGTAGCGATCACAACACAGAAAAAACTTAGCGATATTCTGTAAATACGATACTCATTTTCAATATCTTGATTTAATGGAATATAATCTTTTCATAATATATACTAGCTTTTGCCCGTGGCTCCGCCTGCGTGAATGTCGGTTATCGCGACTGCGCGTTTAGCCGACGCTATTGAGCATTAAATTCGCCTCTCCCGATATCCTCAAAACTAATCTTTCTTCGCCTATCCCCCCCTAAAACTCCCTTTTCGAGACAAAAGGTAGCCTATGTCCGTTCTCAACCTCTAATACACCTCTGTACCAAATTTCATCAAGATCGGTTCAGTGGTTTAGGCTTGAAAGCGTAACATACAGACAGACAGACAGACAGAGTTACGCATTTATAATATTAGTATGGATGATAGAATATAATATATTTGTGAATGCAGAGGAGAAGAGGTAAAAGAGAAGTTGGATAGATTGCAAGACGGTATGACAAGAAACTCGAGAAAGGGAGTGACTTAAAGGGAATATTTCCGATACCAAGTTATCACAAGGGTAGGTAACGAAATGTTTTCAACCGCAAGTCCAATAAGGTGGGTTTTACCAAGAAAAGGGACATAAAACCAACCTAAAGTGGGTTACCATGTTTTACCCAATGATTGTTATTGAGTATAATGTAAAAACCCAGTTAAGTTAAATCGCAATTACTTTCACTGGTGAAATCCGACCTTAGTCATTACGCCACGAACTAACGCGTTATTTTTTTAATTACTAAATATCTACGTTCATGTTAGCGCACATTGATGAAACTATTGTAATATAAAATACGTAATTAAAACCAAAAAATGTGTAAGTGAGCCTTGCTAGGCTTACATAACGCATGGAGATATTATAATAACAATTCGTTTCCTACTTGTCGAGTCAATGTCGTATGATAATGATTGGCCGATTTGAAAAACAAACTAGAGACCTTCAGCTCACACATTGTAGTTCGCCATGTTTTATTATAGGTGAGCTCGGAGCTAATGCGTTTTTTGCTACGTTGATGTAGGTCGGGCATGCTTTTTGTGTCCATAAAACCTTAAATCCGTTTTGTAGCGCTTGTTCGCGAGCAGTCGGCCTCCGACCTTCGTTTTTACGAGCCGCCTTTTGTCTATCTTTCTTCTAACTATCTCTACAACATATTATGCAACCGTCGGATATATTATTTTTACTCAATCGTGAATTTTGAAGAGTTACGTTACAACGGTTGCGTGTTCATTGACAATAAATAACAATAAAAAATATACTTGCATTTATGTTGACTATTTTACAATTACAGCATTTTAATCCGTCTACGATAACATTACTGATATATACAATATTGTGATGTTAAATGACCTATGCTTCTAGTCTACACGTCGTCGCACAAAAAGCTTAGTGTTAATTTCAAGGACTTTTTTTATACGATGAGATGGCAGATATAGTGCTTTTTGTAGTCTGTAAACTGTTACTAGGAATTTATTAAATCATTATTACAAATGTGCCTAAGACCTACAATAACATTCTAACATGGCAAGAAGTAATTCAGTTTATATCCTAGTAATGTATAAGTATTAGCTTATTTCACGAATTTAAGCCGCGTGGTTCCCGGCAGTGTAGAATTTGGGCCACCCCTTCTCTTCCCATGTGGTGTCGTGCAAGGCGACTAAGGGATAGGGCTGATTAACTTTAACATCAGACAGAGATGTACAGCCCAGACTCAGCCTCAGATGCATGGCTCGAGTCAACAATAGTGCCCGGAGTACGGCAATAGGCTCACCCCCTATTACGTGGGACCGAAAACAGTTTGACTAAATGTGGGTGTTAATTCACCTCTGCCTTACTCTCCGGGGAAAAAGGCGTGATTATATGTATGTACGTATGTACGAACTTTATTATTCTATGGTTGATTTCCGAGAATAATGAAAAGAACAGTTTTTGTGCCCGCCAAGAAGTGTAATAACCTGCAGGTAGGTCGTCGGAAAGTCAACTGAGAGGTGCACATTCGGATGAGTAATCATTTTCCTTGTGTATGAGGTATGGGTGTTCTGTACTACTCAATCCTTTGTTTAACTTTGTAAGTCGAGTGAAATTAGAATAAAAATCTGTTCATTCTGTATTTTACTTTTAAAACAATGTAGATACTCGTAATATTAAAATTATCCATTAAGTAGGTTGCATAATACTGAATAATTTTTGTAACACTTTCCCAAGGTAGAGCGGCATAACTGCACCTGCCGAATGAGATAACGGGCCTCCACAACACCAACGAAAGCAAACGTATACCCACCCAACGAGAAAGTGCCGCCAGCGCACCGCCCGGCCCGGCCGGCCCCTCCACCGCCGCGCCGCGCGGGCCTTCTCTTTTACATGTTGCGCAAACCCATACGGAATGTAAGTTAATGGCTTCTATTCTAACTTTGTTTGGTTCTGATAAATAATAAACGCTGTGTATACAACTTAGTCGAAAGAAATTGTTCAAATCCTTTAAAAAAGTTATTCTAAGAGCTCTACAATGTCAATCCCATTAAATGCTTACCTACATTCTGAGGCGTGTTCAAAATTGTTTCGACGGTGTTATTAAATCTATAATATAAATAAATGATGATCAAACCGACTACAGTATCTATTTTTACTATTATTACAAAATAAATGTGAAATACTGCTCACGGGAATAGTAGGTATCATTAGTATATCCTTGACCTGGTTGAAACTCGATGGAATTCTAACAAGTACAAATGACTAGTGATGGAATGTAGATTAAGCTATTTTTAATTTGCTTATGTAATAAGAAATGACATTGCCTTGGCTATTGGCATTCATGAATTATGGGCCATACCAAGCGTTTTGCCACCTCACTACATGACAGAGAATGATATTAACAGGCGTGATTGTTTTTCTCCGAAGACACATAACATATCCTGTTAAACTCTTCAATTGAGATATTTGGTTAAAGGGGGGGAATAGAGAAGGGGGGAATAGAGAACGGGGGAATTGCGACTATCCCAATTTAGAGAGATTTAATTAAATCCCTCTAAATATGGTTCATCTAAAACGGTTGCGTCTCAAATGTTTTGTTGTTATTGTTCTCAATTGATTAGGTATTCTAATTAGGTGGTAGCGTCAGCGTAGCATTCGCGGATATCGCTGTGTACTGTATTATTCTAGTGTGTGTGGCGTTCCATTTCGAAACTGGGTCACTATGTCACATGGCGGCCGCGCCAAGTACCAGCCAAATGCGACGCCATCTTTGAATTTAGTTGATTCATGAACCAAGCGAAATCGTTATAATTCACTGTCTAGCGACTAGAAGGTACCTCTATAATAGTATACCTAGTTGTAAGAAATGCTGTGAGCGTCGTCGCAAAGGCGTAAGTTAACACAAGGTAACGCTACTTGTCCAACGCCAACTAAAAGAAAATGAATGTTTTCAAACTTTCACTTTACCGTGGCCCGTTCACCATTGCGAAATTATGTTCACGAAATTTAATTTCTATCTTATCTATTATCATCACAATAAGAGAGAGAATACAATCTCAATACTCGTGATCATTTCCTACACGGTCAATAATTACTACATTCTCGACAGGTATCACTTAGATAAATCAAAAAGCTGAATGCGCTTTCAGGGTTGCACTCTTTTACAAGATATCTTTTAATTTCTTAAAGAGTTGTCCGAAACCAGTTTTATGAGATCACTACCTTTACATTAATCTGAATATCACCTACTGGCTTTTAGCTGTAACAAAATTTCATGAACTTCTTTTAATTTGGTTTCCATTTATTTGTTTATATTCTTAAGTGCAGTATCAATAGCCACGAGCAGAACAGCTATAGATACTTAATCTTATACATATTTAATCTAGCTAAATTGCATAACAATTTGCTGAGATCATCTTGCTGTTAATGGTATGCGTGACTTTTTATTTGGTAACGTTTGTATTAACTGTTAACGATTAAAATCTGTGTTTATACACTTGAATTGTAGATCCGAAAGCAGATCGCTGTTTTAAACGTCCGTTTAGTTGGGTATTGTGAAATTTGGACTGCGATGGAGGCCTCGCCTCTCACCACGATCGCGATGAAAAGTGAAACTGCGGCGTCGACGAGCGTCACGTCGCGCCACTCATTTGATGCTGTTTTTTTTCCGGTTCTACTGTAGTATACTACAATGTTCTGTTGCCACTGTGTATATAAGAAAGTGCTAGCTTAATTTCAGAGAGACATTAAACTATAACAAAGAAGCTGTTCTATCCGAAGCTTCAATGATACAGTGACTGTGACCTACTCTCAATCCTATTCAAAACAAAACAATTTCAATACTTAGCGATTGAAAGTAAGAGGAGTTTGAAAAGTAGGTGTTAATTAGCGCTAAGATGGTGCTCCTTTCGCTGGAACCTCGACCGGTATCTATCGGTAATTATGTAATCCATCAGAATTTTTTAATTATTCTCACAGCGTTGCATTGTCTGTCCCTGTTAGAGGCGCGGCGAGGGGTTCGAGGCGCGGGCGGCGTGCTCCGGCCGCAGAATGTAGGCAAGTGTGACAAGGACACGCCCGTACTCCGTGCTAACACTTCCATCCAGTTTCTAACGTGCTCGGTGCGCGTTTCGCAACGCGCGCCCGGCCCCACTTCGCCGATGCACTGCACACTCGCGACTCGCGAGCGATTACAACTACCTACAAGGTAACGCACAATTCGTGTCGGCAGTGCCGGTACCTAATCGAACGGGCCCGTAGCTCGCTCCCTGCAGATAGCTCGTATTGATTTATTGGATCTGGACTACAGGCAGCTGTGCTATCATTACGTTAATTACTGATGACCTACTTCCTGTTGTTAGGGCACGTCAGTTCGCAAAATCCACATAAAGAGTTTTACAAGGCAGCGAACGGGCATTAGAAATGCAACGGCCTTCCCCTGAGCTCGTAGCGAGGTGAGCCGGTAACTCAAGGCGAAATAACATTGTTTATTTGTTAATTATATTCCCTACTCTCTCTGTTCGCGATACTGATCAATCGATTCGTTTGACTTAATTAATTCATATTCAATTTTATAATTTCAAAGTATGCACTAAATTTGTAAGAGCGTATCGGTATTTGACTTTATCACCGACGCTATCACAAACATAATGTCAGCGTGATTAGTGACGTCACTGAGGTACAAATGACTCTATAATGCAACAAACCTTGAACCTTGGAGACCCAACTTACAATCAGATACAACTCAGGAACTGTTTGCGTTTTGAATGCGCAGGATAGAGGCGCTGCCGTCTCCACTGCGCAAGGTGCACCGTATGGAGTTCACGTACCAAGCTCCTTTATTAAGAAGATTCTTACCCTTGAATGTGATGTGTGGCGTTGATTTCGATGGTGCCGACCCGTCGACGGTCGCCTGCCATGTCAGCCAGTCTGGCAAAATCAGTATCCACATCTGCTAACCTAGCAGACTTGCGGGATTCCAGCAGTCTTATTTCATCTAGTCTTTTCTTTAATTGAATTGGCGCCTGCAACAAAAATAAAAATTCTAGTTAGCGAGATAAAATCTTCGTAAACCTGTCTATTTTATGTGGAATTAAAACTGTTATGAACTGAGATTAGAGAAACATTATGGATCATGGATATCATAAGCATTTAACGGCATGATTTTTATAAGGCCTTGAATTTATCTCGACATATTCGCTGAAAAACAGTGTTCTCTTAATGTTAAACAAGGTAGTGCACATTATTCGTATAAAATAGCGTTGCAGTAGGCAACTTGAACTATTTACGGACACAAGATCAATAAAGCCGACCTTCGCTCGGAGTGTGATCAGGGTAGGTGACGTCATGACCGGGTGGAAATAGAGCGAGATGCATGCCGTGTCACCTACTGGCCGAGTTTGTTCACAGATATTATGGCACATTATTATGCACTAATATGCATAGATAGCTGACTGCTTATCTTAACATACACTAATACGTGTATGCATTGATATCGCACGGATATTATTTCTTACTAGTATCTGGTATTTGTTACAATAATACCTGTGACGTAAATACCAGTTACGCGTAAATAATTGTATCAGGTACTTAGAACTGATTTGTTTTTAAAAAAAATCACAGTACTACATGGAAATTCCTAATACATCGCAATCGTGTCTCAGAGCAGGAAATATACTAGCAAATACTTGCTTGCTGGAGGTAAACAGGTTGTGATACTGAGTGTGGTAATTTGTAGCACTGGGGAGCGCATTTATAAGTTGTATTATAATATTATACGGGTATAATGCATTACTGGTAGCACTACAAAGAAAATTATAATTCACTTTTTTGTACTCAACTACGTATGGAAAAATATATATTCTTTATCATATTCTTTATAAGCTACCTACCTACCCTATTGCTTTAAATACTTTTCTGACTCCATATTGGTACGGAGAACCCTATCCTATAATATTCGCAACCAAGACAGTAAAGACTTTTTATAATAAAGATGAAACAAGAAAAGATACATCCATCATGTACATAACTAATTGCAGCATTAAGTATGACAGCGGGGATTTCCCCGTAAACGGACTTCCCATATTTCCTCAACCATTTGAAGTATTTCATAGAATTAGTTTTAGATCAGAAAAGATGAGTACAAAGTTTTATTCAAACAAATTCACAATGAATGAAGTGATAAGTGTGATAAGGCAATTTAGTTCCGATTAGATCGTGATTAGTGAAACCAACTTTTAGTGGTATAAAAAAAAATCTGTTCTTGCAAGCATGAGATATGGGAATTAGGACGTATGAGCTATGACGCATATGCACTATCACGCACGGGCAAGTTGTTTGTGTCGCGGCCACTCTCTCGGTCAATATGTACCACGAGCTGAGTGTTGACTGGTTGACATTGATTACGTTTTCGACGCCAGCTTCCTCCTACGACACCTTCGTGATTGACACGTTAAGCATCCACACACGCAAGTACTTTGTACGTATCTAGCATTACGTTCTATGTTTCAGTCTATACACGTTACCTAATAATTAGCATTCATACAAGGTGACGATTGTTTACATCTACATTTTATACGACACAAAACAATACGAAAGAAGATTGACAAAACAGTGTGAAAGGACAACCCGGTAAGGATTGAACTACGCGTATGTCAATCAGATCGAGGACATTTTAAAGAGCACCTGCAACCGGCAAGCATGTAGAAAGCAATTATGAAAGTATGTGAAAGGCGTATGCAGGATCGTAGCAAGTGGCAATATGCTACGATCAGTCGCGATCCTGTTACGATTGAGAAACAGGCGTGACGCCATATAATGTGTATTTGTGTATGTACGTAATACTATTAATTATCTACTAAACTATCACGATTTTAACGTGATCAATTAACATGCGAATAACTACGACATGAGCACTTCGGATTTAGTTTTAAATGCCACCTTTGATAATTGTTATTAGATTTGTATATGTTACGAATACTAATGGCCAGCGTTTAGCCTCGTTTTGCTAATACCCGTAATGACCTATTCTCCTAAATGGCGGAATGCTGAAGTGTCATACTATAATACCTACATTACAATGACAACAATATGAAGTCGTTTCGCCGTCATTACCTATATGATTAGTACAGTTAGCAGCGAGCGCGGAGCCGGTGATCACATCATACTTTCACTTTTACGTGATTTTATGCGAGTGTGGACGTGCCATGAGCCATGAGACGTAGATTGACGGGCCCCTCACTAGCACCGGAACAATGAAAGTTGCATTAATGACTCCACATATATCTTGAAATTATTGCCTGACATACTTTATGCTTCCGCACATGTGCGGTTATTTAAAATTTAAGAGCAAAATTCTCCACTTAAAACTTTTAGTTGTTGCACAATTTTTGTTTTGCATCTATATGTATACCTATTTTTTATAATTTAAAAAATATGTTAGTTATGCCATCGCAAAGGATCTCAATAATAAAATTTATTACGTTCCAGGAAACAATAACGGGATGCTTTAAAAAAATCAAACCACTAACACATTCCCTTCGTTATTTCCGTCAGATATCTATCGGCGAGCCTCTAGGCGACAACATTATGTAAAAAGTGACAACTATTGCACAATTGCTTTATTCGATGGCGAAACGGTCGGCTTTGAAATACCAGTGAAAGTCGCCGGGCCACTCCGCTGTATCATGATAACGCTTGCGTATTACATTGCGCTTTGTAAAATATTTAGCGTATACAGGGTTTATAATACGCTAAGAATGTAGGAAATCAAACATTATATTAGTCGCTACCCGTCAGCAAAACGTTATAACAATAATGGGCTTGTCTGATAGGAGTCCTTGGCAACCTTTCACTCAGCTAGCTGCGGAGTTTCAACGCTGCATGATTGCCACATAGATGTTGGGCGGTGGGGTGAGTTTGCAATAGTGTTTTTCAAGTTCAGGTTGCTCCATAAAGAAGACGGAAACAGTAGTGAATGCAACCTTTACCTTGACACCATTTAGCGTGTTAAACCAATACTTGCAAAATATGGTTTTAAAAGTTTTTATAGTTTTGTATTTAATGAGTACTAGTGTTCTAGTATTCGTTGCTTGACTCAAATAGAATTTTCTGTTAGATAACACTGAAATGCGGTTCACGGTCATTTGGACCGACTATTGTATTGTTGTCGGCTGTTTGTGAAGTCATTATGAAGCACAGAGATTAAATTTTCAGAGTCAATGTGAATGCTTTCGTGTCAAACGTAGGATTTTCATATCTTGTTATTGTAATTTTTAACTGGTTACACAAATTGGATTGTTCTAACTTTATAGATATTCAAAATCATAAGGGCTAGCAGGTAAAGAAAGATATATGACGAGTGTTCATTAAAAATTTAAAGTATAAAATTAGATGATAAATATCGCGCCCACTTTGAAAATATTTCAATTATAAACTAATATAACAAGGACGTTATTTAAATAACGTAGATTACTAGATAAGAAGAACTCGTTATATAACTCTTCCGTCTTAAAAAAGCAAATCGTAAATGATCTATCTATCAATATATTATATTCTATCAATAGATAAAATGTTGGCAGTATAATATGAACTTATATCGGTATATCTTCTTTGTGTAACTCCATTCTAAGGCCGGTTGCTTGTCTGTCGGGTGCTCTTGGCGTCTCTCGTTGCGAAAACTGTCCGCTCTACTGCGCATCGATGTTGCCGCTGCGTAAAACGGATTATCCATGCCCGTAACGCCTCCTCCGTTTTGAAATGCTATATTTTCAGTTAGCAAGCAGTCACGCCGACCTTCCCAATCCATTTTACACCTATCAATATTACTAAACTGTGACATTTTTATCAACGATCTCTACTACGCCTCCATAAAATTGACTTGTGTGCAATAATGTTGTAGAAATAAGATAATTTTCTTTGGATTTCATTTGATCAGCGAAAGCGTAAAGCAGAATGATGTGTGGCAAGTGGCATTGACTGCAGCATTGAGTCAATGGCTCAAGCGCTACTGTGTGGACTACGAACACACTACGAACGTATGACGCGCGTGTGACGCCACGCAGCTACGCCTTACCGGCCGGCGTCTTTCACGCCGGTTGCCGGTATCAACACGTTTTACTTTTTTTTTCCATAGCCATTTTAAGAAATATCGCAAGTAGGTACTTGATTTAAGAATCAACACTGTTATACCTGCTTCGATAAAGCAAATAAATGCGTCGGTTTATAAATGGATTATGTCAGACAGTTCTGTGCATGTAATTGGCATTATATCCATGACATGGGGTTCAGTTACACCTGACATTGCCGGAATGGGATGACAATGAATAAGTAATACCCGTGAGTGTCAATGATTGTTCATTGTGCTGGTAATTGTGAGTATATCCATAATTTATCTGTGACGGGGCATTGGCTGCAGGACAATGCGCCTAAAATTCATAACGTGATTGGTAGGGACAACAATAGACCACTTCGTAATGGTGTGTTCAGGTTTTATCGGTATAGTCTTGTCGATTAAAGAAATGCTACTAGTTTAAGTACTGATAGTACTTAGTGTCTCAATGACACTAAAGCTTTACACTTGAAAATAAAAGGCTAATCAATTTTGAAACAGTGTGTTCGTGTGATATTTTTAATTCTACAGTCTAAAATAAGATAGAAATAAATAAACTTAATCGTGATATTACTGTTTTTTATATAATAAAGTCCTACCACCACTTATTTTTTGTTTATACTTACATATTGTTATTAGTCTGAAGAATCTTTTGAAGCAAACAAAATAAATATAACATTTTCAAAAGTACTCGAGTTCTAACGAAAGGATTAATGTTGAATAGCGATTATTTCAACATTAGATATTCAGTGAGGCTGCAGTTGAAGTCACGTAGACACGCATGCATAAGCAATTTGGTTGTCGGTAAGCGATCGTGCACCAATAAATAGGTCAATAGCTCTACGCCCCAACTACAAGTAGGTAGGTACCTATTGTAGACAATCGGCCTATTGTGAAGTTGGAATTATATTTACAAAACTGAACTTTCAAACTGCTCACGTTGGTCTTTATCGCCCAAAAGGTATTCATTCATTACTAGTGTAATACACAGTTATTTATTGTCACGTGAAATAAGAGGCGTGTTATAAACACGCTACGAGTAACTTAATTTATACGCAGTTTACGACATAATAATAAACAAAACTGATTCTTCGATTGCCAATGATGATATCTTTTACCGGGAATACGCGTAATAAAATACGGAATGTGACAATAATATGTAGCGATAATTTTATCTTAGCGTTGATGAGCTGCTATTAAGGTAGGTACATTAATGAAGTCTCTACCTGCAATGTTAGTGTTACAGAGATAGCATATTGTTTGTATTATTCGTTGCGATTTGATTGAACGCTATATCCAGATAACAAATGAATCACAGCTGTACTTGTTACCTTTTAGAGATCAGGTTAATTTGACAACATTTGACAAGATGAGTGCTAGAGGTCGAACATATTCTGTTTGTGTCCTATTGACGTGTGTGATGTGATTCAAGGAAAAGTTAAAATACAATAGGCACATCAAGGCAGGTCTCTCTGTAAAGTAACCTCAACCGAGTAAGATGTCCTTTATATACATTTGCTGATTAATATGTGTTAACGTTCGTTTCTTAATGGCGAGAAATAGGCGCGTGGGCAGCACTAAATCAACTTGCACGCGTTGGCTTCACAATATTTGTAGATCTATGCAAATACTCGCCGGGGCGGCCCAAATGACATTTATACTAAGTGAATAATTTAACAACAAAAATAGCTACGCTTCTTTGATTAGGTGTCACCATTTAACTATATTTGAAACTAATTTAAATATCAGAAGGACACCTAATGCGAGCTGTACACGATAAGCAATAGTTGCGACTTTAAAAAAATATATATGAAATATATTTTTTTTTTAAAGTCGCAACAACAACAGTCATACTCTGTCATCAATTATGGAACCCCATAAACAATGTGCCTATATGAAAAGTTCACGCGAACTGCAACACTTAATCGACAGGTCACGTTCAAAAGATTCAGACTGATTACTATTTAGAATTAGTGATTCTTATCGGATGTATACGGTTAGGCTGATCAATCAATCGGCACGGTGGCCTTGTATGATTAGTGAATATTAACTGCGTGGCTTGTAAAGCGGATACAGTGGAAGCGGGCCACAAGAGCGCCCCGGCGCCGACGTCGTAACGCGCGCCTCGCCGCTCGCCCTCCACCAGCTCGCTGCAATGCCAACCTTGCCCCAAAAATCCATGACCTACATTTTATACGACAAAATGCAGCCAACGTTTTTATTGCAACTATTCTCCTTGGGCAATGCCATTTAATTTGTTGTTTACAAGCATTGACAAAAAAAGCTCTTACGCGGCTGCCAAATTGGCTGAAAGCGTAACCAATTCACGTGTTACTTAAAATTGTAACCATATTATCACATGACGAGGAAAATAAACGAATCTTTTTAACTACTCCATAAAATGTGAGTCATATTTATTCCTGTAACAGTTTACAGCGCAGGCTTACTGGAAAACGTCGTTTGCGTGAATTGGGTCTGGCTCATCGATTGTGCAGGACAAACGGCGGCCTAGTTGGCGAGTGCTAAGTTTGCAGGTCGCGATCCTAGCATCTAGGCGTCCCATTTTCGCGGCCCGGGTAACCTCACCGTGCTCTATTTCTGGATCGAGTACCCACGGTCAACAATGGTTATATTTATAGAACAGAATCGACCTGTTGAACTGCAGTTATAATGTAGTCACTCAACACGAAATGCATTTAATAGCGTACGAAGAGTTTAAACGCATTGTGGTATATGAAAACGGTACGATTAATTTATTGATCTGCATGTACTTTCTTTAATGCTTGTAGAGACAGATAGCCTCATTTATAAACTATTATTCGTATTTCAGTAGAAATTCAGTCCGTTCTGTTATTGCAGAAGGTCAGGCATAACTTACGTTCAAACTTGGAGCCGGAGAAGTACAAGACAGTTTAACCAAAACTGCTTATTTAAGGTTGTATTCCTGTTGTAAGTAGATTAATTTAAACGAGGGAAGGTTATCGCCCCTTTACTTAAGACCCTAGCCGGTAATTTATTCTAATTAACTAGTTCAAATTATTCACATCGCTTTAATTTCACTTCTACAAAAATTGCTGCCCTAAAAGAATTCATGTCAACTCCTTCTCTATTTACACTAAATTCTAACCGTGACTGGCAGATGTTCAAGGCGTAGCCCCGGTAATAGCAAACTATCAGTTGAGCCATATGTTATGTTGATGGTATGTAAAACCAGTGAACACTTAAAAGTCAAGGAGACTTCAAAACGGCCACGAAAGGCTGTTTTGACCTCATTGCTGATGGTAACGATCAGTGATTCTATTTGTTTTCGTCTTTATTTTTGAATGCTCAATCCAAAATATGATCACAATAGTGAAATTGGAATAAATTTGTCCGTTATATAGATAAATACATTACGAATTGTATAAAGTACGATCTTTGTTTGTTTATTAAATATGTGTCAAGGGAGAATACAGTCTTGTAGGTGTTTAAATAAAGAGAAATCTATGAGTCTTCATTTCTATGAACGTAAAAATGTTGTTAGATTTGTCAATGATTCGTTACTCATTGGTAATTTACTTTGCATGACCTTTACCATGGAAAGAAACAAAGAAAACATCTATACTGCCTAACTATCAAAGAGTTAAATGTTTATAACATGAGTCGCTACGGTGCTGCAGGAGACTGTTGTACAATTGAGATGGCGCAAGCCAATATTCGATACAGTAAGTCAATTTACTATTATGACAATGATTATGTCGTAATAGAGAATCTATTGAAATACAATAAATTGGACAGATCATGTAGGTCAGCGTCTGTCGTCGCACGCCGCGTGGCGCGCTGCACTCTCAGGAAATTGATGTTGCATAGCACTAATAATGATGCAAACTATACCAGACTTTTATCTGTCAAGTGGAGGTTTAAATCGATCGAGGTTGAAGTCAATAGTGACGTCACATGACGGCAATTAGAAATTGTAAGACTGACGTCACCGCGCGATTGCGAGTAATTCGCGTAGGCGCGACGCGCCGGTGACGTCACGGGTAAAATGTTACGGCCATGCCACGGGTACGCGCGTGTAGGCGGGAGCCGCGGGCGGCGCGTAACACACTCGATTTTACACGTAAATAAAATCACTCTTACGTAATTGAACGTGAAATCTGCACAAGGACGCAGCACCAATGTTTCGACATCGTAGTCTCTCAGCGTGATGCTATAATCGCATCGTTTACGTGCGACGCTTAGAAAAGTGAGCGTTTTACCTTGAGATGCCTGCAAGCGTGGTCGCCTCTCTATTCTTAGATATCAAAATAGTGCTAAATATATTTGAGGGACAGGCGGCCAGCACGCAGGCGTCGTGACCCAACCTGACCCAAAAACGGAGTACGAACCACCGCGCCCCGAGCTACCAGTTGATAACGGATACGGGAACCTGTTCGCTTCATGCGGTCGCAGCACACACCGCATACGCATCACTGATAGCACCGTTACACCGCTGACCTGCCATGTATAAATGAGGGGCTAAACTACATAATTAATGTTGGCATAAGCATATAAAAGCCATAACGATGTGCACCAAGATAAACTACGTCAAATGCTAATGCTGTTTTCCAATATATTCCTACCTACCTACCTTATATATATTTAAATGTCTATTTGATCAACGGTATAGTGCTGTTTTTGTACAATTATCTAATTCTACGCAAATGCTTTATTGTTGATGGCGTCATATAATTACTACTTTTACAGTTATTCATTAAACCTGGAAAGTAAACGGCTATCGAATTTTAGGATGGTAAATAAAAAAGAATAACGCAAGTGGAGGTCGGATTTCAAATACGGCTTGTGGTGCGTCGCCGCTGGTTCAATATCAGCGATTCTAGGTCAGTGGGTCACCATGCCGGAGTGGGCCGCTCCCCGCACACCACGCTTGCAATTAAACTTGCTCTTCATACGAAAACATTTCGAAATATAACACGCACGCAGCATACTAATACAGTTTTAGTAATACAGAATATACTTTAAGATCTCATCAAAGAATTTCAAGGGCTCACAACTATTTATGATCATAGCTTATTAATTTGTTTAACCTAGCACGCAGTGTATTGTTAAGATTGGAATTTTGTTTTCTTCCTTCTCACGGTCTTCTCGTATCCATTGTTAATTGACCTGTATGTTCAAGACCGCACTAAAACATGAATCGTTGTTCAGTTCGGCGCGCGGCGCACGGCGTCGCGTCGCCGGCCGGCATGTATGTTTATGATATTGCGTAGTCGTAACTGTAGAAGTGTTTTGTGAGTTTGTGACATTCGCCCACGTAGTAACGGTCTTGGTGTGTTACTGTTACCGAAAACGAGTTATTTTGTGTTGCTGAGTCAACCGGTGCGGGCGACGCGGTGCGTGACGCCGAAACCCAGCTACCCGACCCGAGCTAAGACTTAATTGGGAACGCAAGCAACAAAATAGCAAGCAAATATGACATAGATTTAAAGAAAATATAAACAAACGCCTGTGTTTTTCCTATTCGTCGTAGGCGAAAATATTATAACGTTTCTTGCATTTTGGGTATTACTATTTTTTCGGTCCCACGTAACCCTAGTTTCATGGGTTGTATGTTTGCTGTTGGAGTCCAGTCATAATCCTAATACCTGCTACACCCACGGGAAAAGATATACCGGCTATTTTATGTTACTTCGTCGGGAAATAAGCGAATAAAGATTCATGCCTTGTTCTGCTTACAGTTTAGATAAAACACATAAATCATGCAACTATTCCAAGGTGAATGCAATGAGGTCACGCTTAAAGCCTTGCATTCGCTATTCGAAGGAGGGCCAATATCAATGCCTAAGTAAAAATATAACAATGTTCAGAAGAAAATATTAAGTGCAAATTTTCCTATCCCCTTAAAGCGATTTCCTAGATGCGTCTAAACTTTACGTCCGTCGTCGTTTGACTTCTCAACTTCAAGAGAAAAGTCTGCAGTAGAGACTCGACCATTAGCAGGTGCACCGACTAGCAGGCGAGGTTGACTTGGGCCCCAAACGTATTGAGTCCTACCACTCAGTGCTCCCTGGTCACCATATATATTACGTACTAAGAAACTCATTCAACCTTATATCGAAAATAATAATTTTAGAACAAAATACTAGAAACCGTTCGATTAAAATATAAACAACTGAATTGGTCTAGGCGGGGCTCGAACCCGTGATCTTTGCCTTACAGGGGCAATGCTTTGACCACTAGCAATTTTAATCGAATTAAATATTTAATATCAAAAAAATGCTTAAAAATTTAATTCAAACAAACCAATTTTGAAAGCTATTACTTCTTACTTAGCATTGAGTAATGCTGGCAACCGACTCTACATATTTTCTTTGCGGGGTGAATAATTATATTCAATTTGGATGATTGTTGTTGGTTTGGTTACTTTGTAACCATTGTAGAATTTTATAACAACCTTGTTTTGCTGTTATTTCAGTTCTGTGTTGTTTTTTTCAATCGTGTGGCATCAAAAAAGGGTCTGAACGAAAATAATACTATGTTACATAATTTTTCCGGGGTGGTGTAATATTCCTTAGTAGTTGTAGGTTGTATAAATCTATATACTCGTAATTATGTTTGAATGACCAGGGTAGACTGGCCGAAATGTCAGACAGGTCAAAGATATAGACATACCTATCTATATACCTATACCACGGTCGCGTTTATTGCCATAAGAGAGTAGTCAATTAGAAAGTTTAACAAACGCATTGTCCCCCGATCGATACATTTGTTAAACTATTCATTTGTGGGTCTTTGTGAGGAAATATTCCCTATATATAAACATGAAAAATCCACTCAATCGTTGAAAATTTCTAAAATGATATAAAAGTACCTTAAGCGCGAATAATGTTACTCCTTTTGAATGCCGGTTAACGTTGAAATAGACAGAGCAAAGAAACAACCTTTTAAAAGCGAATAACGGTTTTGTGACAACATTAAATGGTCAATCATCTCAGTTTCGGCGCCACATTTGGGTCGAATACATTACGCGAACTATTTTATCACCAAGCAGGAGAATGATCTGACAAGCTTTTATTATTTGTCAAGGATAACTGTTTCAGACAGTTTTGAATTTGTAATTGAAATCTACATAGTGTTGTTGATCCTACGAAACATTGTTTACTACAATTTTTTCTATTTTAAGATTTTATTCCCGTTCATAGAAATTTATTATTTGATTTTTAATAGTAAAAACTTGATATACAATGTTATTGTTAGGTTATAAAATAGGTCAAATAAGTGTTATGTAATCGTTATTCAGACCGCAAGAAACTGGTACTAAAGAGAATTTAATTATCTTCATTTTTCAGGTAAGACTATGTAAGCTAAAGGGCTTATATTGCCCTGTGGTGCTAGTATAAAAACATAACAAAATACAAGTTAACCAAAGCCTTGTTTTCAAATAAAATATTAAACAGGTTTGTAAAAAAAAACTACGAAACCTTTTTAGTTTACATACCGAATAACCTTAATCACTAAACCGTTAAGTGTAAACGACCATCGAGTCATATATTTACCTCACCGTAAACTAAATAGACATGATCATCAGATTAACTTAATCAGACATTGTGAAATATTAGCACCTACGCTGATTATACATTACATTGTATAATATATGTTTCTGTTATCATAACTGATACATATACAAATACCTATCTTTATAATCTGTGGCCCGGTGGTTGGATCGGCTTATTTCCCGTTCATTTCAAAGTTACCTACTTACATTTAATGCTTATTAAATTCACAGTGAAAATATATTATACACAACTATATAACTGTTTTACATAACTCAGAATAAAAGTGTATGTACTTTAAAAAAAAGCATTGTCTAACATTTCAGAAAACTCTTTTAGAAATTTTCTCTCAAAGAAAGTTTAGTTACCGTTACTGCGAAGCTATTAATACAAACACTATTTCCGTATTATGGAGCTCATATTACCAATATTACGTTTAAACTGTAAGGTAATTTATCTCATAGTCATCATTCGTAACATCGAATGCATCAGCTATGAATGCAAAATGAATATTATAATCGTTATAAAATGAGATTGGACGCAACATGCAACAAGTTTTTTGAACATCGCGTGCATGTTTTGAACTAGACATACTAATATATCAGACACCGCTCATTCGGCTACAGTGATACGGTAATAGAAATTCCTTTACCATATTTTAGAGATGAAGCTTTCTATTAAATGTTTATTGGTCTGTCAAAAATAGGTGAGATTTAATCATAATAATGAGATAGTTTTTTAAATGTGACCGATCAGTAAAGGGCTTAATGTTGACGGGTAGTAAAGATCAATAAACATTGGACTAGGAAGGTACAGTTATTTAAAAATTGCTAAGCTAAAAGACCCGTTCATTTATAAATGTTACATGGAGAGCCAGTACTCTAAGTAAGCTATCAGCCTCTTAAACGCGACTCGTTCATACAAATCTCTATCAGCTTTATCTTATCAACCTTGATTTATTTAGAAACGGTGTCACGAGACAACTACAGCCGTGAATTTGCTCAAATACGTCAACTATGTTGCTTTTGTCACTATCCTGAAGTTTACGAGTATAGATCGCTGAATGAATCTGTCAGAATTTCTTCGTTATTTTAGTCTAAATTGTTAACATACTCCACGTCGTTAACATAATCTATTGTTGAGATAATCTAATCATGAATAATGCTAGTATTATCTTACATAACTTAACAAAACAATTACTGTTCCCTCGCTGTCTAGCTTCTGCTGAAGACTTGAGATGATATCTATTTTATGCGGATATGTGAGTCGGATATATTTCAACTTTCGATGGGTAAAAGTGTAGAGGCAATATTTGCCTATATTACATGCTGCACTGGTTTACGAACTGACTCGACTCATGACTTTATACCAAGTAATGTAGACCAGTCCTAGTCCAATCGCACTTCCAGACATAGATTTATTTAAAATTTTGCGTACATAGAAGAAATCGATGACAATGCAATAATTAAAAATGCAAAGTATACATTTAGTAAATAACGCCATCATGATCTAAAAGTTAAACATAATTCTAGGTATGTTGCAGAAGCGAGGAGCGCTTAATAGAATTGAAGTTAATACCTACAAGTGAGTAGAAAGCATCCCACGCATTTCCTACATTTATTTTCTACTTCATTTCAGCGTATTTTTCTTGTTCTTGGTCACGGACGATGCAATTCAAATAAAACGTCTGGTAAACATGTTATCGGGGTCTTGTAAATATTTTCGTCATTGGGCCAGATTTATATCTAATGTATTTTATTTCTTACACGTTCTACGTCATTATATGTTCGGGGAAATCTGTGTTGAAACGACAAGTTACCAAAAGTAAAGATTAGGTAATCTAACTTGTAAAGCGCTTATAGGCATGTTCTCTCTCTAGACCTGTGATTAAGTATTGGCATATTGTAAAAGATATTTATTGAACAAATCGTCACGTTAATTAGATCAATTACACGGTATGAGTGAGTCGTGAGGGATGAGTTGTTTTCTTTTCTTGTTCGGTAGTTCCGTTTATACGTTCAATAATGAAAACGAAATGCAACAGCGAATGAATCGAGGACAATAATAAATGCCGGGATTCCCGGTGTTTACGGTAAAGTGAGAACGGATTTCGAGATCAATGTGTTATTACAGATTCGTAATATGGTATAATAATTCACCAAATTATGGTTGTACAAGAAAAACATAAACAGAACACAGTCTGAGTGAAATTTTCGTCAGGCACGCGACCGCTCCACGCTACGGTAACCGCCATGAGCGTAAGTGTCTTCATTCCATCGAAAAAAAAACTTTAACTGGACTGGAAAATCTAGAAAACACATTTATAATTCGCTTTTGAGTCGTAACTACTTTCGCTGATATATTAGTTATGCGGTATTAATTACTTGTTGGCAAGTGATTACTGTTTACTGCCTCCACGAAGCTATGCTTACTAGTTGCTAGTCATACAAAGTAATAATTTATTTCATTTCATGCACGCGCGTTGCCATTACAATTCTATTTTACATGCCACTTTACTACGTTTTACTGATCCTATACGTCCCGGTATACGAGGAAAGTACGGGTATACAGGGCATGTCCCGGTTTGAAGCATTGCACACCCCGTAAGCAAATACGTTGACCCAGTTTGTAAAATAATAGAAAGTAAATTCAGTAAGTAGATCCAGCAAAGTTATAGACGGCTCACAATATAAATTTAATAGTCTAAAATTATTTATTAAAGATGATTATACTAAATTGATTCTAGTTTAAAACATGGATAGTATTTAGTAATTATGCCAATCCAAATGTCTCAGTCAGCATTCATACTTTAGAGGCAGGTCTATTATACTCACAAGCTACCTAGCTATTATTAATCGGTAAGAGCATCAACGTCGAGTTATTTGGTATTCATTGTTGAGTAACAGCTAATGACACCAATTATCCACTTTAAAATGGCAAGCTAATCGATATACTTCGATTACTGGGTTTATTTCATGACGGGAAGTTAGTATTAAAAATAACGCAAAACGTGACCTTATTAATTAAAAATAGTAACTACTTCAGACCAGTAATTTGTTCTTTATCAAATTAGACTTATATTTAGACTTAAATTCCACTACCTAATATAAAGATTTAGTCCTATAGCGAACTAGTCATATTGATACCTTGTCTTATTGAGAAGTAGTCCTAAAGCTTCTAACCCAAAAAATGTTATGAACAATTTTCATATTTCTGAAATGGCAAGTATGTTGTTATGACTTATGACACAAGTGTAACAATAGTTTATGTAGTTCATGGTACAACTAAAGTGAATCTGAAACTGTAGCTGTACATTCATGGACAATGCAGGTGTGAGTGGTACTTTCACACTCGAAGCGGACGTCGAAAATCGCGGCGTGTCGCGTCGCTTGTGAGAGTCGATCTCGTAAGGGTATTCGCTCATCGAGACGGTTGCGGCAGCGTTCGCGTCGGAAAGGCCCGGGTGCATAAGCTGCGCATCGCAGCTATGTTTACTCTAGTAAAAATTTTAGTGCAGTCATCGCAATGCTATTGAAACTCATGGTCGAAAAATGGTGCGGGCGAGAAAAAGGCGTGGTGAGGGTGCGATAATATGTCATTAGTACGCCACACGCAGCCTTTCGAATATAAATCTATAAAGATATATCTATGAACCTCTCTTGTCGTAATTTTGTAGATATTCAGAGTCCATTAATTTTTTAAATAATTTTATACAACTTTAATTATGTATAGTCTCTGAGGGAATTATATGGAACGAATTGGAAGTGAGAAACTTCTCGAACACTGATTACCCTGATGACGCGTGACGCGACGCTACCGCGTAATCTTTTCGGCTTAGCAGTGGGTACTGTCCCTTAAACCTTGTGGACCGACTTCGCTACCACGACACAAGCTCGCTACGCGACGTAGCTGTTTATGACCTCCGCAAACGAAAGGCGTTTAGCCGGTTACCGGCATAGGGGAAATCGGAATACAGTTGCGTAATTACAAACACAACATTCACAACATTCAAATGCTGTTATGATTTTGTTCTCACAAAATAAAAAGTTCCGAGTATTGCTATTCGACTCAAAGACGTTCTTGGCCGATAAAGTAATTCCATCGGACATTAACGACTGTGTTCCACTTACCGGCGGACAAGCCCGCGGTAAGGTTAGCCGGTGCTGGGCCGCCAGCGCCACCGGCTAACGGTATGACTGTCGGCGCCGCGCGCACGTGAAAATAATTCTTGAAGCGATTTTGTAACGAATACCGCTACTCGGTTCCGGGCCTGCTGGTGACCTTATTTCTTAGCCGAGCACTCTTTATTTTTATACGAGTATCTTATTGCCTGACGTTATTATGGCAGAGCATTTATACTGGCATGTTATTTTAAAGTAACAACGAACATCTCGTGCGACGGTATTGTAATATTTAATTTAATGCCTTCTCGTGAGCTGCACTGTAGAGATATTAGAATGTAAGATACGTACCGAACGTTATACGATTTATGTGTTATTATTTGTTGATTACGTAATTCTTCTCTGTCCGGGTATACCGGTAAAGTAATAATTGTTTACGAACATGATCACTGCGGTCATGGTAGTGAGTCAGCGAGAGGTTTCGATCGTGTGTCGGAATGACAACATGTGGAGCGTGTTTGTCGATATAACACTCGTGCGCACGGAGCGGTGCCTACCTGGGGAATACCGCACGTCATTTCACTGATATCTAATTACTACTATAATAAATTGCGTATTTTCAAGAAATGCTGCTTTACGCATTTTAACTAAGAGTAGGATTATCAGACGCCTTTGTATAGACATTGCGTGTCAACTTCAAGAGCAAGACCTTCGAGTAGGGTATTCAAAACCAGAAGCATATTAATTACTTGCAAGTACATATTGTTTATTTTAAAATGCTATTTAATATGCATGTTGAAGATGCGAGTGCGATGGATGGTTTTTCCACCGAGTATATCATAACATCTTCTAGACTAATAATTTGATTAGTTAAAGGTTATTGCACTTAGTTTTCATTATTTATACACTAAACAGGTGGAAAAAGTAGTATATTATACTTTAATGATATAAAACAGAGTTTTTAGATTAACAATATGAATATTTTTTGTTGTTTAATATTTTTTTACTGGCCTTACAAAAATTTAAGGTGTCGCAAGCGCGATCGTAATGAAAAGTCGTAGTACTATATATTTGGTTTTCTCCTTCACTTATTAAAACAAAACAAACAAGCGTGCGATTGCGTGCTATCTATTAAGTTGTTTTCATGAAGTGCGCCGCTGTATCTATCTCGTGGTGACGCAAAAACGTGTTTGATATACATGGGTATTAATAATGGCACAATACACCGACATTCCAACTAGTAAACAAGTGTGTAGCTGAGTTTACTTTACGTTCTTTGTTGTCAGTTTTATTGTGAACGCTTTGATCATTCTATATTCAAATGAAGTATTAACATTTGATAAATTCATTTGAAAATACTTATTTACAAGTTACGCGTGGATAAATTACAGTGCGTAAACAAAGTACATGTCATCTGTATGAATTAACTAAAATGCTAGCGGCTCGCTCGCGTCACGGTGGTATCGCGTGCTACGTCACATTTACGCACAACGGCACAAGGCCTGCGCTCGCGCACTGACTTCCTTGTTGTTATTGTAACATCACTGCGCCATTACTTTCTAGCTGTAGATTGTAGAGAGAATAGCCATACAAGTGGTTGTTTTGTTACAGTTAGACTATGACGTGTACAAACAACACTTAATGAGTAATCATTTTAATCCCTTTGTTCCGGAGTACCGTTAATGTTTCGCCCTAAATTCCTTATCGTTTAATTTTGTTTGTTTTACGACATAAAACTTGTACCGTTTAAATTTATTCGCCATCGCAGTATCGATAAAATAACGATACTTTGGTAATATTATTTGTGACGCAGTATAATTTATTCTTTACTAGATTATTCCTGTGGCTTTGTCTGTTATCGCAGATGCGTAGCATTTAACGCGTTCAGAGGTTTAATAGGGAAGGATATCATATCGAGCTAGGTTCATATAAATGGATTGGCCACTGCTAAGAATGACCCCTGGAATACGCATACTTTAAAATTCGTTGACTCCACTTCTAAATTGGCCTTTGTTTCCCACAGGAACCTCTTGCTGAAATAAAAAATACAGTACATCTACTTTTGAGACGTTTAGGCGTCCTTAAATTACGAACAAAAAACTAACTTTTACCTTTATAACACTAATAGACCAAACGTGTGTGTAGAGGATACAAAAAACAATGGCTGTACCAACCTTCAAATGAATCAGTGGGATAATATAAACATGAATATTGCATACAAATTATAAACGGAGATAAAGGTGCTGGATGATGACGCATTGTTGTGAGTGGTGAGCGCGCGCCGGCCGGCGACCGGCGACCGGCACCTCTACGGTCCCACGCGTCGATGGAAAACTACGTATACACCACGATACTCACATTTAATCTAGAACAGCCGACGGAGGTTGATTACTGTAATCACTGGCTACCTGTTACTTGACGCGCAGTTATACGCTGCTGTCTATTATACGTGCTATAGCCACGCCGACATGAGCGGATGTGCCTTTTTTTTTTACTGTTGTTGTGGAACAAAGTGTGATGTTCCCGGCAGGAAAACGCCGGCCGGCGAAGCGGTTGACGTTTGTGTTCTCTGTGTAGTTTCGACATCGCTAGATGGCGTTGTACGGCTTCCACTAGCTCACTAACCATTCAAATACAGTACATTGATGTTAAGGGATAGGTACTACTTGCTCGTTTAAGCCTCCTTGCTCGTGAAAACTCTATTATATATCTAAAGAGGTCGGCAGTATTTACACTTGTCTATACAACGGAAATTTCCCAAACACGGACGAGAAATCCCTTTTTGCTATTATAGGGCTTCCCCAATCGTTGTAGATATCCCTTCTTCTCTCAACAAGTATAACAAGGCAGCATGGCACGTGTATGTTTGTTTATCTAACGATACCAGTGGCTTTGTAATTATAAGTGTCGTGACCTAGCGCGCAATCTAATCTAGGAGAACTACACAAATGCATATAAATACACTGTTATGATAAACGCCGTCACCTTCGGCGTGATACTAAATGTAAAATGTAAAATTATCGATATTGCTATCTTTACCCTTGAATTTAAGTCGTCGTAATCTTCCTTTGTTTGATGGAATGCTGTATTCGTAGTGACGGAGGGTGAATATTTCATCACAATTTATTATGGGCTTATGGGTCTGAACCAGAATTTTTAGGGCCCATAACCTGTGCAGGGTCTGGCGTATGCTGAAAAAGTGCCTATTCTGAAAACCTAGAGGGTAGTTTCCTTGAAGTTTTTTTTTAAGATTTGTAAGCTAACAGCTATCTATACACAATATTTCAAACAACACCTATAGGAAAACTACTCATTTTATCCAATGGCATAAACAATAATAACATTATGACGTCACGAATTGAATATTTAAATCATGACCATATGTAATGCTACATTGAACAAGCGCACTGATTATGAGACAAACGTACATTGTAGTATTGTATTGTTGGGCGGACCCATTTTTGGTTACGGTGAAGTAATAACCCGACCAACGTTACGCGTCTACAGTGATCTCTATTTCATTTCTACGGGTTACGCCGGCCGGCCGGCGTGCGGTGCGTGGAGCCGGGGCCCGGTGCCGCGATGTCGAGTGCATGAGCAAGATGCACGTGGAGCGAGGTCAATAGCTCGGTGCAGGGCCGCCTCCGCACAGCCGTCCCGTACTGCCCCAAACACAAATAACCAATCACTCTTCACGCTCAAAAAAAACAAACACTCTTCATTTTTCCCCATCTATTATTCTCAAAGTTAAGCTGATAATTCCCTTTACCATTGAGTATCACAGATTATAAAGAGAAAACAACCTCAAGACGTTCCTGAATTATTTCATTTTAATTTTTTTTTACAAATGAAATAGTTCGTTGATGTCTTTTGAAAGGACATTTGATAAGATTTCAACGCAATACGTTCTATTAGACCTTAGGACATTGTTTTGTTTAGTACTAAAAGGTTTTTCACTTTACAAGTAGCAATGTTATACTGGTATATTATGTAAAGTATTGGTAGTTGAACTTACCTCAGCAGCCGGTGATTGAATTTGGACCCCTAGTTCGTCGGTGTCGTGGTCGTGGTGCAGCACGTCGGCGCGCACCTCGCGTCCGTTGTGCGTGAGGAAGACGCGCTGGCCCGGCCGCAGGCGCACGCCCGCCATGCCGCGGAAGCCGGGCCCGATCAGCTCCGCGTCGCGGTACTCGCGCGACGGCATCTTGCCGCCGTCGAAACGGACCGTATAGCGGGTATTTGGTGTTAAATTGATACAGTTGTTATTTTCTGGGAAGGGCGCCGGCGTTTTCACCGCCTGGATCATCCCTGAGTAATAGAGTCCGTCATCACCTAGCGCAGCGACGCGCGTCCCGATGATGGAACGTTTCGCTAGCCGCCTACCCGTGGACATGGTGTAGTCAGTCCTCACTCTATGTGACAATTGCGGCCTCACTACAGTCCGGTGGCACAAGAGAAAATTCTTCTCACAAGTTCACTTAAATATTTCAAATCGCCCGGCGTACGCGTTTCGCGGGATAACCGTCACAGAATTTTGGAAAATTGACAGAATTTCGTCGCGATTCGGCACGCTGCGCGTGGTCCGGCTCCTCAGTAGGCCGGGGTCGGTCGCAGCTCTCGCACGGAAACATAATACGAGGGCAGGGTCCTCGAGGATCGGGACAAAGGAAAATCCTTTCGCGGTTCTAAAGTTCGCAACCGAGCTCGCAGCGGACGACCTCAATAAGCGCGGTTCGAACACGAACTGGCTTCAGTGCGTGCGGCGCGGCGCGACCGGCGACACCGGCCGGCCGGCGAGCGGGAGCGGCGACCGCCCGTCTCGCTCCTTTGTTTTGATACTCAGCTGTTCGCGTGAGCGAGACGACCGAGTCAACGGCCGCGCGCTAGAGCTAGACGGACGCTCGGCCGCCCTCGAATCTCGGTAGGGTTCGGGCGGACTCGCTATTTTCAGCGGCGGGCGGGCGGAGGGCAGCCGCCCACGGGCGACATTGAAGCGCGCCGGTTCTGTTCGCACGTGGAGTGCTAACGGGATTGCACAACGTACCTCCGACGCCCCGCGCCGTAGCCGGCGTCCGCGCGCCGCCGCTTGGTACCTGACACAGTTTCTATTCAGATTCGGGGTCGATTCAAATGTCAAGCAGATGCACCCACTTATGCAACGCTGTTAACGTGACCGAACTCTACGCACATATTATTTTATAATTGATATAATAATTAGCAATACAATCATGTTAACACGATTCTGTGCCCGGACAGATGTTTAACATTACAAATGAAAAGTTGCATTTGACAAACTAGTTCTGAGTAGGCGCTGGGCAGTGGGCACGCACAACATTGTCGCGGGTATCTATTTCTCTACAGTTGAGGATTTGGTTACGTACTTGATTCAATTAACTGTTTGTTACACAGTTACCTAGTACGAGTTACAAATAATAGAGCAACGCACTACAAGATATACTTACCTATAATACGTACATATCTACTGCGCTTTCTCTACAAATTGAATTTTAATAGCCTTTAAATTAGGTCGTGGTTATATTTGTGGACGAGGAGGCTATTACTCCATCGCTTGCATTGTAAAATTTTCTCTAAAAATATCAAATTAGCATCTACGGGCTGCGTTCGTAACGCCATCTGTTGCGCATTAGAAGTAACTCACCAAAGATTAACTCTATTTAGCAGTGACATAAGATATATCTACCTTGGTCATAAGATTTTTCTTTTAAAACTATAATAAATATGCAGTTTTGTGTCTAACAACGGTAAGTGGGTCTATCCGTTGAACGTGGGGAGATCTGATTTCCCAATAAGGATACGAGCGTAAAATATACACGTACGAATATGTAAATTGTAAACTACTTGTTTGTAAAACAGTAAGAGCGAATAATGTTAATGTTTTGCTCCAAATTGGGTGATAGTGCACACATCTATAGATATTCGAAACTCAAGACTCTTTGTTTAGGGAACAATATTCAGCATTTCTGCAATCTTATTCATTTTTCGAGCATTACTCGGTCAAGTTTTTCTATAACTAAACATATTTCATCCTTAGTACCCAGACAATATTGAGTTTCTCGTGAATCGAATTGTGGCTTTTCCATCCCATATACTAAAATACTATTTCTTTTTTTATTTAAACTTCAATTCCGATTGCATTCAAAGCTAACACTGAATATCTTCTTCACTTAATCACACTATGCTTAACTTGAAAACTTGAAATTATCCATTCAAATATTATTTAATAGGTACTTAGTAAGTCGTGCGTATAGAAAGGTATAGGAGGTAAGTAAAATTGAGTAAACCTAAAGATTAGTTACTTCAGTATTTCTCGCGGGCGAAGTTACGACTAACAGCTAGAAGTTAATATAATTTGAATTTTGGACAAAATGTGGATTCTAAGCACATAGTTGATAGGATAAGTTCGGGGAGCACGTTTTCAGTGCAACTAGCGAGCTATTGCCCAATGACGAAAGGCGTTGACCTCAATCGGCTGCTCGGGATTCGACGATACTATGTTGGTAGAGCTGAAACGTGCTCCCCGAATTTATTATACACACATAAGCACGCCTACAAATCTCCGAAGGGGTAGGTAGAGTTGTATGAACACCCACATTTCTCCAGCTATTCAGTCCCAAATAATAATGGGCAAGCGTATTGCTATCGAGAAGTCACTGTGTTGATGGAGAACAGTCTTTACTTGACTGTAAATTTAACTAACCAATTGGCTACAAAAACCAACTGTAATGATATTTTTACATACAAACGACTCATTTCACAAATAATCAAATGGAATTCTGAATGCGGGGACCACCTTATTTATTAACTTTTTTCCTATTATTTCCCTTATTATTTCCCTATTTCAAAAAGTATAAGTTACTAACTTTAACAGGGCTGTACATAATGAAAACAGCGTTATTTGTAAAAACCAATCCGAATCATTTTCAACGAGTGTCAGATGTGAGAAAAGGGCCAGTACGCCGACAATATGTTGAAAAATTAAGCAGTGCAAAATGCCCGATGAAAAAATAAACAGCCCTTATGGAAAAAAGTATATTTGGTATGGCTTCAAAATTTTTTAATAAAATACCAAAGGATATAGAATCTTTGCCTATATTAAAATTTAAGAAGTCGTTACAATCTTTATTAATTGACAAATGCTATTATACACTAGAAATTCAATATAAGAAATTTGTAATTTTTAAAATTGTTTGTTATTCTCTCTAATTTCAATTTATTCTGTATGTACAATTAGAATCTTCTTGACGTAAATATTGTCTCAATTAATTTCAAACATTTTTTACTATTTTTTAAATTCTATTCTGTTTTCTATTTTTTAATGACATGTTTGTTTTATTATATTATAATGACATTGCGACAATTGGCTAAGTAGCTACTGAATTAATTTGTATGCCCAAGTGGCAAAACATAGTGAGCCTAATATTTTCTAAGATCTCTGTGTACCTATGTTTCACAAATAAAGACATTCTATTCCATTCTATTCTATTCTATTCTATTCTAGTTCCTTCTAAATTATCTTTGTTACTTGCAGACGAGGAGAGAAATAGAAAATGATATACAGAACCGGCTTCCTGAAAAAAAAAGACGGGTTGCACTCTGGGAGTGCCGGCAGAAGTGAAAACATTTTCTTTTTTTCTTTCTTCGTTATATACATAGAAAAAGATAAAAAAGAACATACCATACCATACCTATAATAAAGCGCTAATCATAGAACCTATCACTTATTTTCTGCTAATTTTCTGTCAGAAGAAATTAATAAATTATGAAAAGAAAAAGTAATCACAAAAAATAATGAATTACAGAAAGAAAAAATAATCATAAAAATTAATAAATTACAAAAAGAAAAAATAATCACCAAAAGTAATAAATTATTATAAGAAAAAACAATCACAAAAAATCCCTGAAGGCCAGGTGGTTTGAACCCGATACTATCTGAAAATATAAAGACTTACAGTCGAAGTGCTTACCGTTTAAGCTACGACGCTATCTATTGTAAATTGCAAAATAGATCGTCTGTACCAATCTTGTATAACGTCAGTCGTCGGTTACGGTTCATAGGTCAACTAATCCTGACGCTTCCTTAACATTTTTCACCCATTCAACGCCGCTAAAGAAGTTTTCACTTCAAAATTGTTTGTGTCTTTGCAGGGAAAATTCAAGGCGAGGTCCAATCTCAACACCAACAAAACATTCACCCTACAAGGGAGGAGGACGAGATTCCAGTACAGGTTAATCTCTCGGAGATGGGTAGCAAAAACGGCAGTCGTTCCTGTAAAAACTAAAATAAACCAAACCATTAAAAATAGGCGAGCGGCTTCTGGGCTCCAAAGCTTCGGCAATCATTATTGACCTTCGTATGAAGAAAAGAATCGTGACAAAATTCAACGACAGTGCTACGGTTTAAGGTATACGATGCATTTCTTAAAAAAAAACCAGGAACTGCCTAAAATATATTGCCACAGAATACAACACATTTATATTCAATTTAAAAAAGTCACTACTTTGGCGTCCGTGTTCTGCGTATTTTCAGTGTTATCAGTGTTTATGTAGATACAGAATTGTATTCAAATTTAGTGTTAAAAAATTAATTTAAATTTTATATTTCGTATAATTCAACGTAATCTAAAAAAAGTGTTCATCCTCCTTATCTGAACTACATCAGTGATGCAATGTTTGATAAATTGAAGCACGAACGAGCCTTAACTACGTTTTTGTGTGCTAAGGTATTTCTTCGGTCGAATAGTTCTAAAGTCGAACAGGAAATCGCATTATTCCTAATATAATATGGTCCTTCTTTAGATTTTAAGTTAAGTTTGCTTAAACAAGTTTTATGTTCAAAGAGATGATGTTGGCCTAAGAACTATAGGTAAAATAAACCTAAAATTATTCTTTATCGTACCATTCTGTACGAGAAAGCCTTAAAATTGACTGTTTTGTTGTCTTTGCCTGTTGTTATAACTAATGTCCTCCTTAATTAATCTTGTAGAAATGTACCTGCACCAGATATTAGTTCCCAAAGGCAGTTCTGTCTACAGGTATACAATTGAAGTTCAATGGTAAACCGAAGTTGAGAGTAGAGCGAGAAGAGTAGTCACTCTAGCTGCTTTAACAAAGCGCGCCATACAAAATTCAATGGTGTTTTCTAAAATGCGGCACGGCGAAGGAAAGTATTGTGTTGATAGTTGGCACTGAAAGAAAATCTTCTTCTTCACTGATGAAAGGCTAGAGCCGTTGCTATCTTCAAATCTGACAAACCATACTTAATTTAGCATACAGCTACTTAAACTCAAAGTGAGAGGACAGTAAATTAGCCGGTGAGCCGGCTAGTATTGAAAAAGATGCCACTACCGCCGGTTTCGTATTGAATGTATTTCTATTTCATTCATGCGCCACCAATTAAACTTCGATACGTTGTTGTGCGCATGTCCACCAGCGCTTCAGAGTCAGAGTTACTAATAAATTATAATTGCAACGCTTGCTAACGTTAGCCAGTAATATATTAGATTATTATGATACTAAGGAACGTGACATGTTAGTAACAGTTTGCGCGCGCATGTTAGTTACGTCATCGTCCGAACTTTTTCACTTCATACACCTAGCATACTGCAAGTGTATTTGTCAAGTTTACGGCCACATTTGTTTATGCTGATGCTCTAAGTAAACAGGTTTACGTAACACGCTCCATCAAATATCTCTCGTAAAGAGGTTACTCTCTATTTACAAACGTACCTACGTAAAAATTTGACTACAGTAAACAAACCCACGTTGCGAGACGCACCGAAAAGAGATTTACTGTTATAGCTATGGAATTGTTCACAAACATTTGTCTTACGATATTTCCGAGTCGAGGTTAGAACTAAACGTTAGAATATACCCAAAAGTATTTGGTACGATTTCGGTTTAATTCTGACATTGTAAATAGGGGAAACGAAAATTTAATTTAAGGCAAGTGAGTCGGACTGGTGCAGACTTCTATACTATTTTGGGTGTACCGTGTACCAATAGTGAACCTAGCTGTTTTGTGCACATACTAAAGTTTATTTATGTGAAAAGTAAATATAAATCAATTTAGGATTGCTGGCCGATATAATGTTCGTAAAATTCTAATATAATTTGCAGTAATTCGAATAAAAACTGTGGCAGATGGTTCATGTAGTTGGATTATTTTATTAATATGACTTGTTTCTATAACTATGCGTGTTGAAAAATGCATTTATCTAACTTTGTTGTGATAGCATGGCCGCTATACTTTCACGTACTCTGTGAAATTTCTACATGGTGTCAGATGGGCGGACGAAATGGTGCAATGCGCGTAGACTTGACCTTGCTGAACTCTTGAGTTACCTACGAAGCTATTCTATATCTATTACACCAAAAATACAATTTTTATAATCTTCTTGATTTAATTAAAATAATGAATCGAAAAGATTATTAATTATTCCTGGCTTTAGGCTTTTTATTAGCACTATAGGTACTATGGTTTAATTGGTCGAGTTTTCCTTTGAATAATTAAAATGTTTGGCCCTTACTTTATGAACTTGATTTATAGATTACAAAAATGAACTCATGAACGACAAGACCATAATATAGGTCCAATAAAACGATGTAAATGCTATAATACAAGTAAGTAATACAATATAAAATAATTTTGCAGCACACTTGCTTCTAAAGTGGATATAATTTCACCGCAATCAGCTATATAAAGACACCTGTAATAAAAATGTGACTTTTTCATTTCACTTATTATTTTGTATTTAAATATATAATGACAACTTCTACGTGTTTAATAAGCAAAACTAAAATAACCTCTTTTAGTCTATGGCTGATGGAGGTGCGCACGCAAAGGAAAACAAATTGTTTTTTTCCGCTATTACGAAAAAATATTTCATAACTCGTTTTTACTTTTGAAATTATAGTTATTTTTAATTAAATGTCCTCTACGTATACTAGTTATGAATGTTATACAATGTCCGATATATGATGTGATTAATGTGAAGGTTTTAACGTAATGAAAACTGCAATGATAAATATATTTTTGTATTATTTTATTCACGTGTGTATTGTTAATTACCAGGACGGTAATCTCGGATCGGCTCACTTAAGACCCTCACCTAACGGTTCGGGTCTCAATGGCGTCTCAGCGGTACTCACCAACTTTTTCACACTTGTACCATAATGTACTATTATTATTCGATAGAAGCGGATGTCGTTATTTTTTATATATAATAAGACAAAGTTTAAAAAAATGGAACATTGTGAAAGCAAAAGACTTAAATAAATAAGTACGTCCTATCCTTTGAACATCTGCACTATGTAGAGTTAAGAAAAAGATGATGAAGCAGAGAAATGGAGACGGGGTTTACCGCATTTTCTTTAAATTTTAATTTAGATATATTCTTATATTTCTTCACTTTCCATTTAAAATAATAGGTAGGTACTACGCGCCCAACTGGATGACCGGTATGAATTTGGCGGCTTGATTTTTTAAGTAATTTGTCATTATCATAAAGTTGATTCAAAAATGAACTTTTATAAACGATTATAAATACCTATCCTATGCCTATCGCATAACAATATTGTACTGGTACCTATATCATACGCAAGTTTCGTCTCGCCGAGCACCTACTCCAAGCGGTCATCAACTTTAGTAAAAAGTAGGTATACCTCCAGTTCTTTATCAAATTATATGGTGATATTGAACTTGACACGATGTCGTTAGTGTCGTTGTGTCTGAAGATTGTAATCAAATATTCTAATATTATTATCTTGACCTTGCTTTGTGATAGACCGACTTTAGGAGGCATTGTACTGAACCTTATCGTTTATGCTTTATCAAAGTATATCTCGCATCAATGCATTGGCCTTTTATCTGTATAATAAATTAATCGTTTTACACTGCGTAACACTCAATATGTTGTTGACATGACTACCTGTATTAGACAAAGGTAGATTTGTCACCCTGTTACGCATATAGATTACTGTTCTACGCATAATCATCGCAAGCATCGTTCGCGTCTTTTCTTAAATACGTGTAAGGTTACCTATCTTAATCCCGAATTTTAATATTCCAAATATCATGGCACCCAGAAAACGTTTGGCCGATTTTTCATAATCCCGGTTTTTCCAATTCCGAAGTTTTATTTGCCATATAATCGCAACTCCGAATTTCAGTTGCCCATTTATTCATTTGTACGACGTTTTATAATCCAGACGAAAGAGTTCCAGACACACGAAATCTAAATGTACAAAATCCAGATGACCGTAATCCATATGCACGAAAGCCCAATTTTTAAAACACAAATTTTTGAAATGCAATTAATTGATATCCAGACAAACAATATCCAGATTTTTAAACCTAAAACTAAACCTCCTATGGCGTCCACTAACTACAACTGGAGACCTACTGAACAAAACACACGTTGCCTTAAAAAATATATGTATGCATGTAAGCAAACAAGCATGCATGCAGGCAAGCTGGCAATCAAACCGGCAGGCATGCAGGCAAGCAGGCAAGCATGCAGGCAAGCATGCAGGCAAGCAGGTAATCAGGCAAGCATGCAAGCAAGCAGGCAAGCAGGCAAGCATGCAGGCAAGCAGGCAAGCATTACAATATTTTTCACGTAGCATGGGTACGGTGACGTTTGGGATTTGAAGTTACTAGAGATGTAGTCAAGATAAAATCGCATGAAATAAAATCGATTATATATCTTATCGAGATCATTTATTAATGAAGAAGAAATCGATTCTATTAACTAATAATTTTGAAGAAAAAAAGTAAAACAAAATTGATAACCTGTTTAATTATTTATTAAAAATCAAACATGTTCATCATCTTCATCATCATCATCATCATCATCATCGTCATCTGACTCGTCGACGTGAATAATTATTTGGGAATCAATTATGCAGTCTATTCTAATGTCTCGCTCCCAGTCATGTAAGATTAGATTTTTGGTTTTCTCCACTACTTTCTTCCAGTCATCGCCAGTGACATTTTTGCATCCCTCTTTCAATAACCCCATCATTTTTGTGGCTGTAAAAGGCGGAGCTGTATTTTTTCGTGCAGCGTATCCTGAAACAAGATAAAAAACAAATTGAGTCATAGAATTCAAGTAATAAACATAATCATATTTTTGTCGGTATGTAAATAGACTATGGTTAAACAAGTTACCTTTGATTTGGGCCCAAATTAATTCAATGGCATTGTACTGACAGTGGTACGGTGGAAGCCTCAGGACTTCGTGACCATATTCGTTTGCCATCATATCTAATTTGTATGTCGTTTGGGGCTTGTGCATTTTTACGAGCTTCACTAGCTCCACCTTTAATTTCGTCTCATCGGCTTCCACATTATTGGCTTGGAGCCACTCGATCAACTCGCTCTTCTTATTGGAAGAAGTCGGCGGTTTGTTCAATTGCACGGAGTGATATGGGGCATTGTCCATAATAATTGTGCTGGGTTCTTCTAAATTGCTAAGCATATTTTGAAACCACTCCGTGAATACTTCCGCATTCATATCTTCGTGATATTCTCCCGTCTTTTTCGATTTAAAAGCAAGTAGCCCATTTTCTACAAATCCTTTCGATGTGCCTGCGTGACAAATAATCAATCTCTCCCCTTTTCCTTCTGGCACTTTGGTCGAGGCATGAGGTGTATCGTCAGTCCACATTTTACCGACCGTATGATTGGCATTCAGCCAAGTTTCATCCAGGAAGACGACATTGCTCCAATCGGTAATCGCTTTAGCCTTTTTCAAAAAGGTAACCCGCGCAAGTGCTATATCGCCCCTCTCCATGACAATTTTTCTTTTGTTTACTTTTTTGAATTGGAAACCAATGTCCTTCAATACGCGCCACAAGGATGTAGGACTTCCAGTAAACAAATCAGCATCTTTTAAAGACTTGACCAGCTTTAGAAGCGTCGGTAATTCTTTATTCTGGTAATAGTTATAAATGTGGCTCCGTATAGCATCGGCCGCAAAACTGTCTACATCTGTTACAGATGCCTTTTTGGTTCGCTTTTTATTAGGGGTGGACAACTTATTTTCTTCTGTATCGTGAGCACCATATTTTTCTCGACTGATTCGAGAAACCGTGTTCCGCCCAATGTCTAACGCATCTGCCACTCGATCCAAAACGTTGGACACAGGCAATAGCGTTCCGCCATTCTCACGTTCCCGCTCAAAGTAATCCCGCAATCGAACTACAAATTCACGGGCTTGACTACCAAGCACAGTCTTTTTCGTTCTTTTTGGCATTTTGCCAAAAAAAAACAACAAAACAAAAGTCAATAACAAAAAACGGTAACGAAAACGACAAAGCACAACGATAGTCAATAATAAAAACAAGTAACAGAAACACCACGCAAGCTCAAAACAAAGAAAACAGACCGCAAACAAGGCAGACGCACTCGTACTGAGTTGATATAACAAGATGGCTGCCAGCTCATGCTTAAGCAGTGTTGCTATATTATAATAAAGCTCCACAAAGACAAAAATGCTTTGTTTAAAGTTTATTATTACATAATTATATTTTATAATCGTATTTTAGTTAAAAATACAACTAACGATTTATGATACTTTATTCGACAATTTATCGATTATAACGATTTTACTATGTCAATCTCTAACGCAACCTGTTCCGATTCACGCATCAAGAATTATGCATTTGGAATGTTTATATTTAAAGTTTAAATAATTACGGAGAAATAAAAATAGTTTTAAGTTAAAAATGCAAAATAAAACAGTTTTCTTTTTATCTTCGTATTAAGTGTTGTTTCCTGTATTCCGCGTTAGGTAAATTGTTTCGAAATGAATCATGCATGAAATGGAATTAGTCAAATGTCACCGTACCCATGCTACGTGAAAAATATTGTAGTCTTGTTCTTCATATCGCAGCCTTGGCAGGAAGACTTAGCTCAGCTGCCTATGCGGTTAGAAAAATAAGGTCACTTACTGATGAGGAAACGGCACGATTAGTTTATTTTAGCTACTTTCACAGCCTTATGTCGTATGGTCTGATGCTGTGGGGCTCAGCTGCTGATATTGAGACTATTTTTATATTACAGAAACGAGCGATACGAGCAATCTATTGCCTCAGACCCCGTGACTCGCTGAGAGAACTATTTAAAGAAATTAATATTTTAACAGTTGCTTGCCAATACATTTACGATAATGTTTTATATGTACGCAAGAACCTAGATCTTTTCAAAAAAAACTCTGACGTACACAATTATAATACGAGGAATAAAAATAAACTTGTAGTGCCAAAACTCAGACTTCAAAAGGTTGGTAATTCATTTGTAGGTAACAATATTAAAATGTTTAATAAAATTCCTCAAGAGTTGGTTGACATGCCACTAAATAAGTTTAAAATCGAAGTAAAAAAGACTTTAATGAAAAAAGGATATTACAAAGTAAACGAATACCTTAATGATAAAAATGCATGGTCATCCTAATCTCTTTGCTTGCTCGCACAATATAAACCTATGAAAAAAAAAATCAAATTGTTTTAAAAAAAGAAACTATAATATTGTTCACTGAGTTTCTTGCTGGTCTCTTCTCAGTAGAACCAACTTACCGAACCAGCGAAAGAATCATTTTCAAATGATTTATTTACTTAATTTAATATTATATTAGTAATTTCTTGACATTATTGTAAAATTTTGACGTTCATATGTGCTCTTTATGTGCCTAAACTGAATAAACGAAATTGATTCTTTGATTCTTTGATGCCGGAAGTGCAGTCCTTCCGCACTTGCGTAACAAAGTTCGGGCACCCATGCTCGCCTCCGCAGCTTCGGCTTGCTGGTCGCCTTCGGTGTATGTAATGTAATTTATGGAAAACGAGAGAATACCATTTTAGTCATCTGGCAACATAAATCTGTTTGTTTATTAAAATTATCTAGAAAAAGGAGGTAGCTACATCTCTTACCCATATTACTACCTATATTTTCCTTAATTACCCTGTGTCACGGGGATCATGCATTATATTATAACTAAAGTGCGTGTCAATTGAACTCATTTACAATTTATAGATACTTTTGTTTAAAATGTCTGATTAATTAGCAGATTTACGTTATATTAAACAAAATTATAATAAGTGAAATTATGTCTTAAGCGAACGTTAGATTTTTTGTTATTATATCAACCGTTACACACCCTAAATGAATCGTATTTATACGATTTTTACTATACCTGTATATAGCTTAGTTGGAACACGATTTGTATGGGAACCAAATAAAAAGATTATGAAAATTTGGTAATAGTTTATTTGGAAAATGGTACGATGGGAAACAAAAAAAATATTCTGAGAATCTGGTATAACTATATTTGGATTATGAAAATATGGGGAACAAAAAAATACTATTTGAAAATTTGGTTTTAGTGCACCTGGAAATTGATTCATCTGGGAAATGAAAAACGGAATTATAGAAAGTTGTCATTCATTACATCTGTCTTTTAAAAGTTCTACCAACCGTTTTCGGGGTTTTAAGATTCGGGTAACAGAAATTCGATATTTCAATAGGTTACCTAGGTGCAAATATGAATATTTTTTGTCCATCAATCTTAGACTACCAGCCCATTTAACCAAAGTGTCCATTGGAGTTTTTTAACGGTTATAAGTTAACCTCTCAAATTGGGGCTTCGCGGTTTTTTAGAACGGTTAAGAAGTAGGTATGTATTGGTTTCTAAAAGTTTCGTATTTATTTCTTCACACTCATAGTCAGAAACAAGATAATTACACCCAAGGTCCAAGAGAACAGTAGATTTATGTTTAAAAGGTACTCTACTGCTTACCAATGACAGTATCTAGGTGTGTAACAAGAACCTCAGTTGTGTAATAATAATGATGAGCATAGGTCGAAAAACAAAGAACATGATATACGGAAGCAATTATAACTATACCTACTATGTGATTACATGCTGTCATTTGGCGTTGGTCATTGTTGCAAAGGCAGAAGAAACAATTAATCATATCGCGTTCTGCAACTGAAGGTTCATTGCCAATGTCAATTGTTACAAAACCTTGTAAAATCGATGCACGCAAGCTAATTTCAGAGAACAAAACTCTAGAACGTACATTACAAAACGTTTTAATCTCCATAAGAGAAGCCACTCAAGACACTTCTTTACCTGTATACGTGAAAAACTAGGCAATTTAGGAACCTCTTTATGCGAAAGCGAGACTGGAGTCTCTTCAACTATTGCTTATCCAGCTTCGAATGTATTATTTTATTCTTGACACCACCGTAGGGCACAAGACAAAGGAAATATTTTTATCCTATGATGGAGATCACATTTTTACAATGTTCTTTAGTAGAGGTAGAAATGACATTGTACTTTGTATCTGTCTGTTAAGATAGCAATTAAAACAATACTTTATGCATTATCCAGTACTTATGATTTAAATAAATAAATATTCTAAGACATTCTACACAACGCTATTTGAACCCAAAATAAGCATAGCTTAACTGGCTTGTGATATGGAATCTAGAATCCGGATATACATGCTTAGTTACATTTTATCTCATATATTGGTTTATGTACTTGAAATATAATCTGTTTATCAGACAAAAAAAAAAAAAGTAAATTCTGACTTGCCTAAATACGATCGATATGAGGGTAATTCATTGTAAACCCAGGCAAAAAAATGTGCAATGATATTTCTGGAATGGAGTAGAAAATGACTGGCTTTAAATATATCTTTTATTAGTTATTATACCAGCGAGCATCAAAATGGTATGAAATCTTTTTTATGATGATAATGATGCCTCAGACTTATTTCGGCCATGGCGACCACTTCGATTCCTAGTCGGCTCGGGGCTGATGCACTCGAAGATGCCTAACATAGCCGATCTTCGCGGTGAACTCTCGTGTACACTGAGGGCATGTGAGAACACCGCCTACGTAATGGTAATGAATGACAGCGGGTGGGCGGACTTTCAGCTCATCGCGTTTAGCGTCAAGGTCTGTCGCTGTTCCTCGAAATCGCTTACTCGTCTTTGCACCACCCTGCGCCATTCTGGACGTTGTGCTGCCAAACCTTCCCATGGAGACGGCTCAATGTTGCATCGTTTTATATGACCTGAGGAGTTGGCCGCCATGTCTCCGCTTGCCCACCTCTAGTTCAGAGTAGAAGATGCGTTTCACCGCTCTCTCGTCCGCCATATGTGACACGTGACCGCACCACCGAAGTTGCCGACGCATTAAGTAGGCCTCAATGCCACCGACATTGGCTCGTCACAAAACTTCGGTGTTACAAAACTCGGTCGGACCATCGGATCTACATGATGGAACGTAGGCACTTGAGGTGGAAACGATCCAGAGTGCGTATGTGGTGCCGATACACACACCATGTCTCTGAGGAATATAAGAGGTTTGGCAGCATAATTGCCATGTAAGAGTCTCGTGACCATGTGTGTCCAAGGACATCACCTCCGTCTACTTGACACTGATTTTGGGCCGAACTTGCAGCAAGCTTGGTGAAAACTGGACATTAGCTGTTGCAGGCCATCAGGGGATTCTGCCACAAAGCATAAGTCGTCAGCATACATGATTTCTGTAATCATTGTGTGGGACTTTTTCTTTAGTGCGCGCCTTAAGTCTCTGTGCGGAAGCGGATGCGGACTTCCTCAGAAAGAGCTTGTAAAACATCCTTAACTACTACTGCAAAGTACATGGCGAACAGTGTGGGCGCTAGTACACAAGCTTGTTTCACCCCAAATTTGATTTTTTGCCATCGACACCGACGCAGCATTGCATGTCATCATGCAGGAGTCTAAGAAGTCTCACAAACTTTTCCGTGCATCCTAGCTTCCTTAGCACCATCAAAGAGCTTCACGAGGTACACTGTCGAATGCCTTCTCCAGGTCAACTAAGCAGAGATATAGCGGACGACCCTGTTCTCTACTTTTTTCTTGCAGTTGAGGCACAGAAAAGATGGCTTCACAGGTGCATCTCTTTTATAACTCTTAGGTGGCAGACAAGCACACGGCCCACCTGATGAAAAGTGGTTACCGTGGTGTATGGACGTGTACAACACTAGGGGCGTCACACTCGCGCTGCCTACCCAGAAAATATTTCACACATCAGGGTTTTGGTGTTTCATACGATTTGTATCCTGAACTACCATGCTTACCACGAAGTTTATAGTTTAGAAGTTCATGCTCAGAGGGAGCGAGATGGACTTATACAGGTAGGTACAGCTAACATCAAATCGATCTTAATGACCAAAGTACTTAAATTAATCTTAATGCCCTGATTTCTCTCCTTTCTGTTGACTGATTGTTTTATTATTTGGTACACACCTTTAGTTCGGACAATGATACAATTTAAATCAATAAAACAGTTTGATGCGCGTGCTCGTCTGTTGGTAACAATCGTATATTAATACTTTTAATCATTTTGGTTAACAGACTCTGAACTTAATTATAAACTTTAATATTTATAAGTCAGATACCAGTTACGGTTGGGTTGAATTATTTCCGCGATTACGTTCATCCATTATCTAATTTATTATTTTATTTCTAACAAATTCGTTGAATATAATGTTATTATTGTAACATTGTGTAAATATCAGAACAATATTTTACTAAAGTTAATACTTTCCAAAGCCGATATAATAAATACATTTTCTAGTGAGTTATTAATATGTATGTTAGTAACATGTAACACAAGCTCACTGGAGCTTAGGAGTGTAGGAGGTAGGACACGACGGTCATCATATCAGCCATAGACAGTCCACTGCTGACCATAGGCCTCTTCTATAGACTTCCAGAATGACCGATCTAAAGCAGCCCGCATCCAGCGCTTCCCGGCGACCTTGATGAGATCGTCCTTCCAACTGGCCTGGCTGGAAGTACCTCCGGCCTGCAGAATACCCCCGCCGTAATAACTGCGTGTTGTGGTCCCGACGGTGAGTAGTGTAGCCAGAGCTCACTGAAGAGATTTTGTGCTGTCAGTGGGAAGACCATAAGGCTATTCCTGCTTTGTCTACTACATTGACGGCACAGAAACTGACTTCCCTGGTGTTGCACATGTCCACAGGCCACGGTAACCACTTTCCATCAGGTGGACCGTGTAGTTGTCTGCCACCTCAGTGGTATAAAAAAAAGACGGGTTGCACTCTGGGAGTGCCGGCAGAAGTGAAAACATTTTCTTTTTTCTTTCTTCGTTATATACATAGAAAAAGAAAACAAAGAACATACCATACCATACCTATAATATAGCGCTAATCATAGAACCTATCACTTATTTTCTGCTAATTTTCTGTCAGAAGAAATTAATTAATTATGAAAAGAAAAAAGTAATAAATTTCAGAAAGAAAAAATAATCATAAAAAGTAATAAATTACAAAAAGAAAAAATAATCACAAAAAGTTTCAGAAGGCCAGGTGGTTTGAACCCGATACTATCTGAAACTATAAGGACTTACAGTCGAAGTGCTTACCGTTTAAGCTACGACGCTATCTATGATAAATTGCAAAATAGATAGTCTTTACCTAATCTTGTATGACGTCAGTCGTCGGTTACGGTTCAATGGTCAACTAATCCTGACGCTTCCTTAACATTTTACACCCATCCAAAGCCGCTAAAGAAGTTTTCACTTCAAAAAAAAAACGAAACTCTAGTAATAGTAAAACAGCAGTAAAAATACGTCGGTTCTCTTATTATCATTTTTACGAATAGTCAATCATCTATCCAACCACTACCAGTTAATTATTCTACAATAGCTCGATGTGACGTCATATTCCCAGAACTTAGGAATTGACGTTCAATTAAACTAAATAATTTCACTTAACAGTTTACATGGCACTCTACCCTATCTTGTTAAATAACGTGAATGTTTTAAAACAACTATGAATTATAGGTGCAATAAGGTACTTTAACCTCGTTGTTTTGAAACAGAATAATACGACAGTCTGCACCGATGCACCTATTTCAACAGATATCATAATTAAATACCGGCGAGTGACGTCACACTATTTACCAGCAACAATAACTAGGTATTTGTATCAACATTTGAATAAGTACTGATAACTAACTATTATTGTCATAGCCCTAATGAACACAAGTGATAATGTTAATAATGATGCATCCTACTTTATTTTCCTATTTTCCATAAACAATATGGCTAACCTATATTACTAACTAGCGACCCGGCCCGGCTTCGCAAGGGTGCAATGGATGTTATTATACATATAAACCTTCCTCTTCAATCACTCTATCTATTTAAAAAAAAGACGGGTTGCACTCTGGGAGTGCCGGCAGAAGTGAAAACTTTTTCTTTCTTTCTTTCTTCGTTATATACATAGAAAAAGATAAAAAGAACATACCATACCATACCATACCATACCATACCATACCATACAATACCATACCATACCATACCATACCATACCATTCCATACCATACCTATAATATAGCGCCAATTATAGAACCTATCACTAATTTTCTGCTAATTTTCTGTCAGAAGAAATTAATAAATTACAAAAAGAAAAAATAATCAATCACAAAAAGTAATAAATTTGTAATAAGAAAAAATAATCACAAAAAGTAATAAATTACAAAAAGAAAAAGTAATCACAAAAAGTAATAAATTATAAAAAGAAAAATAATCACAAAAAGTGCTAGAAGCCCAGGTTTGAACCTGGTAATATCTGAAACCATAAGGACTTACAGTCGAACCGCTAACCGTTAAGCCACGATGCTATTTATCGTATCTTGCAAAAAAGACAGTCTTTCTCTTTAGCTAATGTTGTATGACGTCAGTCGTCGGTTACGGTTCAAAGGTCAAACGATCCTGACGGAAGTTTAACAATTTTTACCCATCCAACGCCGCTAAAGAAGATTTCACTTCAAAAAACCGCATCAAAATCCGTTGCGTAGTTTTTAAGCATACATAGGGATATAGGGATAGAGAAGGCGAGTTTGTTTTATACTATGTTACTAATTACTAATATTCCCCCAAAATTGCTTGTGTTAGGTGTTCGTTCACGTCGATAGTGTAGTGGTCAGTTCCCAAGTACCAATTCGTTGGCCGGCGTAATACTAATCAATCCCATACATGTATCATATTATTCTACAATACGTTTAGGCTTACAATATGTTTCGAAACAGGAACTTCCCGATCGTAAACCCCTCTCCTTAAGAAGTTAGCTCCCAATACATATTCTACTAAGTAAACAAGTAGCTACGTTTCTTAATATTCACGACGCGACGTTTATTTCCCAATCCATTAGGTAGGTAGTTTCAAAGAAAGCACGTGCCTAAATTGAAAATACAGATTATCACGTTTCGTGAAGAATGAAGGATAAGGGCACGTATGGCAATACTTACTGTAATGTTGCCTACATGATAAATTATATGTTTTAATTTGTTTATGAAATACAGCAGCGTACTAGAATTTTAATTTTTAGTGCGTAAACATGTGGATGGGTGACCGTCAATGCGAAGTCCTTGTGACATTTGCACGAGGCCAATAGCGATGCGCTTGAGGTTGTACATAACATTGATAAATATAGTGCTTTAAAATGTATTAGTCTTTAAATTTATAAATCTTCAAGGACATTCTACACAGCGCTTACTAGATCTACAGCAAATATAGCTAAACTGCCTTGTTGTTATAGCTTCTAGAATGCGAGTAAACTAACTTAGAGGCTCTGGCATTAGGTTTTCTCTTACCGTTGTGGGGTAATATGGCAGTCGCTTCCGCATAAGCCATGACATAATGAATATAAATTGGAGAAAGATAAAAATAGAAGTCCATGGAATCCATAGTGCAAGTTTTGGACACAACCGGGATTGACGTAATAATGACACCAAAGGATCATAAGTGATTACCGCACCATTTTCCTTGTGTGAAAGAGGCGCTGCCGTCTCCGTTGCCCAGGTTTGAGGTGCCGGACTAAGCACCCCAACTTTTTACTTATACCTACTTGCAATAATTCTATCTATCAGGTACTACATAAATAAAAAAACAATTGATAATATAATTTAGGTGACTTGTAAAATTTCAAATAAACTGCTGGCTGGAAGACACTGCCTTTGTGGATAACATTCTAAATGCATTGCGCAAATCGATTTTGGTGCCAATGCCTCGTCGAATTTTTATTGTAATTCATAAAAAGTAAAACCACTAATAAATACTTGAAAAACGCGTAATATTATTTTATGTGTGACCTCGATAACGATTGCTTCATCGACAACTTATTGGTGTTTTAGCTCTAATGTGTCTACCTACCTACCACTATTAGTATTTAGACACGTTCAGCAAATTGCTTTTTTCACTAATTAAAATGATTAAATTAATAACTTTTCTACAGCCCTCTAAAGACACAAAGCAAGCTTAGTTGAACTAGCTTGTGTTATGGGATGAGAGTACCTATGTTCATACTTTTTTCGTAGTGTATTAGTACATGTATTATGCATGTATTATTGTAGAAGGTAGGACACGACGGTATCTCCCGTCCTAACTGAGCAGTCCGACTGGGGGAGTACCTTCGCCCTACAGAATACCGCGGTTATAATAACCTTGTGTTGTGTTCCCGACGGTGAGTAGGGTAGCCAGAGCTCACTGGAGAGGTTCTGTGTTGTCAGTGGGAAGACCAAAGGCTTAAGATGCCACCGCTGACTATTGGGATCCTAGGTGTCGACATCTCAAGCGACGTTCAGTTCCGCCACCATTTGGAGGACAAGGTCAAGCTGGCCTCAAAGAAACTTGGAGTGCTCAACAGGGCGAAGCAGTACTTCACTGCGGGGCAACGACTTCTGCTTTATAAGGCACAAATTCGGCCCCACATGGAGTACTGCTGTCACCTTTTTGCCGGAGCGCCTGCATACCAGCTTGGCCCCTTCGACTTATTGCAAAGACGGGCGTTGAGGCTCGTCGACAATCCCATACTCACAGGCGATGTGGAACCTCTCAGCCTCAGAAGGGACTTTGCCTCGCTGTGTGTGTTCTACCGCCTATACAATGGTTTGTGCTCAGATGAATTGTTTGACATGATGCCCACCGCTGCATTCTATCATCGCACCACTCGCCATAGGCAGGGAATTCATCCTCACACACTGCGACCGGAAATGGTGCGCACCGTGCGTTTTGAAAGGAACCTCATCCCACGCACGCTCAGGTTGTGGAATGAACTTCCTGCCGTGGTTTTCCCAAGCGACTACAATATGGGGTTCTTCAAGAAGGGTATTAGAAGGTATCTACAGGGTCGGTAGCACGATTGTGATGCCCCTGGTGTTGCAAACGTCCATAGGCCACGGTAACCACTTCCCATCAGGTGGGCCGTGTGCTTGTCTACCACCTAAGTGGCAAAAAAAAAAGACGGGTTGCACTCTGGGAGTGCCGGCAGAAGTGAAAACTTTTTCTTTCTTTCTGTCTTCGTTATATACATAGAAAAAGATAAAAAGAACATACCATACCATACCATAACATACCACACTATACCATATCATACCATACCTATGTGTAATATAGCGCCAATCATAGGACCTATCACTAATGTTCTGCTAATTTTCTGTCAGAAGAAATTAATAAATTACAAAAAGAAAAAATTATCAATCACAAAAAGTAATAAATTACAAAAAGAAAAAATAATCACAAAAAGTAATAAATTACAAAAAGAAAAAATAAGCCAGAAGAAGCCCAGGTTTGAACCTGGTTATATCTGAAACCATAAGGACTTACAGTCGAACCGCTAACCGTTAAGCCACGTTGCTATTTATCGTATGTTGCAAAATAGACAGTCTTTCTCTTTAGCTAATGTTGTATGACGTCAGTCGTCGGTTACGGTTCAAAGGTCAAACGATCCTGACGCAAGTTTAACAATTTTTACCCATCCAACGCCGCTAAAGAAGTTTTCACTTCAAAAAAAAAACATGTATTATGCATTTAAAATCCAGACTCCCACAAATATACATAATTCATGCATACAAGTAGTACATATTTGCACTGAGCGGGAATCAAACCCGCGCCCCCTGCGTACAGGACGAATGCACTACCGCCACGCCAAAGAGGTCGCCGATACGATCAATATATGAGTGTCAATTTCATTTTAGTAAAATAATATCTTATGAAAGTGCCACATACCTACCTTGTTCACCACCGAGTCATTAAATTGTCATTAGTTAGATACTTGTTAATAGATTGATTTCATGGCGGGTAACGATAATAACGTGATTTTAATAAAGTCAACAGGAACAGCCATGTTGCCATGAATGGCAATGATGAATGATTTATTTGGTTCAGCGAGTTCAAGCGACACACGGATGCGAGTAACGTTACACCCACTACAAATTACTTTTTTTTATTTTGTCATTGTAGTTACGTCACTAGTCACTACTATGGGCGCTTTGCATATATTATGTGATTGTATTTTGCATTAACATAGTAACCCTTAATTGTTTTAAAAGTTTAAATTGCCTATTGTCGTAGAGTTTTTTGACATGAAACTCGTTATTTTTACATCTATTGATAGGTTCTAGGTTATTAGTACTGACGTTTTAGGAGGAAGTTGAACAAAAAAATAAAATATCTCTTATAAATATCTAGTAATTAAAATTCGTATCAGTTGGACAGTAAGTTTGTTTTAAATATAGGACACGTCAATTTGACTTCACCTCGCCTGATGAGGCAAAGGCAAAGTCTGAGGAAAGAGGGTCACCATTATATACACGTACCATGTTAACAATGGTGGCACTCAGCTTGATGGCCTCATCAGATGCCGCCCCGCTTAAAGGACGCTGTAGTTATGCCTCGTGCTATCCCTATGTGCTTCGGGATAGCCCATGTCATGGTGAGCCTACCTTAATTTGATAAGTATTTAATTATAAATCGCCAATTAAGCACATCTAAAACGTATTTTTGCCGACCTCATTCACTATTATCGTCAATGTAATGACTAATGCAATTATCCTATAACCTGACTAAACAATATAAACTGTAATTCTAAAAACCTATAGAGCAGGCAAGTCGCAAGTACATGTCTTTGAATAAAACGTAATATACCTACTGCTTCTTAAAATTAATCTTTAATAAACATGCGCTTCTTCATGATTTTTGCATGACTGAAGGTTTCGAAAAGTGCCTTTTTCGACATACAAGTCATTCTTAAATTACCTATTAAGGCACCCTCCCTATAATAAGACATTTTATTCCGTGAAATAGTAACAGATGTAGAGATATACCTGATCAATTATTATTTTCTACCTATGTAGACTGTGTGTGGGTGATGATTGAAAAACTCTATAATGTGTGCCGGTTTGACAAGTTTAAACTTGGGGTGGCTTCGGTGTTTCGACCAATTGGGGCTCGGCTGGGGTCACGTGGTCTTGTTGTCCCGATCAGCTGTTAGGGGAATGTGTACAAAAACGTCAACAGACGTGGACCCGGGCAGCCTCCGGCCTATAGCAGGTAAAAAAGATCACGGAATAACAATATGAATAAATGGAATTTCATGAGAAACGAATTTTGGTAGGGGAGGCAGAGCGCAACTCCAACAAAAAAGTTTGACGGCGTTTTTGTTTTTTTCTATGATATGATAATGCTACGAATATTTTCGTTTTAAAGATGCCAAGAATATTTAAGTTAATATCCAACTGTTGTTAAAGCCAAGGATCTTTATGATTTTATCTAGTTCCTTCTAATCTATTGACTAACAAGCTGAGGTGCTAGATGGTAAAATACTGAAGTCTAGAAGACACCGACAGCCATTCCATGCAGATTGTAATTGACCCTAAAATGGTGGTCCCTAAGTAGGAAGTTGTTGTGTTTACCGTAACTTTTAGCTTTACTTTTAACTTTTACCTAGCTTTAGCAATAGGTAACGAAAGACATTATTTAGCTTCTTTTGTGAACGTACTGCATAAAATTAAAAACCTTTCGAAATTCTGGTAATCATAAATATCATTTTAATAGTGATAACTTTAGCGATAACCAAGGTCGTTAGTGTGGTTCCGCGTACAATTTCTGGCATCGATTAAATAATCACATCAGTTTTACAATTAATAACACAACTTGTGTAAACTATGTAAATAGAAAGGAAACCTGATGTTTAAGTTATTAATTTAAGGCTTGTTCTCAAGGCAGTGGTTAAGTTTGGTTAACTAACGTGTAATGATCACACGTAAAGTTGTTTGCCTGCCACTTATTGTAATGTTGAAAGTGGTCAGCTTGTGACTTGTGACCATTATTTATGTCCATAACTAATAGCGGTGATTTTGGTGCAACTCATTCTTTTCTGAAATACCCTAATAAATATAATGAGTTGACCTACTCACTTTTTTACGTGTTCAAAAATTTCAATCCATGCATGTATCTAGACAGTTAGCTACCGACGTACCTTAACATATTTCTTTCAAAATAATTATTTAAAATAAAAACCCCGACTGATTCTGAAGAGATCGAGGCCAGCTTTATAGCAGGCGGTACCCATTCATTTTTATCTGCTTTTTTTTAATCATTCTTTTTTTCATATACTTTTTAGTTAGGACTATGGACTATATTATATACTAGCTGTTGCCCGCGGCTCCGCCCGCGTGGATGTCGGTTATCGCTTAGTGTTGAGCCGACGCTATAGAGCATTGAATTCGCATCTCTACTCAACTTTGTCCTCGACTATGTACTCACCTCTGTTCTCGACTTTCTACTCGCCTCTATATTCGACTCTCTACTCGACTTTCCACTCGCCTCTATACTTGAATTTATACTCGCCTCTCTACTGACTTCTCTGTTCCCCTCTCTACTCGACTTTGTATTCTTCTCTATACTCGCCTTTCCATTGGTCTCTCTACTTGCCCATCCATTCGATTCTCTTTTCGCCTCTCTACTTGACTCTCCCCACTCGCCTATCTACTCGCACCTCTACTCAACTCTCTATTCGATCTCTACTTGCCACTACATTCATCTTTCCACTCGCCTCCCTATTCGCCTCTCTACTCAACCCTTTACTGCATTCTATTTGATTCCATACTCGCCTCTCCACTGGCTCTCTAGTCGCATATCTACTCGCCCCTGTAGTCGACCCTACTTGACTTTCGATCTTTACACGCCTATTTACTCGTCCCTATAACAATCTCTACTCCCCTCTCCACTCGCTTCTATATTTGGTTTGCTACTCGACTATGTCCGTTCCGAAGCTCTAATTCACCTTTGTAACAAATTTCATAAGGACATCTTAAAAGAAATTCTTACTATTTATGCCATATTCCCCCTTGTCTTGTGCCATTGAAAAATGAGAAATTTTAATCCCATAGCCATATTCCCCTTCCCCCTCTATCCCTTTTTTCGCGATAAGGGGTAGCCCATATCCATTTTCAAGCTGTAATCCATCTCTATACACCAATTTCATCAAGATATTTTCAAAATTGACTAATTTACATACCCTAGCCCTATTCCACCCCTTCAACACCCTTTTTTGCAATAAAAGGTAGCCTATGTCCGTTCCCAAGATCTAATCTACCTCTGTAAATTAAAATTAAATTTCATAGGGATATCTTCAGAACTGACAAACTTTCATACTAACTATCTAGACCTTATCCCCCCCCCCCCCTTTACCACTTTACCACATTAGTCGCGGTAAAAGGTAGCATATGTCCGTTACCAAGCTCTAATTAATCCCTGTACCAAATTTCATCAGGTTGTCTTCAAAACTGTCAAACTTTCATTTCTTATAACCCAGGGGGGGGTTATAAGAAATGAAAGTTTGACAATTTTGATACCTCCATTTTCGCGTCAAAAGGTAGCCTATGTTCGTTCCTAAGCTTTAATCCATGTCTGTGCCAAATATATCATCAGGATGTCTTCAAAACCGGCAAACTTTCATCCCCTATAACCACCCCCCCCCCCCCCTTAACCTCGTCTTTCGCGACAAAAGGTAGCCTATGTCCGTTCCCAAGCTCTAAACTATCTCTGCACCAAATTTCATCGGAAAATCTTCTAAAACGATAAACTTTTATCCCAAGACCCTGGTCTCCCCCTTTCCCCCCCTTTTCGCGATAAAAGGTAGCCTATGTTCGTTCTCAAGCTCTAATCTACCTCTGTACCAAATTTCATTAAGATATCTTCAAAAAAGACAAACTGTCATACCAAGGCCCTAGTCCCCCCTCCTTCTGCCCCCCTTTTCGCAATAAAAGGTAGCCTATGTCCGTTCCCAAGCTCCAATCTACCTCTGTACCAAATTTCATTAAGATATCTTCAGAAATGACAGAATAACAGAACCTTGTTATAAAATATGTTAAAGGGAGGCCATCGATTATCATGGATCCTATCAACCAAAAAAACTAATTACAGTCTTGCCACGCAATACAATACATGCAGATAGAATAAGTCACCAAATTGTAAAGGAATATGATCACATTCCACTACGCCCATCAGCTCTAAGACTATTCTATGCCAATATGCGTAGCATTCGCAAAGCTGGTAAATTTGATGAAATTAAATGCATATTAAAAGCGATTAAAAAAACTACCCACATATTAATATTAACTGAGACATGGTTTACTTCGGAAGCGGATGCTAAATTATATCAATTACCTAACTATAAGCATGTTTACAACTATAGAGAAAAAAAGAAAAGGAAAAAAAATAAGAAGAAAAAGGACACACGTGGCGGCGTTTCAATCTTTATACACAACAGCATAACATACGAAATAACAGAAAGTCTTTGTGAGGATAGCAACCACTATCTCTGGATTAATATAGACAAACTGTCGTTAAATATAGGAGCGATTTATAAACCAGGAGCGAGTAACGCAAATAACTTTTTAGATACTTACTCCTCGCAATTAGAGCAGAGAAAAAGATCACTTGTGTTGGGCGACTTTAACTTTGATCTTCTGAAGGAGGACAATGAGGTTACAAAATATCTAAATGAAATTAAAGGAACAGGATATGAAATAATAAATAAAGTTAGTAAAGACTATGGTACTCGTACAACCAGCACTACAAATTCTATATTAGACCATGTTTGCACAAATATGAGGAACCATTCATTCAGCCTCTCTATAATTGAATCAGGACTATCCGATCACAAGCAAATATTTCTGGAGATAGGCGAATTGGCACCACAGAGAAATAAGAGATCACAATACAAGGCACTCGATTGCACAAAACTATACAGCAGTGTTTCAGCAGCCGACTATACAAATTTAGGAAACGACTACTGTTATCTAGAAGAATTTATTCTGAGGCAGATAGACAACAGTACAATGGACAAGACAAAGTTTTTAAACCCGCCACGAAAAGACTGGATTAATCGAGAAATTTTAGATGCGATTAACTTACGCAACAACCTATGGCAACAAACGAAATCTCACCCAGAAAACGAAAATATTTGGAAAAAATTTACCGAAGAACAGAACCGAGTGAAAAAACTAATCAAATCTTGCAAGGAAGCCTACTACCATAATTTATTTTGCAATACCTACAATCAATCGAAGAAAATGTGGGAGGTCATCAACAACTTAGCATTAAACAAAAGTAAAGAAAGCTGTGCGCCTCCGAAACTAATGTCGGACACGGGACTTATCTCGGAAGGTAAACTAATTTGTGACCTATTTAACTCATATTTCTCATCCATAGGCGCAGATCTAGCCAACAAAATACCCCAATCATATCACAACGACACCAACACTATCTTTATGTACGAACCTAACTACAAACATAGCATAACATTAACCGAGTTCACACCATGCACCATACAAGAAGTATCAAAAATTATTGATGACTTTGATTGCAACACTAGCACGGGGTTAGATGGCATAAGCACCAAAGCAATTAAATGTCTCAAAAATTTGATTACTGAGAGAATCACCATATGTATTAATCTGTGTCTGATGCGCGGTACTTTTCCCGACAGTCTTAAGACGGCAAGAGTGACCCCTATTTTTAAATCCGGCAGTAGGACCGATCCTAATAATTATAGACCGGTGTCTGTCCTACCTATTATGTCAAAGATATTTGAACGAGTCATATATAGCCGACTATACAAATACTTAATCGAAAAGAATTTTTTAATCGACCAACAATACGGCTTTCGCCCCAAATCAAACACCCTAACAGCTACAATAGATTTAATCACAAAAATAAAAACACAAATAGATGAGAAAAATATTGCATTAGGTATATTTATTGACCTAAAAAAAGCATTTGACACAGTGAGCCATTCCAAATTATTAAAAAAATGAGATAACATTGGTATCACAGGTACAGCCCTCGATACGTTTAGGTCATATTTAAAAAACAGAACACAGGTAGTTAAAATAGATAATTTCACTAGCTCCATCAAAACAGTACCTTTCGGCTGTCCCCAAGGTTCGATATTAAGTCCATTGCTGTTTTTAATCTACATTAACAATATTAATCAAATAGGACTTAAAGGACAACTAACATTGTACGCGGACGACACGTGCCTCTTCTACTTCGATAATTCCATGCAAAACATAATAACGGTAGCTCAAGAAGATCTTAACATACTAAATGAATGGCTGAAATATAATTTATTAACAATTAACACAACAAAAACATCATATATGGTACTAGCCGCTAAAAATAAACCTATTGGCGAGCACGCGCCGCTCACTATTAACAATGATATTATTAAACGCTCTGACCACGAGAAATACCTAGGACTATGGGTTGACGAAACGCTTACCTGGAAAGTGCATATCGATCACGTCAAAACGAAATTGCTACCCCTACTAGGCGCGTTACGCAAAATCAATAACTGTATCCCAAAAAAAGTAAGTACCATCATATACAATTCACTAGTAAAATCGCATTTAGAATATTTAATTGAAGTGTGGGGATCGGCCGCTAAAACAAATCTATTGCCCTTACAAAGCACCGAGAATAAAATAATTAAGACCCTATTTCATTACCACTATCGTACACCAACAAACACATTGTATAAAAAAACTGAACTGTTGAATCTGTCACAACTATACATATATAACACCTGCTTGCTAGTAAAAAACATCACCGCAAAGTCTATACAATCAAACATACAGCTAGATAAAAAAGAAACCACACGTAATCTAAGAAATAAAAACAAATTACAACTTCGGACTCCTCGCACTAACTATGGCAAAAAAACCATATTGTTCGAGGGCGCACAGCTATACAATAAACTACCTAACGATATTAAAAACTGCGAAAGTGTGAACGCATTCAAAAGTAAACTTAAAACGTATGTACATGATCTTTAGGATTACTTTTGAATGCATGTATGTATGTACACACTATGCAAGAAATGTTTGTCGATATCCAAGCTCGCCAGATGCAAATGATAATTACATTATAATAAGATGTTACTATGTATCTCATTTTAAGTGAACTATGTTCTTATGAGAAATAAAGTTCTTTAAACCGAATGACAAACTTTCATAAAAACTTTCATCCCCTATTTACCCTCTTCTACCCCCCTTCTCGCGATAAAAGGTAGCCTATGTCCGTTCCCAAGCTCTAAACTATCTCTGTACCAAATTTCATCAATAAATCTTCAAAAATGACAAACTTTAATCCCAAGGCCCTAGTCCCCCTTCTTCCTTTCTTCCTCCCTTTTCGCAATAAAAGGTAGCCTATGTCCGTTCACAAGCTTTAATATACCTCTGTACCAAATTTCATCAAGATCGGTTCAGTGGTTTAGGCGTGAAAGCGTAACATACAAACAGACAGACAGAGTTACTTTCGCATTTATAATATTAGTATGGATATATATATATATAATTTGTAATCGTCAAAAAATGTTCATATTTAATGTAACCAAGAACATTTGGGCTATAAATACCTTTCATTTGAGACATAAATCATAGAAATCCGTACGGTGGATCAGGACATATGAGGTAATAAAGAATATTAAAATCATACATACAAGATACGCGCGAAAAACATAACCCTTCTTGACAGTCGGGTAAAAAGACACCTCAGCTCTAGCTCTAACACCATTCATAAAATAAAAATGAAAACATTGAAAAATATATTACAGCCATTTAGTAAACATTTAGTTAATTAGACGCATACACCGTTCGTTAAAAACTAGCTTCTGATCAAATGACAGAAGAACAACTCTTACCTGACTTCTAAACCTGAGACGTGCAGTGTCCATGAGTTTGCTCCTGCGGCGTTTAATGAACTACTTAGGGGTCCAATTAGCCACCTAGTTTTACCAAATGATTGCGATATATCGGTCCATTGCCCTCGAATGATCGCAAAAATACCTACGTCAATATGGAACAAGTATACTTACCAGTAACTACAATTAAAGCAATAAACTAGTGAAATAATTGCCATTGAGTAATAAACATAATCTATTTTAGTTTGATTAATTAAAATCAATTAAGAAAGAAACTACTTTAACGGGGATGCCGACGTAAAAGTAATTGTAGATGGTAGCAGCATATGACCAAACAACAATAACTAATAACAAGCTCATAGCTGTCAGATTTGAAGAGACAAACAATGAAATCTACGTAGGTGACAGCTGACATTGGCCATTACGAGGCGCCCTCTGTAGAGATAAAAGCGCAGTCGGCATACCCATTGTCAGAATTTGCCCTTACTGATTGATGCATTTCGATGTAATTCGCAAAATCAACAAGAGATACGGTTGTACTTTTGTCATATAAAGTTGTATGTAAAGGTGCAACCTTATCCCCTTTGGCGACTGTACATTTGTCCTTCCTCCTACCTATTTTATAGGGGTTATCAGCGAAGTATAGCTATGTCAACTATCCATTCCCAACGGCCAAAACTGATATATTTAGAAAGAAAATTCCTAGGGAACTTTGTGTACCGCGCAGCAGGCGGTCTCATCGTGACACACGAGGGGATCCAACCCTCTTTAGTGCATGCACGCGGCGGGTGAAAAACATCAAGGCGAGGCGTCTCAGATTATGTTTGATAATGCATGATAATATATTCGACAGCCTCCGTGGCGTAGCGGTAGTAAACGCGGCCGCTACGCAGGAAGCGCGGGTTCGATCCCCGCTCAGTGCAAATATTTGTATGCATGAATATGGGTATTTGCATTGGTCTGGTCGTGCCTCGGAGAGAACGTTAAGCCGTCGGTCCCGGTTGCCATACAAACATCTATGGCAGTCGTTACGCGTAGTTGGAGCCCTCAAAAATCCAACGACTGGTTTGGCCTTTGGATTGTGGAGGTCAAATGGCAGTCGCTTCACTGAAAATATCGAAGTTTAGCCAAATCCGCAGTTGGATTGGTAAAAAGCAGACCCCAGACTCCAAGTTGAAAAGCTTCGGATGCGACAGGAATTAAGACTAGGATGAAGAAGAAGATGCTAAGCATATAATGCATACAGGACGCATCGTGTTCTACGAGACGGAACGGAAGCGTAGGTACTATTAGCTCTTTGCTGCACCTTTTCCACTGACTCCTAGGCGTATCACGTCCTTAGGGTGGTGAAGTCCCACGCTCTGAACCGTGGACTGCTCGTTCCAATGGTTATCGCGAGGTCGTCTCGGTGTTGCGCTCACTTGGGGTACTCCCCTTGTAACAGCCCCACTATTTTGATACCCGTTCTGGTAGTAGAAGGCATGGCAGAAGGTATGTAAAATTAGTGGAGCACAGCCGGTAGAATAGATATAAAACTGATAAGACTTTCTATTTTTGTAGTATAAATAAGTTACTTCTTTTTTTATTTACCTCAGGTCATTGGCAAATTCTTACCAACTTTATACACGAAAATGCATTATTTTAAGTTAAGTTCATTATTATGCAAGTTTATTTTGAAATAGCCTCCAAAATGAAAAATAAATGACATGAGAAATTCAATATGGCGTTAGATGGACGAGTGTTCCATGATTCGAATTTAGAACACATATTTTTTCTGCGTAGTTTCGATGTGGCTAGTAAAAAGGACTACGATGTGATTTTAAAGGAATTTGGAAACGCAAGTTTTTTGATGGTTTCTATCTTTTGCAGACATGGTAAGTTCATTTTATAGGTAATGGGATTATTTAAATCAATAAATAAAATTCTAGGACATTCCACACAACGCTAATTAGATATAAAGATAGATAGATAGATCCACAGTAAGCATATAAAATATGTCTAAAGTAGATACCTATATCAGCAAGCTAGCTCGTGTTATGGATGCTAGAGTATGAATTCTGATATTAATATGCATACAAACACCTAGACCAACGCAAATAGACGCATGCATAAATATTTACACTGCGCGGGAAGCGAACCGGCAACTTCCGACGTAGCAGTCGAACACTACTACGCTATAAGGCCACCTATAACTCTTCATGTTTTTTGTTGTACATTTCTACCACACTTTTTTAAAGATATTTCCAAACTGTTAATAGACGCTACCCGTGACCAGAGGGCCGGTTTATTCTTTGCGCAAATGATCTGTATTACCATTCAACGTTCCAATGCCGCCAGCCCTCTGGCCAACCTCCCAGTTGACGTTAATAGGGAGGAATTCTTTGACGCCTGAACCTGCAAGATTGTATATATTATGTATTGTTTTATATTGTTATTTAAATAGTTCTAATGTACATAATTGTAAATAAAAATACTTGAAATCTCAGAGAAAAATCTACCAAATTTTTACTTAGTCAAAGGTTGTACCTACACATAAATTATTTTGTGATACATAGTTCTAGTAGACCATCTACTAATTAAATCTTTATATTTTAGAAACAGTACACTGATTATTTGAAATAAAGTATTTATTATTTATTTATTATAATAAGAAATTAAAAAAATTGTTCAACAAAAAATAAAATAAAAAAGACGCTTATACCGTGGGCCCTATACTTGTTTGCCACCTTAGTAGTCGGTACTTGTCGAATTAAACGCATTATGTATGTGTGGCATAGCGGTACAGCGTTCTACAGCTACGCCGCAAGTTCGATTGTAAAGTCAATGTAGATAAGTATGCACGGCAATGGCGAGGGGTCCTTATAACTCGATTCCTGCCGGTTTCCCAATGCGTCGCATGGTGCAAGACAAACTAGATCCAGGTAAGTTTATTTTTCCACGGGCATCCCTCTTCAAAATTTTAACTCTTGGCCAAGGGTTTCTAAGTAGGTATGGTTAACAGTATCCCACCAAAAACATTTTCATGTAAAATGTTGCCAAGACGAATTTACGTAGCTTACCCTGTGAAAAAGTTATCAGATCTCGTATAAAGCCAAGCTCTAAAGACTGCACGCTCTAAACCTACAAGCTCTACACTAAACCTTAGGTTTAGAGCGTACAGACTTTAGAGCTTGGCTTTATACGAGATCTGATAACATTTTCACAGGGTAAGCTACATACGTAAACTCGTCTTGGCAACATTTTTACATAAAAATGTTTTGGTGGGATTTCATTTACATTTGTAAGTCAGTTAAAAATTATGACGTACGTATTTTTTATTTGTTATAAGAAATATTTTAATAAATTTTGACTTATGTAGCACAAACTGTAGTGCAAGTCTCATATACAAACTTCCACCGTAGAAGGTAGTCTGTGCTTCCACCTCCCATTTCCAGGGGATGGGTTAGGTTAGGTTTTTTAATTTTTTTGTTGTCTTTGTAGTAATATTAGCTTACATACCAAATTTCAGCTTTCTAGGACTTCAGGAAGTACCCTAACAATTTTGATGATCAGTCAGTGATGAGTCAAATGCGAAATTAAGGGTTTTGAGACATTAATAAAATGTTTTTGTATGTTTAATGATTGTACCGATGGCATTCTATCTTGAAAGTTTTAACTATTTAGCATCAATGTTATTGGCGGGGGCACTACCGTGCCCCTAGATTCTAGAGGTATTGCGAGATGTACTTATATATAAATACTAGCTGTCGCCCGCGGCTCCGCCCGCGTGGATGTCGGTTATCGCGAATCGGGGTATGAAAAATATATGTTGGCCGATTCTCAGACCTACCCGATATGCCCACAAAATTTCATGAGGATCGGTCGAGCCGTTTCGGAGGAGTATGGCAACGAAAACTGTGACACGAGAATTTTATATATTAGACTAGCTGTCGCCCACGGCTCCGCCCGCGTGGATGTCGGTTATCGCGAATCGGACTATAATTTGAGATTTAAACTATCCTATCTCTCAAGTTGGATCGAACTGCACATGGTGTGCGAATTTTATTATAATCGGTTAAGTGGTTTAGGAGTCCATTGAGGACAAACATTGTGACACGAGATTTATATATATATTAAGATTAATTATATTATTTCATGAAAGAAATGTGTTTCCACTTCAACATACAAATAATAAATCAAGGAATAAATCGACGTACCTAGTATTAACAAACAAACACATACCTAGTGTTAAAATAACAACAACAAAATATCATTTTCCAGCAAATCATCAACGAAACCAACAGATTTGAAAATATGCCTATTCTAAATATAGGCACCTACCTACCTACTTCCATCGTATTTTTACGCTACGAAGTGGCGAGTGTGGCGACCGAAAAAAAATGTTGTGTTACTAGTTTCCGCGTAGCAGAGTAGATTATAAACGACGAATCGTATCGTAACGGTACATATAATAACTTTAAAAAAATAGAGGCCGGATAAAAATATCACAATGGGAACACATGTTTCGTAAACCGCACGTGATAATGGTATGTCCGATGCAATGTTCGCTATCGGCAAACGGGAAGACCGCGATCAACTCAGATAAAATGATTGGTAAATAGGAACATTGTCCTACTGATAACAATGTTTACCTAACTGTATTCTTTGGCTATCTGTGGCTCGGCCGTGTCGGATACTTGTCAATTTGTGGTTCAGTGGTGACTTTCGCTTATCAATTTTATTGTTAATATAGTCGTAGGTATGTACAACCACAGATAAAATAATACTACACCGCAAATATTGTAAGTATTCATAAAGATAATAGAAGTTGAAGATAAAGTTTTTTCGTGGGGACAGTTGAGACCCACTTCCATTACCTCGACCTAGGTATTCTGTTTACAACTATTAGATATTTTTTTAATGAAGATTTTTATTTTAATACGTAAGAAGTTTTGAGTGAGAGTTTATTTTGAAATAAACTTCCAATTATTCTCACTACATATTATAGTTCCTATAAAACAAAGGCGCTTTATCTGTCCCTATATCCCTTTGTTTGCTTAAATCTTTAAAGCTACGCAACGGATTTTGATGCGGTTTTTTTTAATAGATAGAGTGATTCAAGAGGAAGGTTTATATGTATAATACATGTGTAATATAGTAGAGCGTGTAGCGGGAACGGGATCTGACGCCACGCGGGCGGAAAAATATTGGCGGTACGTAGTTCGCCGGGTAGTTTGTTAATAAATAATTCATGAGATGGTATTATGCACATTGGCATAAATACGTACCTACTAGTAAAGGGAAGATAAAAGTTAATTTACAATAAAATATTTACCCCACGAACCTTTTTTCATTCTTTATGGCATCTAGTTAACTTATCTGTAGATACAGTGTTGTCCAACACTTTCTAATGAATTTTATCTCATATGTATAATACCTGTAATTCTTAAAGTAACATATTTAAGAGTTACAGTAAACATACCTCTCTACTGAGTAAGGTAGCACTCACGAATAAGGCAAATAAAATAAAAATAAAAGAAATCTACCCTATATTTACTTCGTAAAAGAACGAAAAAATGTGATAATATTCAAAATTAAGAAAATAAAACAAAAAGTCACTTGGAGGCGCCGGGTATCGATCCCGGTACCTCTCGCATGCTAAGCGAGCGCTCTACCATCTGAGCTACGCCCCCTATGTCTTTCACCTCAAAATTGTGCTTTAGGTTCTACTGACAATCTTTCTGATGTAATTCAACCTTCATTGGAAAGTTTAACGGTGTAATACACAAGCTAAGCAAGGATGATGATAAGATTATGAGAACCACCTGTATAAACGCAAGTACTAGAAATATACCATCACTACATAGTATAAAACAAAGTCGCTTTCTCTGTCCCTATATCCCTTTGTATGCTTAAATCTTTAAAACTACGCAACGGATTTTGATGGGGTTTTTTTTCAATAGATAGAGTGATTCAAGAGGTAGGTTTATATGTATTATACATGTTTAATATAGTAGAGGGTGCAGCGGGAACGGGATCTGACGCCACGCGAGCAGAAAAATATTGGCGGTACAAAGTCCGCCGGGTCAGCTAGTAATAGATATATGCTATTTTTTACTTTACTTGTGAAATTTAGTATATTGGTATATTGGTTGTATGCTATTTGGGTATACCCGATCACTCTTATTTCAAATCGACCTTTTATATATTATTAGTAATAGACCATTCAGTCTCAAATTTGGGTGAATGCAGAGTAATTTTGAATAATACAGCCTGTAAATTCTGTAGTTTTATTTTCTAACGAAAATGTATAAAAATAGAACTCCACAACAATAAGTAATGTAATATAGTTATACTTATACGTAACGCAAATAGCACTTAAATTATTTAATTTACATAAATATTTTGCGGTTTTACCATTGCATTTATATTAAATATACTATATACATAAAAATATATTTCACAAATATGCTTAATACATCAATATAATTAATAAATATATGAAATAAAAAATGTTGATACTTAGGAACTTTTACAATTATTCAAAAACCAAAATAAAAATTGAGCTTATAATTAAGAAATTGGTCCCTTATAACCTTCGTTGCTGAATTACAACTGACTAAAGCTGCGCTTTCAATTATTTAATAGTTCAATTATATTCTAATAACAAATAATATTATTCTCCACTTACTTTATAGGGAAGCACCATTGGTGAACAGCATCTAGTACAATTATGAAGTAGAAGAAGCGACAGCTGTATGATATGATCGTAGCAAGTGGAAACATGTGGTCTCTGCCTACCCCTTTCGAAAGTGGCGTGACTATATGTATGCAATGTTGTTCAGCTGTCGCCCTCTAACATGACCACCTGTGCTCCCTTGCCCACTGCGTCTCCTAGCTTGAACGGTGCAAGTCCAGCGATGACTCCGTCGCGGGGAGATCGAACCACGTACTCCATTTTCATTGCTATTACTACAAAGAGAGGCTGGCCTTTTACTACCTGAGGACAAGATTTTTAACATATTATTGATAGCCTTAAAATAAATTGCGAAAGTATTCTGTGTCTTCGAATTTATATGATTAGGAGCAACTAAGATATATTTTTATTATACTAAAATCATGATCTGAGCTACACTCATCTATCTTTTGGTCCCTGGACTGTCTATAGAATATAAAACAAAACTGCTCATTCAGCATTCAGTAAGGTAAAAGCACCAATGGTGGACACTCACCCAATAGTGGACACATAAGATATAAACCTTTATTGTAAGAAAACTAACTATTTGGGCTACATGACTATTTATTTAAAAGGCATCTATGTTAAAAATTCGCAACAATGTCGTAAGTATATATTGAATTAGCAACGGTTGTTTCTTGAGTTTTTTGTTAAGGGTAGTGATTTTTAATAGGTGGTGTTTTTTATTTAAGTATTAACAATGATTATTACCAATTTTAGTATGGATATAAGACCATTGCCGTATTTTTATTGCTAGATTTTCATCACTTTTAGTGATTGTCCACTATTGGTGTTTACGTTCATGTGTATAATAATTAATAATTGTATTTAAAGTAAAAACATGTTTGTTTTTAGGGTACCGTACCCAAAGGGTAAAACCGGGACCATATTACTATGACTTTGCTGTCCGTCCGTCTGTCACCAGGCTGTATCTCAAGAACCGTAATAACTAGCCAGTTGAAATTTTCACAGATTGTGTATTTCTGTTACCGCTATAACAGATTCTAAAAACCAAATAATAATAATAATTAAGGGGGGCTCCCATACAAAAAACGTGATATTTTTGCCCTTTTTCATGGCTTTTAGACTTTTAGCCCTTTTTCTGGTACGGAACCCTTCATGCGCGAGTCCGACTTGCGCTTGGCTGGTTTAAAGATTATATCAGCTAAAGTTAATGTCTAAATTTTGCTTTAACAGTTAAAGGACGACGTAACGACCATTCTTTAAAAAATATGCATAAAGTGTCTACCATTGGTGCTTTTGCCTTGCATTATAATTTTATAAGTTGCATAATATGACAACTATTATATTGGGAGTATCAATTATAATGGGCATGATGTGTGAAGCATTCGAATGGATGATTAACACCCATTGCTAAGTGTCCATGCACAGCTTAGAGTGCTCAGACAGATATATTAACGTCATACTTATTTATAACTTATGTCTGATGCATTTTTGAACATGTAACATGATTTCCGCGAATGCTTTTTTATAAAGTGGTCACATATAACACTGACCGTTTTCCGTCGCATGACAGATATCACACGCTATAGTCGTGATTGCCGGGATACAGTTCATAGTCGTATGTTTAAGACTGTTAATAATTACTCATAATTAATTATTTATAACACTTCGGGCGGCTAATTGAGTAATTAAATTAATTGATTACATTTTACGATTGTCGAAGAAGGAAGTTGTTTTTTTTTCAATCATATTTGGCAAGGATATTCCTAATCTCCGCTACCATGACGTCATCATCCTCCTACCCTTATCTCATATTTATTTGGGCTCGGTAAAACATGTGTGATTTTGCCATTCAGTTCTGGTTACAGTCATCTCAACAATTTTTAAAAAAAGTATTTTAGCAACCGAAATTATAATATTCCCTTTAACCCATATAACAATGCTAAATTGTTTGTGCTAGGAATGGGTTCACGTCGGTAATGTAATGGCCAGGATACGATCCCGGGACCTCTCGATCGTAAGACCGGCTCCTTAACCACTAAGCTACCGAAGCTTGAAATTCACTCCCTTCCTAGCCATGTCATCGTTCACGCAGTCCACTCTCTTAGTTCTTCCTCTCCCATTGTAGCCGTCCACTGCCATAGTTAATACCATCTTTATGAGTTATGATCTTCTACTCTCCGTTAAGATATTCGAGGAACACAGTAAGATGGACGTCAATAAATTACAAGAGTATATTTATTATTTACCCGCAATGCATCGGAAACCCTATCGATACAAGTTGATAATATCAGACGGCACGGCATTCTTAGACTCGGACATAAACCTGCTACTCATCCTGTGTGCCGATCTTCAAATATTAGTTCGACGATGTGTCTGTCTGTTTCGGTGTTGATTTAAAATTATAATGAACAGTCTCTAATAAAAGCAGCTTCACAAATACTCTCTACAAATTAACAAAACATGAAATTTATAAACTGTTTCTGGAGACTATAATATGACTTATAAATCAATTATTGGTAAATGTATGCCAATGTAAAATAGGTTTTTAATATCTGTGCTAACCTAATTTGGTTGTTGACTCAACCTGACTAGTGGGCGTCATTATTCAATATTTGAGCAATATTGTATTTGTTTCTGCCCTAATATGAAAAAGCATTAAAATATAATTAGAAGAATCTAGAGCGCACACGTTATCCATTGTCCTCTAGACCGAGTATCTATTTGGCCTACATGATAAATTAGTTTGTTTGCATCCAAAGTACAAGACAAACCATTCGACCACTTCTCTTTTGCATGATTTGATTTCATTGACTTCTGAGGAAAACTACCGTCTGTACATGTGAAGTACGCGGTGCTAAGCTCACACGTTCCGAACACTCACTCGAGTGCACTATCTCGCCACTTCACTCGATGTGTGTGATCAATGCATAAATGACACAAATCAATGACAACTCACTTTGTCTCCCTTACTGACGAGTATTCTCTCGAGTATTCCCGGTGTGGGTGATGACGCACTGTTGGCTGCGGCGGCCGCGTCCCCTCCGGCCACGGCTTGGAATTTAGGTCGAGGTAACTCCACTATTGTCTGTCCATTCTGAAGGAATATCAAATTAAATTGAAGAAAAAAAAGCAATGTTATAATTCATGTAGAGAGTGGGCGGTTTGTTGTCGCCACTTCATATTAAAGGTTATATTTTAAAATATACCTTGGGGCACATATCTTGGACCTAAGTTGCGAGAGAGAAACGAGACCTTGGCACGCGTGAATTGTTTGATATAATCTAATATTGTTAGATTTGAGTTCGTCCACACTGTAGTACTCCGTGGTATCCTCAAGACACCCAAAAACGCCCACTGCTTGTATACAACATATTTTGGGACCAAGATATATGCCCCAAGGCATACATACGTTCGAAGGTTATTAGATAAAAGAGTCGAGTTTATTTATCGAATTTTCTTTAATACAAAATATTATTTATTTACTTTTAAAACATGTTATGTATATTAAAACGCTATTTGTTTGTCTGCCTGGACATAAATATTGAAGAGATGCTAAAGTTTCAAATATTTCTTGTACGATAAAGCTTGTAAAAAAGGAAAACAATCTCTTTTACAAGCTTCGAGACAAGCTTTTTGCAAAGAGATGATTAACAATAAAATATCAAATCAATTTCAGAAATAAATATTTTTATTTGTGTTTTCTCAATGAGCTCAGACCGTACTTTTATTTTAACTCATTTGACTAACTCTGTAATATGAAATAAATCGTTTATTGCTATCTGACCCCCAACCTCGAAAGGAAAGCCAGCCCCAGTGTCTCGTCCGTTAAGCAGCTGGTGTACCGGCACGCAGGTGTAAGTTTCTATAGACCCTTTGATCTACCTTAACCACGTATAAACGCCCAAATTTTAACATTCAACTTGGATTGTTCTTTACATATTTTTTTTTCATTCACTTTTCAATCTCGCCTATTAGTCCTCAATCCATATTTGTATTTCGAATGGTATATTTTTTAAATGTTGCAACCTTCCTAGTAATAAAAAAAATAGGCGGAAAATCATTTGTAAATTGTTTTTTAAACATAAAGTTCTACGTACGCAATGAAAATGGAATTCAATCAAAAAGACTTAGAGATTTTAGAGCGATGATTATTTAAGATTTTAAAAGTTCTCTCTTTTCCCAAGACTATGCCACTCGTCTCCAAAATGCTTTTGGGTGAAAGCGCCTTGTTTGAGCACCGCGAGGCGATGTTTTGCTGAATTTGAGAGAGGTCGGGTTTCTTTACATGACGAATTCGTGAAGGACGGCCTTAAACTGCCGTCAACAAAAATAATGCGGCTACTGTCAAGCAGCTAATTGAAGAAAACCCGTGGATTACCTATAAGACAATTCGAGGACTATTGGGGATTGGCATGACCCAAATTCAGAAAATTTTACACGGGACATTGAAAGTTCGGAAACTTTATTGTCGCTGGATCCCTCGTGGAATGACAGCGGAGCAGAAATGACCATGAAGTACGACCATGGCCATGCTGTTTATGACATGGGCACAGGAGACGAAACGTGGATTAATTGTTTTGAACCCGAAAAAATACAGCAATCTTGTGAATGGGTGTTTAAAAATGAGAACAAGCCCACAAAAGTGAGGCAGGCGAGAAACGTTGGTAAAAAAAATGATTGCGTTTTTTCTCAGCTACGGCTTCAGCTGAAACGGGTCCCATCTGCACAATTCCATAATGAATGCCAAGTGATATTCTACCATTCGTTTGCCTAGAGTGTTAGAAAAAGTTTGCGAAAGACAACCAAAAAGCCGCGTTCTCCTACATCATGACAACGCTTCTTCACACACGGCCAACAATACAAAGTCATTTTTGGCTTCCGAAAAAGTATATCTCGTCACCCATGTCATTACTGTATTTCCCCGAAAATCAAAGACCCTCTCATCAAAGGTTTCACTTTTACCAACTCCGAAGAGGCAGTGATAGCGTTCAATCAGCACGTAGAAAACATGCCTTCAGATCTGTGGTCCTCCTGTTTTGAAAAATGGTTCGATCGCATGAAAAAATGTTTGTAATGTAAACGAGAGTATTTTGAAAAGCAATAAACATAATATTTTGGTTAAAGCGTGTTGTTTTTTTAAGTTTCGCGAAACTTTTAGTGTGACCTACGTATACATTCGGTCCAACGTAATAGAGGACAAATCTATTCCTATCAATCTGGCCCCCGATTCTGCTAATTTTATGACATGACAAAACCTCTAAAACTAACGCTGACTTAGCAATAGATCTCACTGAATTTTAGATTTTATGTCTAAGAATTGAAGTCCAGAATGAAAGGAGAAAGAGTTTATAACTTTTCGCATTCACTCTACAAGATTGTCATTCAATTTTAGACTTTAACAGTACTGTAGTAAAGCCTTAAGTTAAATGGCATTGGTTACAGTGTGCCGCAGTGGTTTTGCCATGAAAAAATAATAGCAGAATCAGAGCCCAGACACTTTGTTAACTATCGGATGGAAAACAGCCCTATCCCTTATTGGCCTTGTACGATATCCAAGGGAAGAGATAGGATCGCTCTATTCTATTCTACAGGCAACTAACACGGCTGGGGTTTTCTTTCAAAGTCTTACCTCATCATATACGTGTAACTGATTATCGTACGTCAACAGGCCCACGTTGCTCCTCTTGTCCCCTATCAACGTGTTCAGTCGCAGACCTTTCTCGGTACGATTTAGTGACGCCTCAACGTCGCGCCATTCTCCATTGTTCACTTGCACACGATACGAGTTTTTGCTTACATTTTCAACTGTCACAGAAAGATCTGAAACAAGGAGAGTTAGATTTACTTTTCAGTTGGAATAGTTTTTGATGAAAATTGGACAAAGGGTTCTATTATACATAAATGTATACTTTTTTTGTAAATACATAACGACAAGCGTCAACATTTGTACAGATCAGGAATCGACCCTAATACCTCTGACAGCGCAACACGTAGAAAGTGGTAAGTTACCTTTTTCATCAAACCTCAGTGGTACAGATCTCTTCAACTGGTAGTTTGGTCTCCAGGATTCTGGCGACACTGCGATACCTTTCCAGCTGTCGTTTGTAGTATTCGCCTGTTGACTGCTGAGCAACTAGAGAACAAAGTATTAACATTGTTTATGAAATTGTTGCATTATAATGGTTCTTAAAATTTGAGTATGAGTTAAAAAAATGAGCCGTGTAGGCGATTTTTTTAAATAATAGCACACGAGTGTTTCAGGACCAAATTACGTGCAGTTTCATACTGCTTTATCATACTACAACATTCTACTTTATCTAATAAAATGAAATAATTAATATAATTTGCTTAAAATTATACAAACGTTAAACCAAAATCTAATTGCTAATCGTGCGCATGTGCATTGCGCAGCGTCCACAGATTATGTAGAGAAAATGCATTGACACCTTGTGACCAGCTGAAGCTGTACTTTAACTATAAAAAAAGTTATTATATGATATAGTCGCCTAGAAAACCCGTACTTTAATGTAATATATTAATTTTATTTTGATATTCTGTGCGTAAAGACCGCCATTAAGTATTATTTTTAATGTTAACATTTCAGTATGAGACTAGATAAAATATAAGAAATGTAATGCGTCGTGATGCAATTAGACCGAACCGGACCCCGGGTTCTGAGATGAAAGCTTCAGATGCGACCGGAATTACCGCAAGGACGATGAACATGAAAAATTTAGATCATAGGAATTCTTATCTTAATTCCTTGGGGACCTTGCAAGTTTCCCAGTAGGAGAGATTGGGTGGTCCCTGTACTTCACAAAACTAGCCAGTAATTAGGTATCGTATAAGGTTCTACTTACATGTCCGAGTGCGGCTTGTATAGCACGATCTTCAGAGAGTACGGAGTCAGACTTGGGGAACAGCTCATGTTCGTGTTGCGGAATGAAGGAGGTGTGGACGTCTCCGGCCACGAAAGCTTTAGCACCGCTCAGGCGGAGGAGGAAGTTTACGTTCGTTTCTAGACCAGCCACCTGAGAAAAAAAATGATTAGTACATAACATACAAAATGTGGGTAGAAGATATTTCCGTCCCACGGAGGTAGGACACGATGGTATTTCCGTCCCAATTGAGCAGTCCGACTGGGGAAGTACCTCCGCCCTACAGAATACTGTGGCCATAATAACCTTGCGCTGAGTCTCTGACGGTGAGTAGGGTAGCCAGAGCTCACTGGAGAGTGTTTTTGTTGTCAGTGGGAAGACACAAGGCTTGTCCTGCTTTGTCCTTTATACTGATAGCACAGAAACTCTCTGTTCTTACTGTGTCGGCAGCACGATTGTGACTCCCTTTATTTTGCATAGGCCACCGTAACCCCTTTCCGTCAATTGGGCCGTGTTCTTGTCGTTGTTGTTGAATGTTGAGCTAATAGACTGGGAGTGAGAGAGACGATTGTCGTTAAAGTAATTTTGTTACCTGGTATTCAGTTAGTTTAGCCCTGGTCTTGGCAAGAGCCTCAGCGCGGTCGCGACCCCATACAACCAACTTGGCAATCATGGGATCATAGTGTACTGACACCTCTTGGCCTTCTCGCACTCCTGTCTCCACCTATAGAAGAAGTAACATAATTAATTTGTTGTGTATTTAGAGAGAATACTCTTTCCTGGGTTGGTTCAGTCCAGAAATCTATAACCTGGAAGTCTGAGCAACAGGTGAATGCTTAAACGGCTATTAAAAAGAAAAATGAAAAAAAAAAACAAGTATAAAACTGTAGTAAGTATAGTCTTCTAACCGTAAAAATATAGTCGATAAACGGGTCGCTAAGCGTAAACCTGTTTTTCTGGTTAGCTATTAGATAGGTGCTCAATAATTTTTAGAGTAAGACTACGCATTTCAAATCTACTATATAAAAATAAGTCGGGTTTACCTTCCTGACGCTTTAACTCCAGAACGCATGAACCGATTTCCACGGTTTTGCATTCGTTGTAAAGGTCTCGGGCTCCGTGAGGTTTATAGCAAAGAAAATTCAGGAAAAATTTCAACAGCCGACATCCACGCGGGCGGGGCCGCGGGCAAAAGCTACTCTATTATATAAAAATCAGTCGGGTTTTCCTTCCTGACGCTATAAATCCAGAACGCACGAACCGATTTCCACGGTTTGGCATTCGTTGGAAAGGTCTCGGGCTCCATGAGGTTTATAGCAAAGAAAATTCAGGAAAACCGACATCCACGCGGGCGGAGCCGCGGGCAACAGCTAGTTCCCTATAAATATTATACAACATAGAATAATTACAGGTATAGCTCGATTAAAACCGTTTTTTATACCACTGAGGTATCAGACAAGCACACGGCCCACCTGATGGAGAGTGGTTACCGTGGCCTATGGACGTCTGCAACACCAGGGTAGTCGCACTTGTGCTGCCGACTCTATAACACACAGAGAGTTCCGTCAGTGTACAAGACAAAGCAGGACAAGCCTTTGGTCTTCCCACTGATAGCACAAAAACTCTAGTGGGCTCTGGCTACCCTACTCAACGCCGGTAACACAAGAGAAGGTCATTATGCCATAGTATTCTGTAGGGCAGAATGTGTCGGACTGCTAAATTGGACAGAAATACCGTCGTGTCCTACCTAAATGCGGGTACGAATTTTGCAGGTTCTGCAGGCCAATTAGCTTTTTACTCGCTCTCTCCTCTCAAACGCCATTGGACTGAAACTACGCAGTGTCGCAATCGCATGAACTTCCGAGCCGCCATTATATTTGAATCGAGCTATACTGTTCAAGTCCCAAGAGGTGCCATCTCAAAGCCGTAAACGGCATGTGCTTGTAATCGGTTTATGTTCGACATATAAAAAAGATAGATACTTTTCATGTGTGTTGTGCTTGAATTGCAACGGCGACCGTAATCGAGACAGTCACTTAGAGGTATTTCTAGAAACATATTGTGCAATATTACAAATTACACAATATTATTTACAGTTTAGGGTTAATATTAAAGGTTATGCCATGTTTCAATAAAAGTTTCAGCGAATTGAACTTGTACTACGCCTTATTATTTCATTGCACTGTGTAAGATCAGTATTGAGCAATATTTGCTGTATTGTTTGATTGTATTATGAATCAAAACTTGATCATTTGAGTGCAAGAGGTGATTCATAAAATATCATACCTATATTGTTATCATGGACCACATTACAAGTAAGTAGTTTGGCGGGCGTAGTGTAGACGCCAATTGTTTTCACGAAAAGCGCGTCATTGGCAATCATAGAATGACGTCGACGTCACGGTCGACGTCACAATGACGATTGTCGAGTCTTGCGTAATTTACATGGATTACCACGCGAATTACGTAAAGTTAGTCATGCCTTAACCTTTGTGACATTTTTACACATTATGCAATGTATTTTCAAGGGGCTTTTGATTGTGATCAAGGTCATTTGGAGATCCCACCAAGATCAGTTCAGTCAGCTTGGATTTGATCGAATTGTGAATTCGAATCATGGGCATTACACTAACGTGAAACCAACGTGTAATACAAGCAGTTTAGCTTAGCTGGAGGAATTTCGGTTACCCACGAATATTGTTTAAAATAAAAATTACTCGTCAATATTCCTCAGTGAATTCAGCTTTAGTCTCAGTTATTTAGGAGAATATTTTAGATACTTAATACAAAAGTGGATAGGTACCTATACCTACTCGCAATTTGTCGATCCAAATAGTAATACAAATTGATAAGGATGAAAACAATGAGTAGTAAGTAGTAGATAAAGTAAACGTACAAAACTAGTGTAGATGTCTTTAGCGGTAGAAAAATGAACTAAGTACTACGTATTTATAAGTTCTTACCAATTGTTCCACCTACGTAAGTTAGATGACGCTGTAAGAAAAAAATTGAGTATTGGTACAGACAATGAACAAACCAATTCAACTTTTCAATTTAAATCGATTTGAGCAAAAACTGATTTATCGTAGTTAAAATTACGGTATGAGTTAGATAAAACTATTGTTAATGTCACACCTACGATTCGCAGATGACATAGTCTTAATGGCGGAGTCGCTAGAGGAGCTGAACCAGATGCTGGGCGGACTAGCTTCAGCCTCCCGACGTATCGGTCTTGGCATGAATTTGGACAAAACCAAAGTCATGATCAATGGCCACATTGATCCGATGCCGATCGTCGTACATGGTCACCCTCTCGAAATCGTTTCTGAGTACACTTACCTCGGGCAGGTTCTGCAGTTAGGTAAAAACAATTTCGAGAGGGAGGCCAAGAGGAGGATCCAGCTGGGCTGGGCAGCATTTGGGAAACTACGCCGAGTCTTCTCGTCATCTATACCGGTAAAAACGAAAGTTTTCAATCAGTGCGTCCTACCCGTCATGACCTACGGAGCCGAGACATGGACACTCACGACAGGGTTGGTCCATCAGTTCAAAGTCGCTCAGCGAGCTATGGAGAGAGCTATGCTCGGAGTTTCTCTGAAGGATAGAATCCGCAACGAATACATCCGACAGAGAACCAAAGTTATCGACATAGCTCAAAGAATCAGCAAGCTGAAGTGGCAATGGGCTGGCCATATCTCACGAAGAACCGACAACCGTTGGGGTAAACGTGTTCTTGAGTGGAGACCGCGACTCGGCAAGCGTAGTGTAGGACGCCCTCCGACCAGGTGGGATGACGATCTAAGAAGGACTGCAGGCAGATGCTGGATGCGGCAAGCTGAAGACAGGGCGCTATGGCGCTCATTGGGGGAGGGCTATGTCCAGCAGTGGACTAATATAGCCTGATGATGATGATGATGATGATTGTTAATAGCTTAGATACCGTATGGCGGAATAGTACTGTATTGCCCAGTGATAAAATACAAAATGAAAAACGTACGTCTGACGCTAAGGTTCCACGGGCGACGGAGGCGGGGAAGCGTGGTCCCTCGTCGCCTCTACACAGTTATTTTTGTATAGAAAACCCGCGGGGTCTCACACACTGAAAACATTCCATCTGCGCGCGGTGGCCTATCTGCTCCCCCGCGACCACGCGCGTCGCCGCGTTTTTGCCAACTGCCTTAATGTGGTTATCCTTAGCGGCGTTGGATGGGTAAAAGTGTTAAGCGTCAGGATCACTTGACCTTTGACCCGTAACCGACGACTTTGCAGGACGACATGACGTCATACAATATTCCTAGCTACAGAGTGTTTATTTTGCTAGGTACGCTAAGAAGCTTTGTAGCTTAGCGGTAAACGCTTCGACTGTATGTTCTTATGGTTTCAGATAGTACTGGGTCCGAACCTGGACTTTTGACACTTTTTGTGATTATTTTTTCTTTTTGTAATTTTTTACTTTTTGTGATTATTTTTTCTTTTTGTAATTTATTAATTTCTTTTGACAGAAAATTAGCAAAAAATTAGTGATAGGATCTATGATTGGCGCTATTTTATAGGTATGGTAAGGTATGGTATGTTCTTTTATCTTTTTCTCTGTATATAACGAAGAAAGAAAGAAAGAAAAAAATCACTTCTGCTGGCATTCCCGGAGTGCAACCCGTCTTTTTCTTCTTCTTAGTTTTCAATGAAATGGACAAATTAAAATAAATATACTATACGAATACAAAATTCAACATTCAATAACACATGTACAATACTCACTCGAACGAATTCTTCAGGATCGGGTTGTCTGAGTCGGTGTAGGGTACCAGCGCGCGGTAGGAATCCCGCCCTGGGCTCTTCGGCGTAGATACGACACTCAACTGCATGGCCACGGCGAATGATTTCTTCTTGCGATCGCGGTAACTGCTCGCCAGCGGCAACTCGCAGTTGCCATTCCACCAAGTCCGTACCTTCAGAAATAAATAAATAAATAATGTAGTACATTCTAAATAGTGCTATCTAGACCCATTTAGACCAGGGTAGAAGCCTTTAAAAATAATAAAAAGTGAAAAAAAAAAAATAGTAGGATGAAACCCATTAGAAAAGGAGGGGAATATTATAAAAATGAAAGGAAAAATAAATTACGGGCGATCTGAGGTCGGGAAGGGGATGGGGGTGAGTTTTAAGGGTTAAAAACGGTTTTTCTCGATTTCCGGCAAAACTAAAAGTCCTATGGAAAAAAGTCAAATGGCAAAGTTGTAGGTAATAAAAAGACCTCAAACTTTTGTATTTACACTTTTTTCACATAACCTCAAAATTAATGTGAAAAATTCTAAAAACCAAGTTTTTGGTTTTTTATTTTTATCTTTTTCAAATAAATGTCATTTTTCACGAAATTTGGTGAAAACTTACCTTTTTATGTCCCAAATACGCTGTAATTTATTTGATTAGAAATATTTATTTTTTCACCTTATTTTGAATCAATATCGAAAAAGCACCCTAATTTTCAATCGAAAATTCACCCGTCAAAATATCACCTTTTCTCAAAAAGTTGGTATGTTTTCTGTTTGTTGAAATCTCTACTTTCCGATGGTGAAAAAAAAAAATGTTACTATAGTAAATCTTCTCAGAAAATGCAAGAAATCGAATCGGCCAAAAGTTAATTATTAAAAATATATTTACGACATATATTTTATATACATTTATAGATTTTTAATATATTTTTTATGTATTTTGAAATATATATTTTTTATTATGGGAGTAACTAAAGTTGTTTGTGGAAAACAAAGGAGATTATTATTTTTTAATCTTGTACTAAAATATCATTCAATTTTAATCTTTAGGTTATGTTACGTTAAGCATACTATTTTTTAAAGAAAATATTACTATTTTTGTGTTTGAGTTGATTTATACAGATAAAAATAGAGATAGTATTTACCTTCCTATGCAGATTCGAACAGTTTTCTTTTTTTTAAGTAAACTTGTAACATGTAATCTTACGTTTTTCAAGTAAATAAAGTGTAAATTTTAATAAATAGCTCAAAATTGTATGTAATCATTAAAAAAGAAATTTCGAATTCGAGTCTTTTTCGATTTTTGGCATTTTCTGAGAAGATTTACTATAGTAACATTTTTTTTTTCACCATCGGGAAGTAGAGATTTCAACGAACAGAAAACATACTTACCAACTTTTTGATAAAAGCTGATATTTTGACATTGAAAATTAGGGTGCTTTTTCGATATTAATTCATAATAAGGTGAAAAAATTAATATTTCTAATCAAATAAATTACAGCGTATTTGGGACATAAAAAGGTAAGTTTTCACCAAATTTCATGAAAAAAGAGATTTATTTGAAAAAGATAAAAATAAAAAACCAAAATCTTGGTTTTTTGAATTTTCACATAAATTTTGAGGTTATGTGAAAAAAGTGTAAATGCAAAAGTTTTAGATCTTATTATTACCTACAACTTTCCCATTTGACTTTTTTCCATAGGACTTTTAGTTTTGCCGGAAATCGAAAAAAACCGTTTTTTACCATTAAAACTCACCCCCATCCCCTTCCCGACCTCAGATCGCCCGTAATTTATTTTTCCTTTCATTTTTATAATATTCCCCTCCTTTTCTAATGGGTTTCATCCTACTATTATTTTTCTGTGTTTTAAAAATTATCGACCCTGGCCTAATTCTAGAATGCGGATAAACATACTTAGATACTTTTTTTTACATACACACACACATATTAAACATAGTAACTCCCAGACCAATGCAAATATTTACTCTGAGCGGGGACCGAATGAGCCCCCCCCCCCCCCTACGCGTTTAAAGTAAGTAAGCCACAAAATTACAAGAACTAAAGACTCTTTGGACGAATATTGTGAGTGCCTAATAGAGGACTGCAATAGGCTAATTCATTTAAAGATGGGAAAAAGTGAACTTGCAAAGCGGTATAGATAAATTTCGAATGTCCAAGACGTGTCTGAGCCTTGTTCAGTTGGTTTGCGTTTGCTCGATAATAGCTAGGAACCTTCGATTTTGCTAATTGCAAGGTATATTGTGTATACACTTGGCCCGTATTCCAGAAAAAAACTCAGTTGTTAACCAACTCTCACAATGACATAAGAGTTGTCATCTAGAATACAATCTGTCCTCAGATCAAGTTATAAATCAAGATTCAGGACTGAGTATTTTTCTGGAGTACCAGGCTTAAAGTCCAGAATTAAATAAAAAAGAGTTCATAACATTTTTTCATTTCCTCTAAAAGATGACATTATACTGTCATTATACTTTAAAAGCATAAAAGTAAGATCCGAAATTAAATGGCATTTTATGCAGTGTCTGTGGTATGACAGTGCTTGATAAGGAAAAGCGGAGTTCAGGTCACTAACCCGTGATCATCTCAGTGATGGGGTGCTCAACCTGCAGCCTAGTATTCATCTCCATGAAGTGGAACTCATGAGTCTTCCGGTGGAGGATGAACTCTACGGTACCCGCGCCGACATACCCTACAGCTTTGGCCGCTCGGACTGCTGCTTGGCCGATAGCGTTACGAGTCTCCTCTGATAATCCAGGCTGAAAGGAAATTTGATTTCATTAATCGAATAGCTGTTATCTTGTATTGTGAACCTGCATTTTACAAAGTAGAGCACCCTGTATAATGCATTTATAATTAATATTAGTCAAGATCACACATTGCGACCGAAAACGGTACCCACTGTGTGGTATGAAAAGAATTTCATTTCACGCTCGATTAAGGTGTGGAATGAACGCCCTGCTGCGGTATTTCCAAGCGACTATAACATGGGGTTCTTCAAGAACCATTAGAATGTTCCTATAGGCTAAAGAGTCAGTAGTACAAGTGTAACATCACTGCTGTGGCACACATAGGCCACGGTAACCATTTTCCATCAGGTGAGCTGTGTGTTTAACTGCCGCTGCCACCTAAGTGATATAAAAAAAGATAAAATTTGCTCTAGCTTGCTACCCATTGCTACCCGTCACCATCTTCTAGTTTTCAATTTCATTTAGTTGTTTTTAAGTCAGATTAGTTTCTAGTCTTCAATTACATTTAGTATTATTCCAAATTATATTTATTTGACCAGCATAAATATCGTTCTTCTAAACCTAATATTAGTAGAATCATTACTTACCGCTGGTGCTTCTTCGATGATCTTCTGATGACGCCTTTGCACTGAACAATCTCTTTCAAACAAATGGACCGCATTGCCATGCATGTCAGCAAACACCTGAAAATATTCATGCAAAAATATAGAACGAAAAAGACTTATTTTAAATATACTAGCATAACAAATAAAAAAAGTAAACATTCGTTATTGAGCATCTAAATGCTCATTTCATTGTTAAATTATCATGTTATTAGTTTTACACCTACTTATAACATTCTATCGACTCTTGATGTAAAATAATAAAATTTAACTACAATTTATTTAGCTTTAACAACTGGTCTACCTCAAAAATGAAAGATTACCTACCTGAACTTCCACATGCCTAGGATCAGTGATGTATTGTTCAAGTAGCATATTGTCATCTCCAAAGGATTTCAAAGATTCGCGTTTAGCTGATTCCAATTGCGGCAAGAAATCGGTTTCAGTCATGGCTATGCGCATACCCTGCCAAAAATACAAATAGTTGTTAGTTCTAGCTTATGAAGTATAACGCTATTTGGCACACTCTTATCATATCTTCGGTAGTATAGTGGTAAGTATCCCCGCCTGTCACGCGGGAGACCGGGGTTCGATTCCCCGCCGGAGAGATTATTTTTGTGATTTTAATTTCTTTATCCAACTCCAAAAAAGATATAAGATATATAAAGATATTATTGTTACTATTCAAATAACAGAAAATGCAATATTTCTGATTATTTTAGACATCCATTTATTGCAAAAATGGTTTTTTATTATAAAATTACGTTCCAGTTCTTAATTTGCCTCTAATATTTTGTTTTACTTAAATAATCATCATCAGGCGTGAAGAATAATAAAAAGAATGCAAGTATGGATCAGTTTTTCTTTTTGTAGGGCTTTGCTACAAAAATAGTCTAATGACAAGCGTTGTAGTTCTTCAATCAAAACACAGATGGCAGTTTGCGCAACTAATATTATTTAAAAAAAAAGAGCTACTAAAATTTTCGAATAATTGTACTTTACTAAAACATGAACCTGAGGGATTTGTGAATAATAAAAAAAAAGTTTAGTATAAATGGTCTTAAGTTACCATTTTGCGAACTGCTCTAATGTCTACATATTGTATTCTCATCATTCAAATAAGTTTTCTTAGAACAATGTCAATCAATCAATTAATTAGCCAACTGCAGTCCACTGCTGCACTTATGCCTCTCCCAATGTGCGCCAGTTCATCCGATTCTCCACTTCCCGCATCCAGTCTAAAGAACAATATAAAGTTGAATTTATTTCTTACTACTTCCTGTATGTAGGTATATAAAATTAAGTATTTTACCTTGCCCCCACCACCTCTAACAGCTTTGATCATGAGTGGAAACCCAATCCTATTTGCTTCAGCTGTTAGTTTTTCAATACTTTGTTCTTCTCCATGATAACCTCTGACTATGGGCACACCTGCAGCTGACATTATTGCTTTTGATGTGCTGTAATACAATGTAATAGTCATTTTAAATTAACAAAATAATAGTGTATGTTCTTCACATTATGGTTCAGGCATTGATCATCCTTTTGAGTAACTGCTGGTCCAATGAGGAACCTAATTAATGGCATCTTTTATGATTAAGTTTTTGACACAGTGCCATCAGTTAGGAAAACTTTGAAGAATAGATAATAAATAAATATTCGAGGACATTCTACACAGCGCTATCAAAGTAGGCATAGCTTAACCAGCTTGTGTTATGGGTTCTAGAATGTGCAATACAGCAATAGCTAGTAAAAGGAGGTTGGGCAGTTTCCAGACTCCATTCTGCTTCACATGTAACACTTAGCCTTGCACATATTTTTGAGGATAATAATTAAAAATAAGTGTCTAAAGACAAATTCTGAATTCAATAACCTAAAATATATACAGTAACATAAAGTCTTAAAAATACATAAACAATCACTGTATATCAGTTAAATGTGCACTACATTTATGATTCTATTTATGATTTTGTGCTCTATAATAAATTATTACCAAAATCATACCTTTTTATACCCATGTCTCTGATAGCAGATGGTGGAGGACCAATAAATATAACATCTTCACTGGCACACTTCTCACAGAATTCAACATTCTCTGACAGGAACCCATAGCCCGGATGGATGGCATGACTATTTGATTTTTTTGCTACTTCCAAGATTTTTGCAGCATTCAGGTAGCTTTGTGTTGAGGGTGCTGGTCCAATGTGGTATGCTTCGTCAGCCTGTATGCATTTACAGCAATTTAGGGTTAAATAGAAACATGATTCATATATTAATGTGCTAGTTTGTTAAGTGAGGGTGCCTCTGTGCTTTTATTATGAGTGAAGTAGGTATATAATATGTGGTTTAGCTTAGTGGTTAAGGAGTCAGCCCTCAAGAGGTCCCGGGTTCGAATCCTGGCCATTATACTACTGATGTGAACCCACTCCTAGCACAAGCAATGTTGCTTAGTTGAAAGGGTTAGAGGGAATATTAGTAATTTTGATAATTTTGATTGCTAATATTCTTTTAAAATAAATAAATAAGGGATATGCACTGACTGCATTCTTTCAGTACTTACCTAATATAATTGTATTTTATTTTTACCTCATAATATCGACACCTGCAAGGAATAACATCGTAACTCACTTTTTGGCAGTTTTGAGTTACAATCATATTCTAGCTATACAAAAAATGCAGATTTTTTTGCACTCACTCCTGTGTCTGTATTCCTTTGCGTACAGATTTTAATAAGTGTAAAAACATTGTAAGTCACGAGTCAACTGCATTTCATAAAATGGTATGTTTAGTTACACACCATCATCATCATTGTTTATGCGTGCCATTAGAAATATAACATTGTATTTTAAGATACCATTTTGTTTTCGGAACTAAGTATCACTTAATAAATACGCATTCATTGTAACCTTAAATACAATTATTTCATTCTTGCATACTGAATAAAAATTCAGGCTAAAGATTGTAACAACATACGTTACAATTATTTTCTCCTCAATAATTTGCTAGTCTACAGTTATTATCCTTAGGCACATCGACTTACGATGATAAACACCAATCGAGACCATATTTTACAAATGCCATTAGTAGACTCACACTATGTCAGAAACAGGTCGTCTAAAAAATATTTAGATGAACAACTTAACTATCCATTACTTTACAAGCTTTATTTAGAATGGATGAATGAAAAATATTCTGATCAGGTAGTAGCGACATCGAGACAGTAGAAGGAGATATTTCATAAAGAATTCAATATAGATTTTAATAAACCTAAAAAAGATCAATGCTCGCGGTGTGACTTATATAAAAACGCCATTGAGACTGACAAAACTAAGCTAGAGTATGAACACGCATTACATGTTGCCAATAAAAATGTGGTTAGGGTTTTAAAAGACGGTGACAAACGCCGAGCCGAGTCCTCTGACTCTGTTGTAGCAGTTTGTTACGATTTACAGAAAATTTTAAACACTCCACAGTCAGAAGTGTCTGTTTTTATTACAAAAAAAACTTGCTTACTATAACTTCACGATGTATGATATGGGTAAACATAAAGGGTATTGTTACTTGTGGGATGAGACGATAGGACGCAAAGGATCGAATGAAATAAGTAGTTTTGTATTCGACTTTATTAAAACCAAGGTGCAGGAGGGATATAATGAGTTTGATTTTTATTCTGATAGCTGCGGCGGTCAGAATAAAAATTAAACAGTATTTGCAATGTATGCATATGCTAGCACTATATTTAATATAAGCATAAATCACCACTTCTTCAAAGTTGGACATTCACAGTCAGAGGGCGATGCAATGCGCTTATTGAGCGGAGAAAAAAGAATAAAATTATCTACGTTCCTCAGCAATGAATTGGTTTAATTAGATGTGCGAAATCTACTGGTTACCCTTATGTAGTCAAAGAAGTAAATCAAGACACGATATTTGATTTTAAACAGCTTTTGCCATGCTATAATAACTGGGAATATGATGTTAATAATGTAAAAGTTTCGTGGAGCAAAATTATGCATATCCGTTTTATCAGTGGCTTACCAAATATGATTAAATTTCAATATGATTCTCTGAATGATAAGGAAATGACTATAGATATAGCTCAACATAGGGCAGTTCGGTCTGTTACTCGTCGCGCCGCCAGGGAACCTCAAAACAATGAAAAAGAGTTACCTAGCAACATTTCGAAGGCTATTATTGGCCTTTTGCCTTTAACTATAGCCAAGTATAAAGATTTAATGAGCTTGTGCAAAAGCAATGCTATTCCAGCAATCTGATTCCAATTAATAACTATAGATTAATATTTACAAAGACCGACTTAAATTGTGATTCTTTAATAATTAATAATCTTTATTGTTTAGAAGTTATGTTTGTTTTATGTTTCTTAAGATGTTTTTTATTTTGTTCGTTGTCGATACTGTATTTTATATCGCAAGGGCGAGTTTAACTAATTTATTTATGCCGGCAATGCTATAACAATAAATAATAAAGACTGATTAAATTTATTTACTTAACTACTTTTTATTTGTATGTTAATTCCAAAATGCTGGAAAATACATTTTATCAATTGTATCTCAGACATAAAAATTTTTCAGTTTATGATATCGCTACTACCATACTTTTTGCAATTGTAAGTCTGAGTTACAATGTAATTTTATACTTTAAATGTTGTGGGAAATCGTTGTAACTCACAAAAAGTCCATTTATATACATATTAATTAGAATGTAATAATATGGAAGTATGGGTATTCCCTTCTTGCTTCAAATTTTCGAGCTTGGTTGGCTTTAAGACGTAACCGAAACCTAAGAGATTTTTTTAAAACTTTGACGCGCTCTACTGAAAAGTTACTAAAAATGAGTTACAATGATATTCCTTGCAGGTGTCGATATAAACTTTTTTAGTATAAATTATGAGGTTTTTTTTCAAAAAAGCTTCAGAGATATCTTATTTTGTTTGTATTTATAAATTAGGCTTACCATTTCAACATGCATAGCATTTTTATCAGCATCAGAGTATACTGCTACAGTACGCACACCCAGCTTTCTTGCAGTTTTCATAACTCTGCATGCTATTTCTCCACGGTTGGCTATCAATACCTTACTGATTTCTCTCCTTCGTACCTCTTCTTTGAGTTGCTGTGCATGGCTGAATCTTATTTGGTATTGCAAGTTGGGCAAACTGTAAAGTAACAATTGACCCACACATTAAAAATGCCCATAACCGCACAAAAAGTAGTCTTAATTAAGTATGTAAAACAATTACCATAACAATGAGTACATTATAATATCATTGCTAAAATGTTTTCTTAGATATCAATAAGAAGCTTACCTATTTTTATAAAGGAACCTTAAATAAGACATGATCACTGTATTTGAGTGCTAACTATTTCAACTAGCAATGAAAAATGTTTCAGGATTTATCTACTAAGATTATTCAACGTTCGTGGTGAATTGGTAATTTTTTATTTGTTGCCAGGCCCCTTCGTAAACTGATAACACTATTACGAAACCAGGAACGTAGCTATGCTATAGCTATACTATCGCCAAAATAATTATCATATCCTTATCAACTCATTAATAATTACTAAGTATATCAATCAAGTTACGTCAACAGCTTTCTGCAAAATTATAAAAAATATTGTTAGTGTACTAATGTCATCAATTGCGGATATTTTAAAGCCATATCTGTGGCCATATTATATGTAATCAAATGATTCGTTGTTTCCGGTGGTTGTTTCAACATAACAAACAAGTTTATATCTTGCGATAAACAAGCTTGTTTACATTTTTTTTAGTTGTCATACTTGTCATTGATTGTCAGTTGTCAATGACAATTGTCATTACCCTGAAACAAGAATTGGGAGTTTTGGCGCGAACGCGGGAATAGATATCACGTCTTGGACAATTTCACACAAGTGTAGGAAAGTGGGATGTTACAGTGAATTGTTTCATTTCGTGTTCGTTCCAAATCTCCTGGGGGAGCTTTCAGTAAAGTCCCCACAACTTAACTGAAGCAGAAATCATCACTCATCGTCATCGTCATGGCAATCATCACTCATCGTCATCGACGTGGCAATCATCACTCATCGTCATCGTCATGAAAACTTGTGAATGTGAAATGAATAAACAAAACTAAATAAAGACATGGCTTAAAGGTCTTGTAACCATGCCAAAGAACGTTGGTTTTTAAAATCATCAGAAGATGGCGCTAGCATAGCTTTTGGTACTGAACTTGAACTGACCGAATGTCATACATAATTTGATTGATTCTTGCTGATTTCTGAAGCATTGTTGTATGTAAGATTGTAACCTCAAAAAGTTGATACATTTTAGTTAATAATACATTGTAGTAAATACAATAATCTTTGTATTCAGTAATACGTAGGTAATTAATATTCAATATGCGGTCACGGTGTGCTGTTCATACCTGTGGAAACCAAGGAAAACATTTGATTCCACAAGATATAACACTTCGAAATCAATGGATTAGGGCTTTAAGATTGGATGTGGTCAAGGCTGGTCGTCAGCTGAAAAAGTATGCATACATATGCTCTGACCATTTCAAGCCTAGTGATTTTATTACTATACCCGCATTGATTGGTAAGTTCTCGTAGCTTTCTGTGTGTCTATCTATGTATACTTTTAGTTACTTAATAAAGCAAACACTGTACATACTTATCGTCAGTCCTTTTTTCCGTAGGGGTAGGCAGAAACCACATTGTTTCTCTTGCTAGGCTTGCCTGATAAATCTCTATAAGCATTTTCATACCAGCTCATTGGTTACCTATTTGTATTAAATAAGTATTATTCATCACTTATTTTATTTCTTTTTAAGAAGGTGATGAAGAAACAAAAAGATTGAAAAATAAAGCCATTCCATCAATACTTCCTTGGTCAGCTACACAGAACATTCCACCTGCTGCAATATTACATGTTGACATTCCATTGACATTAAAGAGTTACAGCAGAACTGAGCTGCCCATTTCATTTGCTGAAGAAGTTCCATTTATGGCTTTGGAATCAAATGCCGAAGAAGATCCATTACAACTAGATAATGAGGAATGTGAAAATGAAGAACATTATGTGGACAACACTTCTCCAATAGCTCACATTGATAATGAAAATGTTGAAATCAATATCATGGATGATCTTCATGCAGAATTATGTGAAGTGGTAGCACCATCTTGTAATGATGATGATGAATCACAGTTTGATAGTCAAAAAGAAGTGGCAATACAAACATGTGATGATGCCTGTGAATTACCTTTATTCACTTCAAAGATATATAAAAATAGTTATATCGCCATACATTTTTACACAGGCTTAGAAAATTATGAAAAAGTTAAACTGGTTTTCTATAGTCTTGGCGAATGTGTAAAAAAGTTAAAGTATTTCTATGGCCCCCCACCTAAAAAGGTAGATGATCCATTTGAGCAATTTTTCATGACATTAATTATATTACGTCTACACAAAACTTTTGAAGAGATATCAATAATGTATATAATATCGATCAAGCAAGTAGCAAATTTATTTATAACTTGGATTCGTTTCATGTCTTCGCAATGGAGGAAGCTAGACTTGTGGCTAGATAAAGCAACAGTTGAAGCTTACATCCCACTAGATTTTCATGACAAGTATCCCAATACCAGAGTTATCATAGATGCTACCAAATGTCCAATTAAGAAACCAGGCTTGCCTATGGCTCAGCAGATAACATTCTCTACATATAAGAACAGAAATACCATAAAAGCCCTAATAGGTATTGCTCCAAGTGGACTAATAACCTATGTATCACCCTGCTATGGTGGTTCAGCTTCAGATCGACAGATAATTGAACAAAGTGAAATTATTCAACGATTTGCGTACAATGATGAGATAATGGTGGACAAAGGTGAAAGGGTGAAAGTAAATATGCCTGCTTTCTTCAAAAAAGGTAACCAGATAGGTCCAGATACTTTGCGAGAGACAAGAAAAGTTGCAAGTAAAAGAGTAAACATAGAGAGGGTGATTAGGCAGATAAAAACATATAAAATTTTAACTCAACCAATGAATCGAACAGAAACTTTACTGTCTAGCGATATAATGTTAATTTGTGCTATGTTAGTTAATTTTAGGTCTAATATTATACATAAAAATGCATAACACTCATAAGTTTTGGTTTCATTTTATATTATATGAATATCTATTTAATAAAACATCTTTAAAATAATCTTTATAAAACCTCTGCAATTTACTTAACATATCTATTATAAATTCTTCATTTCTATGTATTTTTATGATACAAAAATCTGCTATTGTGTATACACAAAAATAGGCAGCTTTTCTGCTACTACACAGCAACTGGCCTTGAATTTGATAGTAATAATCATGTTTTTTATTCAGCCTAAATTCTCCAGTTTCCTCGCAGGTATAAATATGCTACACTTTCTCCTGTTATTTGTTTATTTACTGCACTATATGGACATTTAACTTCTAACAGTTCCTCTGATCCTATTAATTCATCTGGGGTACAGCCCAGGTATTGATGCTCTACATGAATGATGATACCACATTTTTGAACATATAGCCCTGTTTTTTCAAGAAAAAAAAATATTGCATCTTTTTCAGCTATTGCTTTTGGCTATGCTTTATCGCTTCAGTATGAAGTTCTTTCATTATTGACAATGATCTAGCCAGTTTTGATTTATGTGTGTACACTTGCAGATTTTACCAAAACCTAAACTCTGTATTGGCTTCACCCATTCTTTTTTTCTATACTTCTTTGTCTCTTATGCTGATTTCAAGTTCTTTTTGCTCTTTTTCATTTAAAAGTAGTTTTTTAAAAAACAAAGTTCTTCATTTATTTCAAAATAATCATGATCTGCATAAATAGCTTTTTTATTAGCTACTTTTAATAAATGTGCTATTGCTATGTTTCCTTTACCTTCTTGAGCAGTGAAATTAATAATTAAATTTCAGAAGTTCTCCCTATACTTTTCTTTGTTAGTGTTGTCACTTGATACACCTTGAAGTGGGTTAAAGTTTTTTAAAACTTCTCCGTGTTTAACTTTCAGCTGCAAATTTTCAGCTTTCACTAGTTCTCCGTTATAGATCCTTGAAGGCCGATGAAACACTTGGAGCGTTGATGTACTTGAGGCCCGAGTTCTGATTCTCTTATTTATGGAAAAATCTAAAAGTCCATATATTAATACCAAAATATGTTTGCACTGTGCATAAGGTCCCATGCCAGCCGCACATTCGCACTGTGCTTCTAGCAATGCATTTTCTTTAAATTTTATAGTTACATTATATGTAACATTTTTGCCCATTTCTGATAAACACAATGCAGTAATATAATGAAAACATCCAGATTCAGCACAGCGGCTCTGTAATAAGAAATTCTCTTCATACATATTCTTTGATGTAGTTATATTTTCTCTTTCAGCTAACATGCTATACAATCTACCGGTCACGAGTAGATTGGAGCGCATATTTAAATCCTGCCTGGCACATGGCTGAGAGATGGTCCACTAAAGCAATTACCACCACACGCAAACCAGCACGCATACAGCTCCGGTAAGTCCACGGAATCCGCCCTCCATCTGGTGGTCAGCCGGATAGAGGAAACGGTCGAACATCAAGGCATCTGCCTAGGTACGTTCATAGACATCGAAGGAGCCTTCGACAAAACCAGTTTCACTAGTATAAAGGCCGCCCTGTCAAAACACGGCACGGAATCGGTACTTACAGACTGGATAACATACATGCTCAGCAAAAGAGTGGCTCGCCTTGGAAATGAAGATCAAACGGCCTTGATAACCAAAGGCTGCCCACAGGGTGGAGTAATTTCTCCACTCCTGTGGAACCTCGTGATAGACGACCTGATCACAAGGCTGAACAAAAACAGAGATTATACAATAGGTTACGCCGACGACCTTACCATCCTTATCTCCGGAAAGGTAGCAGGAACAGTCTGTAATCTTACACAACAAGGCCTACGCATCGTGGAAAAATGGTGCGAGGAATTCGATCTATCGGTGAACCCGACCAAAACAGAGCTAGTAATGTTCACAAACAAAAGGGTACTAGGAGAATACCATCTACCCAAACTCTTCAATACTGAACTCCAACTGTCAAAAGAGGTCAAATACCTCGAAGTCATTCTAGACAGTAAATTAACATGGAGTAGCCATCTAGACAGCAAATTAGAAAAGGCCGGAATCACCTTCGGACAGTGCAGAAGAATGATTGGCAAGAAGTGGGGGCTCTCGCCAAAAATTATTCTATGGCTTTACGAAACAGTGATCCGCCCCATGATAGCGTATGGCGCTATCGTTTGGTGGTCAAGGACAGAAAGCAGCACGATATCGGCTAAACTACAACGGACCCAAAGATTAGCCTGTAGGGCAACCACGGGATGCATGAAGACTGCCCCCACGGCGGCAATAGAAGTCATGCTCGTACTCCCACCATTGGATCTGTTTATCCGCCAAGAAGCAACAGCTGCGGCTATACGCCTAAAGGCACTAGACCTATGGAGCGACAGGAATACACGACATACATCACTGCTTACAAATCTTACAGCTGAGCTGCCTATCATAGGAGCAGTAAATGATCGTGTACCGAAACAGCATATATTCAATAAGAAATACAAAATCCAGCTCTATGAAGACCACTGCTGCGAGGCACTATGCCCAGCAGAAATGCGTATCTTCACAGATAGATCAAAAACGGATAAAGGCACGGGAGCCGGCGTCTTCTCAGAAAACCTCAACATTACCATCTCGAAACCGCTGGGGATCCACAACACAGTATTCCAAGCAGAATGCATGGGAATAACCCTGGCGGCTTCATCAGTAATGGCCAGGAGAGTGGAAGGCCACTCTATACGTATATTGTCGGACAGCATGGCCGTGCTGCAAGCCTTAAACAGCCACACTATAAACTAGGGACTGATACTGGAGTGCCATCTTAAATTAAACCAAATAGGCAACACCAACAACATAATCCTGCAATGGATCAAGGGCCACAGCGGCTCGCGCGGCAATGACGCAGCGGACGAGCTTGCTAGGAGAGGATCTGACATGGTTGCAATGGGACCTGAGCCCATAATACCGATCCCCGTTGCATAGGTATGCAAAGGGGATCGTAGGTACGAACCATCGTAAACAAACGAACGATAGATCAACACAACAGTTACTGGACAAACCTGGAAGGATGCAGGCAGGCCAGAGAAGCACTCCCTGTGCTTGAACATAGACTGACCCGGCGTGTTCGACAACTGTCAAAACAACAACTACGCACGGCTACAGCTGCCATCACGGGGCACGGCTCCTTCAATAAACACCTTTTTATTTTAGGAATCACCGACAGTCCTCTCTGCAGAGCCTGCATGAGAGAGGAGGAAACAGCGGCACATGTGCTCCTACACTGTCCTGCAACCGCCACATACAGGGCTAAGTACTTCAATAATACAGGTACGCTCCGGGAGATCACCAGCAGTGTGAACAGCCTGCTGGCGTTCTTCAATGAGTTGGGGTGGATCGAGTGAAATGCCCACCCTCACGCAAAAACCGCGCCATGACGTGGAGTTGCGGATACCAGCCCGTTATACCATACCATACCATACCGTGCTATATTGTTGTAAATCATCCTCGCAAATTTTAGGCATGACGGTGTCTGCGTGAAAATCCTTGAAATGTTCAGGACCAGGAGTGTTAATCAAGTATGTTGCTTCAGAGTCATTTACCAATCCACCAAACATAGCATCATAGTCATGCAATCTAAAACAAAACCAAATACATTATTACTTTTGTTACCCGACTGCATATGTTTTTAGGATTATGTTTTTCGCGCTGTCTGTGTGTATGTTTGTAATCTTTTTTATAACCTCTTATCGTCCAAACTACTGGGAATACTTTTTGCAATACGCAACTAACTTTTGGCACGTTTCGGTTGCCGGATATCCCCTGCCGGTTACCTGGCTTATATAGTAGGTACGTATGAAAGCTAACGTATATACATGGGCATACACTTCACTGCCCGGGGTACCCGGAGGATACCCGGTAACCGGGACGTGTGAAAAGGCACTTACAATATAACAAAGTAAGTACTAACCTTTGTACAAGTACTGCTTTTTTCCCAGTGAGCTTTGCATTACCCTTTCGTAACTCCGCTTTGAGTTCTGCAAGCGACCAGGATCCGTAATCTTTCGCCATAACGAAAAAGCTACAAATTCTTTCAAATATTTTTATGCTGCACAATATAATAATTAAACTACGAGTCCTTTCTTAACACAATATTAACAACTACTTGTCTGTAATAAAATGAATGTCTTCAACATATCCTCCGACACAAACAAAACAACAGTTTGCAACATAGATTATAATGCATTTAGATTATTTGCATTGGTCTGGGTGTTTCTATGTATAATATGTATATATTTACAAAAAAAAAGTAACTAAGTATGTTTATCCGCATTCTAGATTCCATAACACAAGCTAGTTAAGCTATGCTTACCATGGGTCTAGATAGCGTTGTGTGAAATGTTGTGGAGTATTTATTTATTTATTTTTTATTTATAAAATGTATGGTAGAGGTTTGCAAAAAAGTTTGTTTTGGTTTGTAGTATTTTTTTTATTTTATGACATTTGCGATGTTGCCAAAAATTTAATTTCATTTACCCATATAAAATATAAATATAACAAAACGCTTAATTTTTGTCGCCTCTCTGTCTATAATTGAAAATAATTCATAATTTTATCTGATAAAATGACAAAATACTTAAATATTTTGTCATTTTTTCTGATAAAAAGCAAATCACTACTGTCGCGAAGTTCCTTCACGAAATACAAACTTTTTAGGATCCTTTGGTTGGTTTCACTGGCAGCTCAATCTATATAATTCTATTTTCTTTACTGTCAAGTATAAATACATATGTCAGAGAGAAAATCGAAGGCAACCGGTGCGATGTAACGGGTCTAGAAGATAGCGCGTCTCTACGAAGGATTTGAAGGTTGGTAACCTTTTGTGAATTTAGTTTGCATCGTAGCAATTTTGTCCTGTACCATATATGCGATTCATTGCTCCCCTGCTGTCTTCATGCTGGCTCAGGCAGGGTGATGAATGCAGTTTCGCCCAGCAGTGCCTAATGGCTGATACTCGCAATTCATAAAGTTGGGACCAACTTGCGGTGAAGTTTGTACCAATCCGAGATCCATTGTTATCCCACGGAGGGAGACTCAATGTAGGCACCTCACACCTTTAAAGTGCACATGTGTGCTATAAGATATACAAGGGGCTACCAACTTACTCTTTGAGAGTCACAGATATTTTCATTGTCTACAGAAGGAGATCTACGGTGCGAGATGATAGAATCACTGGTAATCAGCAATCTTGGACATACCTTGCATTCAAGCTACTGAACCTTGAATGAAACCCTTTGTTTCGCGCAATGGTAATTACGAAGCCATTCCTTTTCGCGACAACTACAAAACTGTCTCACTCGTTTGCCAGTTAAAAGTTTTTATCATTCGAAGTCTAACATTACATTACCCATTTTTTTTTACATGAAGCTAGCGATTAGAAATTTGTATTCGCATAATCTACGAGACGTTCAAACTGTAATAGGTCGGCCTCACACGTTCGCTTTTCCGATTCGGTTTCCTAATGGTATTCAGATTCGGAAACCTCGTTTACATTCGTTTACATACAAAAAGTTCAACAAGGCGTACACGTCCTTTCTATTTGCGAACGGAAAAGTCCGAAATTCGGTGCGGAATTCGTTCCGTGCGTTCAGATACATAGATTTGTTTTATTATGTCAATTGAAACAAGCTGGATATTTTACAATATTTCAAATACCTAACCTAATAAGTATTTTCGGAATCTGCAAACGATATAATATATCAATAATTACAAGGAATAACATTCAGTTTCCCTTTTTTTAAAACGCACTGACAGTCAAATGAAATAAACTGTCATGTTACATTACATTATCTGTGCAAGAAACATTTTAAATTATGTCAAGAAGATAGACACTCTAAGTCGTGGGAATAAGGTTCATTTTCGTTTTAATAGGTTTCACTTCATTATTAAAATTCAGTTACATGAATTTTTAAATGAAAATTGAAATGGACATGCCAATTCAATTTAAATAAAATTATAAACTATGGGTATAAAAGGACTATGGGCTGTGTTGACCCCATATAGTGAGAAAAAATCTTTACATGAAGTAGGTTTTAAGTTCATATTTTAAGCCACTTTATCTAAACAATCTTACTTTTAAATGTTTATAACTATTAGCGGCACGCTAATTAATAATTTGTTTATAGATAAGAGGAGAAACAATTGCAGTTGATTTATCAGGATGGGTTTGCGACAGTCAAAATGTTACCGAATACCATGTGCAGCCGAAGTTATATCTGAGGTAACAATCAACTATTTTATTTTTACTATTTTATGAATACTTCAGCCACACTTAGAAATGAGATTTCATTGACTAAGTATTTCAAATATTTTTACCCGACTACAGCAAAGCTACAGGAGGGTTATGATTTTGGCTGGTTACCTATGTATGTGAAGTCACCTGTGTACCTTTTCAGAAACCTTTTCTTCAGAACAGCATACCTGATACTGGCAGACATAGTTCCCATATTTGTTTTGGAGGGTGATGCACCTGAACTTAAAAGAGATGTCATGGCTGCTCGAAACCAACTGCAGTTCCGTGGTGCAGCTCCCCGGTCTGATACTGCTGTTGCCACTAAAAAACCTGATGTGGCTAGAAAACGGTTTAAAAATGTGTTAATAGAAGTAAGTTAGATTCACCTGTCTAGTCCACATGGATTAAGATAGATTTATCTTTAGAGTTTTAACATTCCAAGTTTTAGTTACAATTACACAAAATTATAGTTACAAATTCCAAACCTACTATCCACCTTGAGGTTGGCAGAATCATTGGCACCTAAATAGCAGATGCAAGGAGCCATTTCAATAAAATAAGAAGAAGATAGTTCCAAATTACTCTAGCTCAATCTTAGGTGGTGAGCAGGGTTTACTAGAGTTAAACAGCTTTAAATTTTTACAACCTATTATTAGACCTGAATTATTGAACCTATTATTGGAAGACCTGTTCGAAATATGAGTACCTATAGGGCAAGGTAGAATAAATGGTTTATAATATTACTTTATTAGTAGTAAGTATCCATTCATTATTTGTTAGTTAGATAATAAGAGCATATCTAAAGCAAGTATGATCCCATAGGTTATAGATATACTTGCTTAATATTAATGCATGAAATTACTTGAAAATCTGTATGGAATGATTTATTCATTCTTAAATTATGTACATTTTATTTCAGTGTGAATCGTTGCTAAAATGTTTAGGAGTTAGATGCATCAAGGGTGAAGGTGAGGCTGAAGCCACTTGTGCTGCACTCAATGAACAAAAGGTTTTGTATTATTGCTTTTATATTTGAGAGACCACCCTCGCCCCTCCCAAAATCCAAAATTCTGTCTAAAATTAATAATCTAATTTTTAGATGCATATTATGATAATGTCATAGACTACCTTAACACCTCCCCCCCCCCTCTCCCTTTCCTTCCCGAAACTTAAAGCCCCCTAAGTTATCAATAGTCTAGATGACAAACATAATATGGGTACATATAAACTTATGTTTAGCATACAAAATGCTTTAAAAATTTCATTTAATTGTTTAGTTGTCAAAAATCAATGTTTAAAAATGATTGTAAAAACATTCATTGGTTCGGATAGTTCATAAGAATATCGGCAGACGACTTCACTGTCGCCTCAAAGACCGATATTATAAGGAGAAATTTGGATTAGCTCAGTGGTCAGAGCAGGCCCTCTGTAAAGGGAAAGGTCGCGGGTTCGAGTCCGGCTTGGACCGATTAAAATTTTTTTTCCTATCTAAATCTTATGTTTGTCTTCTAGAGTTAGACCATCGATATACATATTTTCATTCTGTCTTGTCAATTTTTTCAGTTGGTGGATGCCGTAGTATCCCAAGATTCTGATTGTTTTGCGTATGGTGCTCGACGCGTGTACCGCAACTTTAGCGTGTCCAACTCAGCGGGAGGGGGCGCGCTTCAAGGGTCTGTCGACTGCTACGATGCTGATAGAATGTACCAGAACAATGGCTAGTACTTTTATTTGGTATAACATTATTCGGCGCCGATCATAGAATTGAACGGTGGGCTGTTTTGCTCAATGCTTCAAGTGCACTTTTTTGCTTTATATACAATTTTGTGTTTTAGGATTTGGCCGCAAAAAGATGGTCGCTCTAGCAATCCTGTGTGGATGTGACTATGGCGTTGGTGCTTGCGGTTCTTCGATAAATACAGCTGTATCATTTTTGCACACCATTCCTGAAAATGAAGTCATCCCTAGGTGATTATTACAAAATAGAAAGAAAAAAAAAGTTTAAAAAGTCCGACTGGTCTAAATACAGAACTTCAATATCATCAATTGGGTATTTTCCTGTAGTTAGAATAAATTATTTAGCTGCATTTATTAAATTAAGAATAGTAGAAGAGTGAAAACAGTTGCGTCGGTTCTTATTTTGTCGTTCTTATTTATTTTTAATCATCCACCCAAACTTTAATGGTAAATGATTTGACTATTAAATATTATGACGTCACAAATAAAATTTTCATACAATTTTCCTTACAACAACGTACCGTTTTGACGTTCAGTAAAAAGTAACTAATTTGACTAGTCAGTCAAATATCTAATTGGTTGTTCACTTCACGGAAAATGTCTAATTTCAGCCACATCACACTTAGACTGGAAAATCGAGTTGGGTTGGGAAAGGGTTAAAAAAAAATGATTCTAATGTATTTTAAACTGTCCTCCTAGGCTATTATCGTGGGTAACAGACGTGCAACATTTCGAGGAACAAAGCCGCTGGCTTGCGGCACCAGGCCGGTGCGACCGCTGTGGACACTTCGGACGCACTCACGGCAAGAACGGCTGTCCCATATGTGTCACGCATCGGGGCTGTACTGATACGGGACATAAGTGATTATTTTGATGTTCTTTTTTAAAGTGTATTCTATGTAGAAGAACCATGATTCATGATTGTTTTGATATACTTTTTAATCTACATTCGGCTCGAAGGACCAGTTATATAACTACTAGACTGACAAATTTCTAGACCTATCATAGTTATTTCCATGATTATTTTGTTACTCTTAGGTATATAATTCAACGCAACTTTTTACATTTCATTAATATTTGACCCATCGTGACTAAATAATACCTGGTTTGGTTTTCAGAACAAAGGTGTCTGAGGTGAAACGTGAGCTATCTTTACGTAATCGAGCACTCACATGTGGCTCACCATTCCCAGAACCTAAGGTCATGAAGGAGTTCTTAAATAAGCCACCAGAGAAAGTAGACTTGAACAAATTGAAAATTAATTCACCCAGTTTGATTAAATTTGTGGTGAGCTTCAAATCTATAAAGCTAGTTAACCTATGATTACATTGGTTAAACATTCACTATGCAGAATGTTCGAGATTGTTATTTTTTCAGAAACTAATGACAAACAAGTTGGACTGGTCGGAAAGATATTGTGTGGAGAAGTTTTTGCCACTGCTTACAAAATGGCATTTACAGGACAATGTACCCAACAGGACTATTCGGGCAACAGTTATTAAAAAGAAAAGAAACCCAAGAGGTTTGTAATTATCCCCTTCTTCTTCGAGTCAATGGCTAGATCTAGTATATTACTAGATCTTTTCATTTTGTGGGCTTGAAAAGGTATTCACTATTACTGGGACAGATTAAAATATTTATAGTTTTATTCTGTCATATTCAATAATGCTTTTAGTGTATTTTTTATTTTTGATAAGTTAATTTTTAAAAGGAAAAATTAACTTAAAAAAAAGTTTGCAAAACACAGTAAAAACCTAGTAACAACGCACGCGGACAGAAAGTTGCCTGCCTTCTTTTGTAAGTTTGAGGGTACAACTTTTTGTTCCTGATTGTGCATCTGTATAAAAATTATGCTATGCTTGAAGCGATAAGGCCGCCCTTTGTACTGATCTTATGTTATTAATTCCTGTATCATAAATTTTGTAATTGGCGTATAATAAAGTATATACTAAATTATATTATCTGTGATTAGTAGCACAGATGCACACCGGTAGCCATCGGTATCGGTACATCGGTAGTCCGAGTAGCATAGCTTCCGTTTATTATTTAATATGTTCATTATCTGAAAGTTAGGGTTACATATTTGCAGGTGTTCCAAGTTTTGAAGTTGTATGGGGTGACATTGATGCACAATATGAAGAAATAATTCCAGATGAGCAGTTTGAAGGTAAAATAACGTATGTGTTAATTGCAATTCGTGAGAAAATAAATCGTTTATAATACCTAATAGATAATGCTACTTACAGACGATGAAGATCCCTTAGTGGCATGGACTACAGTCGAAAGGCAAGACCTAATGCGGCAATATTATCCTGATATAGTGGAGGCCTACGAAGAGTCTATCAAGAAACCTCCCAAAGAGAAGAAGACTCGAACATGCAAGAAGAAGGAATCCAATAATTCTGATAAACCCAAAAGAAAATATAACAGGAAACCTAAAAGTGAGGGATTAATTGATGAAGTGAATGAGTCCATGAAAGTGATAAATCTACAAACCACTGAAAAAAATAGTAGCGCGCTAAATGTGAGTGTCCCAGTAAATAAATTAAAGAGAAAGATAAAAACTAATACAAAGAAGGGACAGAAAACTCTAACGAGCTTCATTGCAAGTAAAAAAAGACGAACAACTAAGAAACTAATGCAATCGCTTTCACAAAGCTTTAAGAATATGTCTTTAAAAGGTCCCAATGAAGGAACAGATAAAGAGTTTGTATTAAGCCACGTAAATGATTATTTAGACGATCTATTTGATGGAAAGGAAAATGTAAATTCGAATGTAGCCGCGTTTGATGAATATGTTGATAATTATGATGAATGTGTTGATAAGCATGATGAATATAGTGATAAGCAGCGAGATGAATATAGTGATAAACACTGTCAAAATGGTGATAAACATGTTAAATATGGTAATAGACGTGTTGCTTATGGTGACGAACATGGTCAATATGGTGTAAAGCATATTGAATTTGGTGATAAACATTTAAGCATGCTAAATCAGACTAAAGATAGTGTAGATGAGGGTGATTTTTCAAATATTATTGATAAAATTGTAAGTAGAACTCCAGAAGTAAAGACTGCAAAAGTCGAAAACAATCTATTTAGACTCGTATTTGACAAATACTCTTCGCCTAGGCAAATAAATAAGAAAAAATCAATATTATCAGAAAAACATAACAATTGTTCTACACCCAATGATAGCCCAATTGCAAAAAGAAAATTTAGATTTAGTATGAATAGCCCTCTGCAAAAAGCTAATTTTAATTCAACACCCAAAGATAGTCCTGTAGCGAAAAGTAAATTTAGATTTAAAACTAAGAAAAGTGATTTAAACATCAGTGTGGGTAGTTGTAATAATTCGGTCAGTAAAGTAAATACAAGTTATTTCTTTGACAAACTGACAGAAGACGGCGATGCCTTTGAAATGTCCCTAGACCATAAAAGTGGCGTTGTGCATTTAGATTCTACTGTTGATTATAGTTTACCAGATGTTTGTATTTAGTAAATAATTATGAATTTTATATACAAATAAATCCATGCGCTGCGTAGAGCGCGCTCGCTTTGGCACGGAGACACTATTATTGACCGTGTTGTGACATCGCATGCCGCAAGTGGACTGGATTTCAATTGCAGCAGACGGCCTAATAGTATTTAATAAATATTTTGTACAGAATCTTTTGTAGTTATTGTTTTATTAATTCCTATTAATATTCAGCATCATTTGATTGCGATTGGGTTGCGAGTCGGTGTAGAGTGGGCATTGGACCAGAAGGATCCAAATGGGCTGGGTAACAGTCGGGTTTTTTCCTCACCCCTATAACATCATTTAGACGGGGCGAGTTTCTTGCACGTTCCGGCATGATATAATCATACGCAACTATCGCTAGCAATAATCGCCCTACCATTTTCGTAATACGCACAGGCAAACAATTTTCGTAAAAGCGACTGCATGCTACTTGTTGCCGACAGCCTCCGTGGCGTTGCGGTAGTAAACGCGGCCGCTACGCAGGAGGCGCGGGTTCGATCACCGCTCAGTGCAAATATTTGTATGCACGAATGTATTTGCATTGGTCTGGTCGTGCCTCGGAGAGCACGTTAAGCCGTCGGTTCCGGTTGCCATACATACATCTATGGCAGTCGTTACGGGTAGTTGGAGCCCTTAAAAATACAACAACTGGTCTAACTGCAATGTTTCGATATCGCTTTTGGGCAGTTGCGTCACGAAAAATGTCGAGGTTTAGCCAAAATTCGCAGTTGACGAAGAAGAATTTGTCACAATGTTTGTCCTCAATGGACTCCTAAACCACTTAACCGATTATAATGAAATTCGCACACCATGTGCAGTTCGATCCAACTTGAGAGATAGGATAGTTTAAATCTCAAATTATAGTCCGATTCGCGATAACCGACATCCACGCGGGCGGAGCCGCGGGCGACAGCTAGTGTATAATATGTATGTATTTACAAAAAAAATATTCAAGTATGTTTATAGCGTACTGTGTAGAATTTTGTAGAAGATTTACTTATTCCGTAATACCTACACGGATTCCATGTGGACTCTCACTTAGACGAGGCACTTACTTCGGGAATATTTAGAAATGAATAACTTTTACATAAATAAATAACTTGAAATGCAGCCATGTAGGTACGTAACAATAAACTTGTGTACCTACTCTTAGACTCCAAGTTGATAGCTTCTGATGAAGGATGGCTACTTGTTGCTTGTTGCTTGTTACTATAAATCTATGTTTTTTTGAAATGTTTTGTTTGTTCATGTCGACTCGCAAGAACTCTTAGTAGTTATTTCAAGCCAGTAAATATAAAAATCTCGCAAAATACCTTGATTAGTAGATTTATAGTAAAGAGAGCTATGTATGCACCGATTGTATGCTAAGTAGAATAAATTCGGTTTTCCTTAATATTAGCAGGAACGTGTATCGCACTGCAATACATTCGACAATGTGTGTATCAATGTGAAGTAATGTCGCGGTCACGTGCATCGCCGTGATGAACATTCGACAACATGTGTCAATACACGCATATAAAACATCTCATTTTTGAAGTGAAAACTTCTTTAGCGGCGTTGGATGGGTAAAAAGTGTTACGCTCGCGTCAGGATTACTTGACCTTTGAACCGTAACCGACGACTGACGTCATACAACATTAGGCTACAGATTGTTTATTTTGTTATGTACGCCATGAAACTTCGTAGTTTAGCGGTAAACGCTTCGACTGTAAGTCCTTATGATTTCAGATAGTACCGGGTTCGAACCTGGGCTTCTGACACTTTTTGTGATTATTTTTACTTTTTGAAATTCATTAATTTCTTCTGACAGAAAATTAGTAGGGCACGCCGTCATTGCGGCGGTAAGGCCCATCATGGGGGAGTGGCTAGAGAGGCAACACGGTAGCCTCTCGTACCGTCAGACGCAGATTATCACCGGGCACGGTAGCTTCGGGCGGTATCTGCATCTGATGGGTATTGAGCCAACGCCCGAGTGCCATCACTGCGACGCGAGCGTGGACTCGGGGCTGCACACGCTCACCGAGTGCCCGGCGTTTGAGACGCCGAGGCGGGAGCTTGTGGCGGCCCTGGGGGTGAGAGTGCTCACGCTCTCCACCCTGCCCGCGGCGATGGTCCGCTGCGCGGATGCGTGGGCGGCCAGCGCCTCCTTCTGCGAGCAGGTCATGCTCGCGAAGGAGACAGCAGAGCGGGCGCGGCGCGATGAGCGAGAAAGGCTCGCTGACATCGCTGCACGCGCCCGAAGGCGGCTCGGGCGTCGGAGGGCGCAAACTGACCTCCGCCCCCCATGAGCGCGGGCCTGAGGGTGACGGGTGGAGCCGCCCGTCATCCTAGCAGAAGCAGGCCACTGCGGCGGCGCGCATCGTAGGACGATGCGCGCCTCCCCACACCGGGGTAGAGTCGGGGACCGCGTGGTCCCCCCCTTCCCGAGGAGGGCCAGACCGAGAGGGATGGCCCTGGGTCAGCCGGGGTGCGAGGGATATGTCGCATGACAACCTCACCTTCGGCCTAGCACTACGACCCAGAGACGGCGTGCGGTTTAGTCGGTTCGAGTCCGACATAACCTCCCCCTCCGGCTCCGGAGGGGTCGGTATCCGAGGGGATTTCCCGCACGTAAAAAAAAAAAAGAAAAAAAAAAGACAGAAAATTAGTGATAGGTTCTATGATTGGCGCTATATTATAGGTGGTATGGTATTGGACGGTATGTTCTTTTTTCTTTTTCTCTGTATATAACGAAGAAAGAAAGAAAGAAAAAGTTTTCACTTCTGTCTCTTCTCCCGGAGTGCAACCCGTCTTTTTTTTAGAACCAGGTATTCGAGTGTAGACCGGTGTGCATTATTCTCATAACAATGAAAGGAAAACATTCATCATCATCCTAGCGTTGGTCCCTTTTTTTTTTTTTATTTATTTATTTATTTTTTTTACGTGCGGGAATTCCCCTCGGATATCCACCCCTCCGGAACCGGAGGGGGAGGTTATGTCGGACTCGAACCGACTAAACCGCACGCCGTCTCTGGGTCGTAGTGCTAGGCCGAAGGTGAGGTTGTCATGCGACATATCCCTCGCACCCCGGCTGACCCAGGGCCATCCCTCTCGGTCTGGCCCTCCTTGGGAAGGGGGGGACCACGCGGTCCCCGACTCTACCCCGGTGTGGGGAGGCGCGCATCGTCCTACGATGCGCGCCGCCGCCGTGGCCTGCTTCTGCTAGGATGACGGGCGGCTCCACCCGTCACCCTCAGGCCCGCGCTCATGGGGGGCGGAGGTCAGTTTGCGCCCTCCGACGCCCGAGCCGCCTTCGGGCGCGTGCAGCGATGTCAGCGAGCCTTTCTCGCTCATCGCGCCGCGCCCGCTCTGCTGTCTCCTTCGCGAGCATGACCTGCTCGCAGAAGGAGGCGCTGGCCGCCCACGCATCCGCGCAGCGGACCATCGCCGCGAGCAGGGTGGAGAGCGTGAGCACTCTCACCCCCAGGGCCACCACAAGCTCCCGCCTCGGCGTCTGAAACGCCGGGCACTCGGTGAGCGTGTGCAGCCCCGAGTCCACGCTCGCGTCGCAGTGATGGCACTCGGGCGTTGGCTCTATACCCATTAGATGCAGATACCGCCCGAAGCTACCGTGCCCGGTGATAATCTGCGTCTGACGGTACGAGAGGCTACCGTGTTGCCTCTCTAGCCACTCCCCCATGATGGGCCTTACCGCCGCAATGACGGCGTGCCCTGCGCGTGGTTGCCCAAGTCGTCGCTCCCACTCGGCCACCATGACCTGGTGGAGCCGGGATTTCTCGGCCCGAATATCCTCGGGCTCGGGATCGAATCCCCGCTCCCGCGCCTCCTTAGTTAGTTAGTTAGTTAGTTTGACTGGGTGGTTCCGCACTTAGCCTCTTGATTGGGCCATTGTGCGTACCATCTTACCTCTCATTCCAACCAACCCAGATCCTCCCAAAAAGCCAGCAGCCTTTTCAGGTTTCCACATGCTTCCCGGAGTGACGCTGGTGACTGGAGGAATTTCGCCCGTTGTGCGGCCACGCTCGTGCACTCTGTAAGCACATGCTGTGGCGTTTCTTCTGCCCCCATGCAGCCTCTGCATAGGGGGCTGTCCGTCACACCTATTATAAACAGATGCTTGTTTAGGGGACAGTGACCGGTCAAGATGCCTGTGACCTTGCGGATTTGGTCCCTTTTTAGCCTGATGAGGTTTCGGCTAAACGTTTTTGATGCTACCGGAACTGCATTCTTCGTTTGCCTGCATCCTTCAGTGTTTGTCCATTCTGTTTGATGGGTTTCTTCTGTACTTTTTCGTAGCCAAGTTTTGACCTGTGCTTGAGGTATGGGTAGTATTGGTTCCGGTCCATATACTGTCGACCCTGATCCTCTCTTGGCCAATTCATCGGCTGCGTCGTTGCCGAGGGAGTTGCTGTGTCCCTTGATCCATTGCAGCGTGACCCTGTTCGTGTTTGCAATGGATTGGAGTGTGTTATGACATTCCAATATGAGGACAGAGGTTATGGTGTTGCTTTGGAGAGCTTGGAGTACGGATGCACTGTCTGATATAATCTTTATATCTAGATCTCTGACATCTCTGGCGGCAATCGTCTCCGCTGCTCTCGTTATGCCAATACATTCGGCTTGAAATATTGTGCTTAGTTTGTCCAAGGTGGTTGTTATTTTGATATTTAAGTCATTCGAGAAGACGCCTGCTCCGGTGCCATGCGTGGTTTTGGAGCCGTCTGTATATATCCTAACTTCTTTGACGCCAGAGCTATCTATTTTTTCTTCCGAAAGTTGGATATGATACTTCCTTTCGAAGACGTGGTGACATGGTATTCTGTCTATGGGAGGCTCGAGAAGTGGTATCTTCTTTAGGATTCCCTGTAGAATTTTTGAATGCTTTGTTCCATTATTCTCTTTCCAAAGCCCATTATTTTTCAGTCTTAAGGCTGTTGCTTTGGCCTCCTCCTGTATGATGAGATGCAGCGGTCTTAGGTTTAGGAGGTGCTCTAGTGCGACTGATGGGGTGGTTCTCATGCATCCAGTGGCTGCTGTACTCGCTAGGCGTTGTAAACTCTGGAGCTTTTCTTTCACAGTGATCAGTTCTGTTCTGGGCCACCATACAACTGATCCGTAGGTTAGAGAAGGTCTGATAATTGCCGTATACAGCCAAAGTGTTATCTTTGTGTTAAGACCCCAGTTCTTACCAACGAGTCTTCTGCATTGCCAGAAAGTTATACAGGCCTTTTTCATCTTAGCATTTATGTGGCTAGCCCAATTCAACTTGTTGTCAAGTATAATGCCCAGATATTTAACTTGAGTTGTTAGAGCCAGTTTGGTGTTAAATAGTTTTGGTAGTTGTAGTTCTGGTAGCTTTCTTTTGTTGGTGAAAAGGATAAGTTCTGTTTTTTTCGGGTTTACTGATAGTCGGTGTTCTTCGCACCATTGTTCCACAATCTGAAGGGCTGAGCGCATGATTTTGCATAGCACGTTCTCAGCCGTTCCGCTTATCAGTATTGCAAGATCATCCGCGTACCCGATGGTGGTGTATCCTCTCTCATTTAGTCTCTTTAGGAGGCTGTCTACTACTATATTCCATAAAAGTGGTGATAGGACGCCTCCCTGGGGGCACCCTTTGACTACTTTTGCTCTTGTGGTAGTGCTCATCACTATCTGGACCGCTCTTTTGCTTATTAGCTGAGTGATCCAGTCCCTTATGGTTGATTCTACCCTACGCCTTCGCAAGGCTTCGTTAATGCTGCTGTGTGCCGTTTTGTCGAAAGCCCCTTCTATGTCTATGAAAGTAGCTAGTGTTGAGGCTTTATTTGTGATAGCCGATTCTATCTTATGCACTACCATGTGCAGTGCAGACTCTGTTGATCTACCTTTCCTGTATGCATGTTGCTGAGGATGAAGTGGGTTGTCTTTTAGTGTTCCATCCCTTAAGTATCGATCTACTAGTCTCTCCAGCGTTTTGAGGAGGAATGATGTGAGACTAATGGGCCTGAATGATTTGGGATGTGTGTAGTCCTCCTTACCTGGTTTTGGTAGGAAGACTATTTTTGCTTCTCTCCATACTCTGGGTATATATTTGAAAGCAATGCAGGCCCTGTAGATTGGAATTAGATATTTTGCTATCTTTGTCAGTTGCCATTGTAGTAGGGCTGGGAATATTCCATCCAGCCCTGCAGACTTGAAAGGTTTGAAGCTTTTTATAGCCCATTCTATTTTGTCTGCAGTTACTACCTTGTTTGCGATTTCCCATTCTTGGGTTGTTGGTACACTGTAGTGTTCCGGTGGCCAGTCGATTGAGTTGGTGAATGGTGTTACCTGACAACCTGGAAAGTGGGTTTCCAGCAGTACTGCGCTGGTTTCACTGTCCGTTTTGGTGTAAGTGCCGTCCTCTCTCTTAATTGAGCCCATGAGGTTGAGTTCCCCCTTGGCCAGGACTTTCCTTACTCTTGCGGCTTGGTTTGTCGAATTTATGCTACTACAGAAACTCTGCCATGCCTCAGTTCTTCGATACCTGATGCGTTTCTTGTAGTGCTTTTGTGCGTTTTTGTATTTGTCCCAGTCCTCAGGGATTCTGGTGTTTTTTGCTCGGTTGTAGAGCTTTCTCAAACCTCCACGTAGTCGTTCGAGTTCTGGCCCCCACCAGGAGCTCTTTTCTGGACCTTTGGGTGTTACGAATGGACATGCTGGCTCATAACTTTCCAGTAGAGCTGCAGTGAAAAACTGTACATTGTGTTCAATGCTATCCGTACTAAGTGTTGCGTCGGGTAGTTGTGAATCACTTAGTCTTTTGTTTAGTGCGTTGGTGTACCGTGTTATATCTGTTTTACGGGGGTTACGATATGGGACAGGGTCTGCTAGTTTACATTGTATTTGAAAGCAAATTCGGCGATGGTCTGCAAAGGATGGGTCCTTTGACACGTGCCAACCCTTAATAAGGTTGGCTGCCGAGTGTGTTGCTAGCGTGATATCAATGATGGTTTGACACCATGACGTTACGAAAGTAGGTTCCGTGCCTACATTCATGATGTTTAGGTTGGTTTGGAATAAGTATTCAGTTAGTAACTCACCTCTCTTGTTTGCGTCCTTACTTCCCCACAGAGGATGGTGAGCATTGCAGTCTGTGCCGATGATTAAGTCCCAGGTGTGAGCCTCGCAGTGTTGTACCAGGTCGGCTAGCTCCTTTGGAGGTGGTTCACCTTCACCCGGCATATACACTGAAGCTAGTACTAGGGTGGTTGGATTATCTGAATGGATTTTCACAGCAGTGAGATCTCTAGAACAGAATTGGTTAAGCAGAGTGGTGTTTGTAGCGTTAGGTACAAAGATGCAGGTTCTCGGTTTTTCAACCGTCGTATCTCGTATTAACTTACCGCTTATGTTGTTTAGACCGCAGATTACGTTCTTATTGATCCAGGGCTCCTGGATTAGGGCTACGGTCTTTTTATTTACCTCCAGCACTCTGCGTAAAGTGGCCGTTGCTGCTTGTTTGTGCTGGAGGTTTGTCTGGATGACGTTTATGGGATCAGGGGCTGGTGTGGACGTCATCGTCATCGTTGACGTGTCCTCCCTCTTGCAGCGGCGAGCTAGACTCCGTCTCGCTCTTGCTCTTTCGAGGAGCCTCTGTTGGCTCTTGAGCTGGAGTCCCTGCCGCTGTTCCTTCCCCGGCCGGTGCTTCTTCTTGGGAGAAGAAGCGAATGTACCCACTTCCCGACATGTGAGCAACTCGGCGGTCCCTGGTGGTTATGGCATCTTTCTGGTCTTCGGGAATTCCCAGAATTAGGTGTACCACCTTCTCTTTAGAGTTCGGGTCGGTGGTTTGGTCATCCACTGTCATGTCGTAACACTGCCAGGTATCCACTTTGTACCACGGATTTTGGGCACAAAGCACTCTGCGCAATGTTACGGCTTCGGTAATGCGAGTGTGGAGAAGAAGCCCGGCTTTCAGCCGCTTCTTCAGGTCACACTGCTTGACTACGGCCAAGGTGGTTTCCGGTATCGGGGACGTAATGCTTCTTACAGCTTTTTCAAGCCAGGTAAGAGCATTTACGTCTTCACACCACATCGCCAGCACCCCTTCCAATAGGAAGGGTCTTCCGCGGAAAGATGGAGCTTGCGCACCCGATACTGTTGACGACAACACCGACTGTAGGATGCTGTCGTCAATAGCCTCCCTCAGCTGGTCTGCCTGGGGTTTGGTAAGGTCCCTCGGCGGAACGGTAGTGACCGCTACTCGCAGATGCGACTGACTGGCATCCGCGTAGCTTACCGTCCGCTTGGCTCGCGAGTCAGTTTTCGCGCGTTTGGCTTCCCCTCTGGGGGACCGGGTATCGTCCAGACGAGCGCGCTTCGAAGAAACACGCTCGTTCTGGACGGGCCCCGCCCCCTTTTGTTCCTTTTCAGGAAAATTGGGAGCCATCGCAGCGTTCCGTTGACCCCGAGCACCCCTGGGTTTCCTCTTGTTCTGCTTGCTCGGTGGTGGTGGTGGAGGGGCTGCGGCTACTGCCGTCCCCTTTGAGGTGGATGGTGTGGGTTCGCGCTGCGTCTCCGCTGCTGCGGCACCCAACCCTGTCGTCTTTTTTGTAGGTTGCAAGGCCTCCCTTCTCGCGCGCCTGTTGGGGCGACTGGGTTCCGTTTGGCCGAGCCCTTTTTTGGTAGCGGCCGCTGTCGGCTGAGCATCCCTTTTGCAAGGGCGCTTGTGACCGACAACGGTCCATTGTACGACACTCATGGTGTTCGTTACGGGTATAGCCTCCGAGAGGCTGGACAGGTCCAGGCTTGAGCCCGGTCCTGAACACAGGTTGCCCCCCCCAGAATACGAGGGGCAGACTGAGCGAGGCTCAGTGAGGGATTCTCCGCAAGCGGTACCCTCCTGGGGTAGTAAATTTTTGTCCTGTGCGTTCATTTTGGTTTGGGGCAGAGGTTTACTCACACTTCCTGCCCTAGGTGAGTGTGGTACAGCTTTCTGGGGGAATTTAGTGCCCCACGGCAATGTCTGCCGGGATGTGGTTTTAGGCCGCCACGGTTCGGCACATTATATTATAGATACATAATGATAGATACATATATAAGTTGTTTAAAAAATAAATAAATAGACAATTACATAGATAGAAAAGCCACGCTTTTAGGGGGTATTTAGCGTTTAGCGCCCCTTGGCCTGTGGTGGCCTGGTCGGGTTAGTTAACCGCCGCCCGTTGTTCGGCGTTGTTGCTCCATTAGCACCACCCAGGGGACACGTGTAGGGTGGGCCTAGGAATAGGTGGTAAGTCCTACGGACGTTGAGCAACCTGGCCCCTGGCCCCTGGCCCCCGCGCCTCCTTTCGGAACTTATATAGTGCCGAAAGGGCCCTCGCTTCTAGGATCCACGGTGGCGATCCGGCCAGGAGACTCGCCGCTTCGAAGGATATCGTGCGGTATCCCCTGATGGCCCTGGAGGCCATCGTGCTCTGCGCCGTACGGAGCAGAGGCAGGAATCTGGCCTCCAGGGTGTCCGCCCACACGGGGCACCCGTATAGGGCCATGGACCGCACGACACCCGCGTAGAGTCTCCTGCAGGAGGACTCTGGGCCCTTCAAGTTGGGCAACAACCGGCCCAAGGCATTCGCCGTGAGCACCAACTTGGGGCGCAGACTTCGGAAATGCTGTCCGAAGTCCCATCGACCATCAAGCACGAGCCCCAGGTATTTCAACCGGGGCTTGATGTCGATGGGAGTACCTCCCACTGTTAGGCTGGCTCCCGGGCCTGGCCTGCGCCGAGGGCCATGAAAGAACATGGCCTCGGACTTTTGCAGAGCCACCTCGAGACCCAGCCGCCGGATCCTGTCGACGACCTGAGCAACCGCGGTCGTGGCCCTCAGGGTCGCTTCGCGGTGCGTAGCCCCGCTCACCGTCACTAGCGTGTCATCCGCGTAACACGTGACGGTGGCCCCGTACGCGAAGTCACCGCGAAGCACCCAGTCGTAACCGATGTTCCACAGGAGCGGACCCAGGACCGACCCCTGTGGAACACCGCACGACATCTCACGCCTACCGACTCCCGTCGAACTTGGGTAGATGACGGCTCTCTCCGTCAGGTACGCCCCGACTATGCGGCGGAGGTAGAGAGGCACGTCGTGGTACACGAGTGCCTCCCTGATGCAACTCCAGGGCAAGGTGTTGAAGGCGTTGGAGATGTCCAAGGACACCGCCAACATCACCTCGCCCCGGGCAACCGCATCCCCCGCCAGAGTCCTCACGCGCATGATGGCATCCACAGTGGAACGCCACCGGCGGAACCCAAACTGGGTGTTCGCCAGGTCCGGCCCCACTCTAGAGAGATGCTCGACGAGGCGCTTGGCAATAACTCTTTCGAAGAGTTTGCCCACCTCGTCGAGCAGTACTATAGGCCGGTACCCGGACGGCTCGTCCGCCAGGCGTCCCTGCTTGCGGATGAGGACCAGTTTCCCCGTCCTCCACATCTTCGGAAACTGGCCCCGCTCCAAACATGCGCTGAGGAACCCTCTCAGTCGGGGTTCGAGGCCGTCTTCCCCTAGAGCTAGGACCCACGCGCGGCCTGGAATGCCGTCGGGTCCCGGGGCGGTGCTTTTCTTGGCCCTCAGCCTTCGCACCGCCAGCTCTAGTTCCACCCAAGTGACCTCGGGCACGTCGTCGTCAATCACCACACTGGGCGCCGTAGGCGACCGAGGCGGCGGAGCCATCTGCGGCGGAACATGTTCCGCTCGCGCCGGGAACAGGGATTCCACCACTCCTCCGAGCAGAGCCGGCTCGAGCACCTGGGTCAGCGGAGGGGCCCGGGGGCGCAGCTTTTCTCTTACCATGAGGTAAGGCCGCCCCCATGGGTCCCGCTCCAGCGTCTCCAGGAGCTCCCGGTGGCAAGCGGCTTTTGACCGCTTGATCTCCGCTCGGAGGGCATTCCGGGCCTCCCTGTATCCCTCATGTAGCTCCGCCAATCGGGGCTCCGAGTCTACGGGACGAGTACGCCTCCTACGTAATCGGGCCCACCGGCGGTGCGTGATCACGCAGGCTTGACGCAGCCTCGCGATCTCCGCATTCCACCAGTAGACCCGACGCCTCGGATTATAGGCTGGAGCTCTAGGCATACTCGCATCGCAGACACGTGTCATGGCCTCCCGGAACCACGCCGCTTCATCGTCGACATCGACAGGCCTGTCCGGCGCAATGGCCCAGGCCTGTACGATGGCGGCCTCCAGGAGGTCCTCCCGATTCAGTCGCCCCAACACCCAGCGCGGCTCGCGTTGGGCTGAAATGACCGGCGCATCGCTCGGAGGAGGGGAGACATCAAACCGAACGTATCGGTGATCCGATAGTGTCTCCACCTCCGCGGCGACACGCCAGTCCCGCACGCGAAGTGACAGGGAAGCGCTCGCGAACGATAGATCTACGATCGAACTGCGCTCCCCCGCCACAAACGTGGCCATATACGAGGCTTCGGCCCCGCGATTCTGGAGAACTAAGCCGAGAGAATCGGCCCAGCCCTCCAGAGCCCTGCCTCGCGCATTCGTGCGCCGGGAACCCCAAGCCTGCGACCAGGCGTTGAAGTCCCCGAGCACGAGAACCGGACGAGGCGAACAGGCATTGACGACATCGGTCAGCCGCTCCAGCGACCGCCGATACTGCCCTATGAGTCGGTGTGATCTCGGCGTGAAATAAACGGCCACGACCGCAATCTCCCCCATCCGCGCCGCTACGATGCCATGCTCCCTTGCGATCACAACAAGGGGAGGGGCACCCGCAGCGGCGTTATGCACCAGTGCCACCGATCCATCCAGGTCGACCACCCAGGCGGGCCCGAGGGGCCGGTGAGTGTATGGATCTGCGACAGCGGCAACGTGGATGGACCACTGTGCCATGCTCTGGAGCAGAAGTGCCTGAGCATCGACACCGTGGCCCAGGTTCGCCTGCAGGATGCGGAGATGAGGATCCATTATGGAACCATCTCCGCATCCCGCCCCGAACCATTGGCGGAACGCCCGCCTCGCGGCGGCGGCTCCCCGCGGGTGCAGGCCTTGCTGCCAACCCTATGGTCGGCCGGCTTGCCCTCCGCCGCACACCTGAAACAGTGCGGCGGAGCTTCGCAATTTCCGGCCCTGTGACCGGGTTGGCTGCAGCGGAAGCAACGGTCACCGACCGTCACCTCCGCCTTGCACTGCACTCCCACGTGGCCGGCCGACAGGCACCTGAAGCACCTGTCCGGCCGAGCCTGCAGGAGCCGTACCCGGACTCCTACAACGCCGCCTACCGCGAGGATCCGCCGGTCGGCAGCTTTTTGGGCTGCTGCGATGGGGCAGCCGACAACTGTTACCCCCTGTCCGCGACGGCCGTAGCGAATCGCTCCGACCTTAACCGCCTCCAGGGGGCAACCCCCGGCCTCCGCCACGGTGGCCCGAATTTCTTCGGCCGTGATGGAGTCGTCCAGGTCCGAAATGCGCAGTTCTGCGCACTTGGTGGGCCTGGACACCCGGACGTCGGCTGCATCCAGCGTCTCCCTAAGCCTAGCCGCGATGGCATCGGCCTTGGGACCGCTTGTAGCGCCAGGGACGTGGATGAGCCGGGCACCCGTCCGAGTGTGTGTCACTCGGAGGGTCCCCGACACATCGAGGGCCCTCATGTCAATGAGGCCCCTCGCCTGTTTTACCAGGTCCACGTACTGCACGCCCCTCTCCGTCGCCTCCGGTGTCATCGTTAAGACGACAGCGGTGGTACGGGGGACGCGCAGCCTTCCTGGCGCTCCCTTCGCAGCAGCCAGGGCCTTCTTGGCCCTTTTTGCTGCCTTTTTACGGGCGTTCCTCGATTTTTTGGCCTCGCCGACCACCTCCCAGCCCCCTGCCGGTGCAGAGCTACTGGAGGTAGTCGGGGCCGACGGGGCCGAAACCGGTGCCAGGGCCGAGGCCCGGGCTGGGGCCTGGGCAGGGACCGAGGACGACTTCCCCTTGCCCTTCCCCTTTCCCTTGCCCTTGGCTTGGGCACCCCTGGCTGACGCAGCGATGGTGGCCGGGGCAGCCGGCGCAGTGGGCGCGCCGCGGGCCGACTCCTGCGGGGACCCCGCCGCTACCGTGCGGATGGGGCCCCGCTTGACCGCTCCGGCGTATCCCCCACTCGGCTGCGCCAAGGGTGGACGGTGAATGGAGGCAATAATGGCCTCCAGACAGCTCCGCGTCCATTCCTCGTGCCGCGCCTGTTGTGCCGCCATTGCCGCCATGCAAGCCTCTATGGAGTTTGCCGACGAACGCGGCGGCACTCGCGGCGGCGTCGGCAACTTCGGCTGCACCGGCGGCGGGACCGGCAGACGTGGCGGGAGCGGCGGCGGCGGCAGACGCGGTGGGGCCGGTGACTCCGGCTGCGCTGCAGGCGGCGCTTCCGGCCGCACCGGCGACCTCGACCGAGATGGCGGTGACGGCGGCTCCGGCTGCGCTCCGACCCTCCGCCTATCTGTGCGGGACACACGGTCTTGGAGCGCCGCCAACTCAGCCGCCATCCTCGCCATCTCCCCGCGGTATTCCGCCGCCTGCCGCTCGGTTTCCCCGAGCAGGGCCTCCTGACGCCTGCCGAGGTCAGCCCGCTCCTGCTGCGCACGGCCTAGCTCCGCCCTGAGCAGATTGTATTGCTCCACTAGGCGGAGCGTCGACCGCATGAGCCGGTCCTCCTCCGGCGTCATAGCCCCAGTTCGGGCTTTAGCCAGGCCTTTAAGGGCCTCCACCACCTGGTTAGAGGTGGTGTCGCCGGCACAAGGCAAGGGCGCCGCCGAGGAGGAGGAACTCGGCGGCGCCATGACACCCTTCGGGACTGGGGCTGGGGCACGCTTCTGAGTGGCAGCCCGCTTGCCACCCCGCGTCTTTCGGCGACCGAGCGCCGCAAACTTGGGCGGGGGAGAAAGATACTCTCCCTCCTGGCCGCTGCTGGACGTGGACCCGTCGGTCATGCTGACCTCCGGGTCCGGCTCAAAAGGCCGGGGGGAAGGAACTAGGTTCCTCTTCCCAGCCGAGCTCCGGGTTGTTACGCCCGGACTGCTAGCCCTGCTCTGGGCGGAGGTGTCGAGGTGGTCTGACACCGCTTGGGACGCGACCTCCGCGTCGTGGTGCTGCACGACCTCCGTGCAGACTGTTTCGCTTGGGTTTGGGTTTTTGGGTTTTGTTTTAATAAAGTTCTCCATGATTTCCCACGAGTAGAACCGCTCTAATTACACTTCCTGGGTGACGGCCATTCCAGGAAGTGGGGTACATACTGTGGAGGTCCCCAGGTATCCACAGGTTTTAAGCGACTTCGCTGTCGGGTTTTCAGACTTTTCCTTGTCGCGGGCCGGCCATTAAAGGCAAGCCCCACGGCCTCCAGGATATCGGCGTTCCCGAGTGTGGCTAGCACTCAGGTCGTTGTCGATATCTCGGAGGTTACGCGATGCGGGGGAGTAGCCAACTCTCCCAACGCCGACGGCGGCACGAATGCCCGTCAGCCCCTGCGCGAGCAGTAGGCCGACCCGTCCCCGGATCCAACGATCCCATCGCCTCTTCCGTGTCTCCTCTGCTGAAGCAGAGGGGTACCGGGAGCGACGGCTAGCCCTAAAAAGGGCTGTTGAGGTGGGAGGAATCCTACGAATCCCTCCCCGCGGGCCTTGCAGGCCCGCCATACCACGACCCCCTCGTGCAATGGGATCAGCTAGCCCTCAAAAGGGCTGTTGAAATGGAAGGGTATCCTACGGACCCCTTCCCGCGGGCCTTGAAGGCCCGCCATCCCACGACCTCCTCGTGAGGTCAGCCGTTGGGTTATTCGTCAACGGCCAACAGAACTCCCAAGGTAGGAGTCTGTTAGCCGTTGTCCAGGGTGCACCAGCCCCCCCGCTTCCGCTCCCCAGGACCGCGGTCCAGAGGGGGAGGAAACGGAGAAGCCGACGTGGAGGTTACCCAACCAGCACCCCTAGCGTTGGTCCCAGTTACTTTCTGTGCTGGTGGTTTCAGAGAAGAAAGTTAGTTTTTGATGATGTTTATGATTAGGCCCTCATACACCCACCACACTTATACAAATAATCATGGACACTGATTTAGAAGTTTTTAATTCTAACTGGTGTTTTTTTTATACAACTGACGTGGTAGACAACCACACGGCCCACCTGATGGAAAGTGGTTACCGTCACAGTCGTGCTGCCGACCCTGTAAACACGGTTTCTGTGGCAAGTGGCAAGTTTCTGTGCCGTCAGTGTAAAAGTAAAAAAAATATGTTTAATGTGGGTTTTCTAAAATGGTCTGCGCAAGATGGCAGCACTGTGGCATCAGGTAAATGTACTGTCAAAATAAATTTTGGATTATTTATTCTTGATTCATTACTGCAGGAATATTGTTTACTAAAATGCCACAATGTTGTGCAGCATACGTCCTCGACGGGGTATAAAACCGATTAAAACTGTGGCTTAAAGCAATTCCCAAGTTGAATTTCCTCCAACGAAAAATATCCTCGTTTGTGTAAGCCACTTCACGGTGGAAAAATTGCAACTCCGCAACTTAAATTGAAAATCCGCTAGGTACTTTTACCGCTTTTTTCTACGATTTAGGCAATCTACAACAGCAAATTGCTTGTTACGAAAATTTTAAGTACTGACCGCTGATGATCGCGGGCCTGAGGGTGACGGGTGGAGCCGCTCATCACCCTAGCAGAAGCAGGCCACGGCGGCGGTGCGCATCGCGTAATGCTTGTACATAGAGCTAATTGTATACCATCAGGTGCGCGGAGACATTACGTATCTTCGGGACCCCACACGGGGTCTCGGAAGATACGTAATGTCTCGTAAATTATGTCGGCCTGATGATGCAGGATACTGATGATGATGTATTCCGAACGTATTCCGAGACCCCACATTAAAAAAAAAACTTCGATTCTTCTAAATCTACGCAGGTGCATGGGGGCCCTACCACCTTGGGCGGTTTTATGGAGACGGCAACTTCAGCGCCGCAATATTTATACACCCATACTCCAAGGGGTTCTGAAGGGAGTGACGTGCCCATTTGGTACCTACTCATTTACACTTACCTACTCATTTTTGTGTCCTATCCATATATACCTGTACCATTGATGCTTGTTAGTACCATTGGTGCTTGAAACTTGTCCACGTGGACGTCTTCTATCCGTAGGTGCCATTCTCGATTCCTTCATTCATTCCGCACAGATTTTCAGTCTAAAATGTTTCCGGTAAACAAACTGTTAGGCGTTTTTAGTTTTCCGTAGCCAAATTTCTGTCTATCCGTCCGTATGCCCAGCTACTTTTTCCGAAACTATAAGAACTATGCTGTTGAAACTTGGTACCTAAGTACCATGTATTCTGTGAACCGCATACCGATTTTCACACAAAAATAGAAAAAAGAAAAACAAAAAAAATTGCGGGTTTGGGGAAGCCACGAATTTTCTAAAAATAATAAATTTTACTTAGTTTTTTTTCATCAAACCTATACGTGTTTTTTTTTTACTTGCGGGAAATCCCCACGGATAAACTCCACCCCAGGGGTGGGTTATGTTGTCGGACTCGAACCGACTAAACCGCACGTCGTCTCTGGGTCGTAGTGCTAGGCCGAAGGTGAGTTTGTCATGCGACATATCCCTCGCACCCCGGCTGACCCAGGGCCATCCCTCTCGGTCTGGCCCTCCTCGGGAAGGGGGGGACCACGCGGTCCCCGACTCAACCCCGGTGTGGGGGGACGCGCTCGTCGTGCGCGCCGCCGCCGTGGCCTGCTTCTGCTAGGGTGACGGGCGGCTCCACCCGTCACCCTCAGGCCCACGCTCATGGGGGGCGGAGGTCAGTTTGCGCCCTCCGACGACCGAGCCGCCTTCGGGCGCGTGCAGCGATGTCAGCGAGCCTTTCTCGCTCATCGCGCCGCGCCCGCTCTGTTGTCTCCTTCGCGAGCATGACCTGCTCGCAGAAGGAGGCGCTGCCCGCCCACACATCCGCGCAGCGGACCATCGCCGCGAGCAGGGTGGAGAGCGTGAGCACTCTCACCCCTAGGGCCGCCACAAGATGCGCGTGAGCGTGTGCAGCCCCGAGTCCACGCTCGCGTCGCAGTGATGGCACTCGGGCGTTGGCTCTATACCCATCAGATGCAGATACCGCCCGAAGCTACCGTGCCCGGTGATAATCTGCGTCTGACGGTACGGTACCCTTGATGGGTCTTACCGCCGCAATCACGGCGTGCCCTGCGCCTGGTTGCCCAAGTCGTCGCTCCCACTCGGCCACCATGACCTGGTGGAGCCGGGATTTCTCGGCCCGAATATCTTCGCTCCCGCGCCTCCTTTCGGAACTGATATAGTGCCGAAAGGGCCCTCGCTTCCAGGATCCACGGTGGCGATCCGGCCAGGAGACTCACCGCTTCGAAGGATATCGTGTGGTATCCCCTGATGGCCCTGGAGGCCATTGTGCTCTGCGCCGTACGGAGCAGAGGCACGAATCTGGCCTCCAGGGTGTCCGCCCACACGGGGCACCCGTATAGGGCCATGGACCGCACGACACCCACGTAAAGTCTCCTGCAGGAGGCCTCTGGGCCCTTCAAGTTGGGTGACGGCCATTCCAGGAAGCGGGGTATATACTGTGGAGGTCCCCAGGTATCCACAGGTTTTAAACGACTTCGCTGTCGGGTTTTCAGACTTTTCCTTGTCGTGGGCCGGCCAATTAAGGCAAGCCCCACGGCCTCCAGGATATCGGCGTTCCCGAGTGTGGCTAGCACTCAGGTCGTTGTCGATATCTCGGAGGTTACGCGATGCGGGGGAGTAGCCAACTCTCCCAACGCCAACGGTGGCATGAATGCCCGTCAGCCCCTGCGCGAGCAGTAGGCCGACCCGTCCCCGGATCCAACGGATCCCGTCGCCTCTCCCATGTCTCCTCTGCTGAAGCAGAGGGGTACCGGGAGCGACGGCTTATTCGTCAATGGCCAAGACTTCCGCTCCCCAGGACCGCGATCCAGAGGGGGAAGAAACGGAGAAGCCGACGTGGAGGTTATTTAACGAGCACCCCAACCTATACGTGTGTAGTATCTATGAATATATTAAATTAAATTAATAAAGTTACTATATATATGTCGCCGCCAACTAGCTTAATCAGCCGTTCAATTAACTGCCTAGGCATTTAACTAAACGCCGCCATTCAATTAACGGCCTGAATGATACTCAGCCGTCTCTTTTATTACATCATTCAACAACAAGGCTGGCTAATGCTTAGGCCAATCGTAAGATGGGGCACTACCTCGAAGTAAGATAGGAAATTACATACACACATAAGTACATATACTTACACCTGTAAATCCCCGAGGAGGGTAGACAGAGGTGTATTCACAGAAAATTAGTGATAGGTTTATCGTGATAGCTGCGCAATCCGACTTGGTTAGGTTAGGTTAGAAGGCTACGCTCTCGTTCAGGACTGGCTTTCGCCTGCCATAGATGTCCTGGACGTAGACGCTGCTGCGGCCCAGCTACGAGGATCGTTGATCGAGGTATGCAACTCAAGTATTGTCGCCCGCCTCCCAAACGCGCCGTCCATTGGTGGTCGGTGGAGTTAGCGGGGCTTCGGGCCGCTTGTGTGGAGGCTCGGCGGGAGTACGCCAGGAGCCGGCGGCGGCGAACACGCGACCAGGCGAACGAGGACCGCCTCTACAACCTGTACTTAGAGGCAAATGAGGTCCTCAGGTCTGCGATGCGCCGCGCAGGACTCGGCGCGAGACGAACTGCTGGAGGGTCTCGACAGAGACCCCTTCGGGAGACCTTATAAGGCGGCGCGGAACAAACTGCGCCCCTTTGGCCCCCCGGTGTCGGAGACTCTTGAGCCGGCATTGCTGGACGGTGTTTTCTAGCAGGGCCAACTTCACCCCGCCAGCAATGGACCCTCCAGTAGGTGGGTCCGCTGAGGAGGAGGATGGGGAGGAGGACGAGGAGGCTCCTCTTCTCACGGAGGATGAATTCCGCACGGAGACACTTCGCCTCCGTGCGAAGAAGACGGCCCCAGGGCCGGATGGCGTGCCCGCAGAGGTGGTGGCAATAGCCGCCGCCGAAATGGTGGAACGGTTTCGGGTCCTATTTGGCGCGTGTTTCGCGTCGAGGAGGTTCCCGAAACCATGGAAGGAGGGGCGCATATGCCTCCTCCGAAAGGAAGGGCGGCCGGCGGATTCCCCCTCGGCATACCGACCCATCGTTCTGCTCGATGAGGTCGGTAAGATGTTCGAGGGGATAATAGCCGCCCGGCTGAATAACCACTTGGTCGCGCCGGACCTGTCGGACGCTCAGTTCGGCTTCCAATCTGAGCGTTCCACCGTAGACGTCCGCGATGCGGGAGTGCCGCTGGGTCGTTTAGTGGGTATACCGAAAATTTGTTCCCGGGGAGTCCCACATATCCCTCTCGTCCCCCGACGGGAGGTAATGCGTATTGCATTTTTCCCAGCGAAAAAAAAAGAAAACAAAAGAAGGCTACGCTCCGCTCCCGCATTAAGGCTTCATGGTTATTTTTTTTTATAACCATGCAGAAATTAACTGTTTAATTAAATGGCTAAGGAAGTAGTTAAACGTCATCGATCCAAGCTATTTGCCTAGCTATTTAATTAAATGTCTGGACACCATTCAGGCCGTTAATGGAATGGCGGCGTTTAGTTAACTGCCTAGGCAGTTAATTTAACGGCTGATTAAGCTAGTTGGCGGCGACAGACACTCAATACTAAGCAAAAAAAAAGAAAACTAAAAGGTAAAATGCGTTGTGGAATTCATCCGCATCGCATGCCTCTTGTAGCGTTTCCAGAAGACTGGCAGCATTGCCACGTTGTATGGTAATGCTTAATCTCTGACCTAAAAAGAGGCCAGCCTTCTGGTCACGAGAAGCGTCGACCATAGGCTTCACAATCTTCCTGAAGAGATTGCGGGCTCTCGGACCACAAGGTCCAAACAAAAAAGCCCGCTGAGTTTCTTGCCAAAGTCTACTCAGGTCAGGGCCGCGTTTCCAACCGGTAGTCCATTTGCTAAACTAGTCTAGATTTTTTTAAGTTTGACGTTTTGTAAGTGCCGTTTTAATGGTCTATACACAATAAATGATTTTTCACTTTGACTTTGACTTTGACAAACGTTTCGACTCCAAACGGCACAAATTCATAATCTCCAATGGGATTGAAGTATTAAGAGCCTCTGCAGAAGCGGCAGCAGCACCGGCACAGCCAGCCGTGCCAGGTATATGGGTGAGGGCAATGGTGTCGACGAATGTTGCGTCCCACACCAGAGTCCTACCCATTTTTCAAGGCATTAATGACATACCATCCGGTCTCTTGCCATCGTCGCGCTCCAAACCGTTTGGTTCAAGTACAGCTGGAACACCAGCGGTGACAAGAGCACTGCGGATTATGTCGTTAAGGCTGGCGTGCCGTGGAATACGCCCAGCGCTCCTGCAGCACGACAGGCCATGGTGTCCGAGTCGGTCAAGTGCTTCTCAACAACGGCATTGATGCGGAGAAACACATGGCGCACCTAAGCGGAGGCACGTCGCGATGCGGAAAGTAGTGTCATCTAACATAGTCCCTACGTCAGATGACATGGAGGTCTTCAAAAATGATATATTATTAAATGGTGTCAAATTTTTTTTCTAAGCTGAATAGTTTGCGCGAGAGACACTTCCGAAGTGGTATAAAAAAAAACAATACAAGATGTACAATACCATGTAAACATCCACCGAAACTTAGTTTAAACAAGATCTAGTAAGTAGTTTTTTTCATATTTCGTAAATCGTAGCCCTACAAGAACTTTTATTTTATGTTACTTGCTGCTGCGGAACCCTTTATGGGCGAGTTCGAATCGCACTTGGCCGCTTTTTTTGTTCAGTTTTTTACAAAGAACCTACCTAACCGATTGCACCACCGTGGGGCTACTGACAATAAGTACCTGTCGCGTCTCGGTGGTGATTTTTAATAAACACGCGACGCGCTGTTTGGATCTATGCCTAGGTAGCTTGTATAGGTAGCTACTTGTAGGCAGGTACTATAGATACATACTCACTTATAGACTTACCTACCTTCGCGTTGTAAACCACTTGCTCTCACTGACAATGTTAGCTATCGTTGATGGCCCATTAACTAAACACATGAGCACGGAACTTCCCACTATATACAGTCTGCTTCTAAATTTGTTTGATCTTCTATAACATTATGTATAATGCTGAAATAGTAGGCCTTTGGCTTTGGGTTATTTATTGTTACGTACCTACATAGCTGCATTGCAAGTTATTTATATATGTAAGGATTATTCATTCCCAAATATGCCCGAAGTAAATTAATCGTCTCAATGAGAGTCTACAGGGAATCATTGTGGGTATTACGTAATAAAGTAAGTCTTCTACAAAATTCTACACAGCACAGCGCAGCGCTATCTAAACCCAAAGTAATAATAGTTTCAATAGCTTGCGTTATGAAATATAGAAAGCGAATAAACATAATTGGATTTTGCTTTTTGTAACATTCATATATACTCGTAGATAGAAATATTATACACAGAAATACCAAAAAATCTTCTTCCTCGTCCTAGCGTCAATCACAGTCGCATTAGGAGCTATCAACTTGGAATCTGGGGTCCGCTTTTACCAGTCTATGCGGATACTGCGCATACTGCAGATTTGGCTGAATTTCGACATTATCTGTGCGCCAGCGACTGCCATCTGATTTACACAACCCAAATGCGTTATCGTAGTATTAAAGTTAGACCAGTTGTTAGATTTTGAGGGCTCCTACTACCTGTAACGACTGTCATAGATGGTCGTATGGCAACCGGGACCGGCGGCTTAACGTGCTCTCCGAGGCACGACCAGACTAATGCAAAACCCATATTCATGCATACAATTTTCTACACTGAGCGGGGATCGAACTCGCGCCTCCTGCGCAGCAGTCGAACATCCTGCCGCTACGCCACAGAGGTCGTGAGAATTTACTACAGGTCGTGGAAGCACGTCGATGATTTTGATCAACGCTGATCGGTCAGTGTGATGAAAAGCGCTTATGAGTACATATTTACTTATCAGAGCGGAAGATCAGCGTGAGAGGAAAATCAGCCTTATACGAAATGAAACAGCCTGTAGCCAGTGATGTAAATGCACACTCTGGCTACAACGATCGATCTAGGTGAACTATCGCAGCAATCACACGGTGGACCGTAGGCACTACCCAATTGATTGCTTTGTGTTATAAAGGTGAATGTAAACATATATTACAATCAAACATTGTATGTGTCGCTCTTTATAAAAAGGTTTTGAAGTGAAAACTTCTTTAGCGGCGTTGGATGGGTAAAAAGTGTTAAACTCGCATCAGGATTACTTGACCTTTGAATCGTAACCGACGACTGACGTCATACAACATTACAACAGCTACAGATTGTTTATTTTGTTAGATGCGTTAAGAAGCTTCGTAGTTTAGCGGTACGCGCTTCGACTGTAAGTCCTTATGGTTTCAAATAGTACCGGGTTCTGGGCTTCTGAAACTTTTTGAGATAATTTTTTCTTTTTGTAATTTATTACTCCATTTGATTATTTTTTCTTTTTGTAATTTATTACTTTTTGTGCTTATTTTTTCTTTTTGTAATTCATTAATTTCTTCTGTCAGAAAATTAGTGATAGGTTCTATGATTGGCGCTATATTATAGGTATGGTATGGTATGGTATGGTATGGTATGGTATGGTATGGTATGGTGTGTTCTTTTTGTCTTTTTCTCTGTATATAACGAAGAAAGAAAGAAAGAAACAGTTCTCACTTCTGCCGGCACTTCCGGAGAGTAGTAAGTGTATTGTATGAATTTGATGATGTTGATGTCCTCTGTGGTGTGGTGGTAGAGCGTTCAATTGATACCTAAGTTAATAAGGTCATGGGTTCGATTCCTAGTCAGTGTATGCTTTTTATAGCTTTCAATGAGTTAAGTTTAATAAAGAATATAAATAAAACGAACTTGACTATCATTGACCTGAAAAAGGTGGCTGGGACAGACTGGATGCTGAAGGCGGAGGATCGGCATAAATGGCGCACATTGGAAGAAGCCCATGTGGTGCAGTGGGCTGCAGTAGGCTAATTCCAAATAGAATTAAATAAAAGATATAGTTGAAAAATAATATTAATTGGTATCCAAATAAATAAAAATATTGAAATAGTAAAAGAAAACAAAGTTCTATTAAAATAAATGCGATATGAATAAATATTGTTATTTTAGTCACTGATTACTGTCTCCGCCTTATTTACGTAGGCTCAGAAAACAATTTTAGGACCTCAGAGTTTAGAGGACTTCGTTTTCTTTTCATTACAAGCCTGAAGCTGGATATAAAGGGGTCTGATGATATGAGAAGCCTATTAAGTAGGTCGTTATAAGTTGTATCTATTTGTGACGTTTTTGGAGTGAAAAATTCCCTATATCTTCGGTTATTTATTTTTTTATATATAGGACACGTCAATTTGACTTTACCTCGCCTGATGGTAAGCTGAGCCACCATTATATACACGTGCCATGTTAACAATGGTGGCACTCAGCTTGACGGCCACATCAAATGCCTTTTCACGCCCCGCTTAAATGACCCGGGACTGTAGGAAGAGGGAAACACGTGAGCTGGCAAGGAATTTCAGGTCTTAATGGTGCGACAATTAAAGAGTCACCGAGCCGCTTGGTTCTTGCAGGAATGTTCTACACCGTATGCGGGTGACATCTAAGTCCTGCACGTGTCGTCCTGTATAGGAAAGGAGAGGGTGGGACCAATTGGAATAGCTCTTCAGAACATTCACCATGGTAGAAACGGTAAAATACAGCCAAGGAAGCAACATCTCTACGCATCTGCAGAGGCTCGAGGGTACTCGTGACCTCAGGATTTCCGATAATGCGGTTATCTTTGTTTCTAGCCCCTTGTGGCTCGCGTCTATGAAATAAAACATTGTGTACACTAATTGTCATGTTATACCATGAGTAATCCCTAAGATGCAGGTTTCTGGTTTCTTCCATATAATTATTGAAGGAGTCTAAGTCTAATGGTAAACCACACCGTGTATATTTTCATATAGATGTAGCTTGTTATAAATCAGCATCTACTATCATGCTAAGTCCTTCATTCATCAGTCGACACAGTCATTTGAACGATTTCAGTGATCATTCTTTTACGAACCCTTTTCATTCCTTTCTTAGGTAACCTCATAGAAGTTATTTTACTATATCCGCACAGTCCCTATTATCGGTTTTTGGAAGATAACAATCAATTAGTCTATTACAGTTCAATGCTGGACATAGGCCTCTCCCATGCTTACATGAGCAGTCGTAATTTTATCAGGGCTAGTATATGGTAGTAGAATTTGAGCTTTTCATTTCAGTTTAATCGCAATGTTCTAAATTTTTTTTATGTGGTGTGTACCCAGTGCATCGAAATGTAGATGGTATTTCATTTAAAACATTTCCTGGGAATTTGATGTACTCATTCACCCAAGTTAAATTCTTGCTTAAAAAGTTTTCACGAACTCTGCTGCTTGCTATCCACTTTTCATAAAATTTGCAACATAATCTTATTAAAGAGAATTTAATTTACTTTTTAGCACCTACCTAAAGTTGTGCTTGAGGATAATTACCTATTATAAAAACGATAAACAGCATCAATTCGCACATTTTTGGCATGTTAGGTCCAAATATAAAAAAAAAACACCGGAATATTCAGTCAAATTTTTTCTATACACCTTTTATTATGCAAATCATCTCTAAAAAATGATTAATTTTAACTTTGCTTCCAACTTTTATATTAGAGCAGTGTTTAAATATGACTTAAATTAAAACACCTTATAACTTACCTTCAAACATATATAATACATTATTAAACCAATAAACAAGACTATATCATATTTACGTTAATTTGATCAATAATCTTAAGTGAAGCTAACATTTTTAAGTTATTGGTATTGTGAGATTTAACGACTTATCTGGCCACTTTAAAAATGAAGAATGTAGCTGTAACAAATAGGATCTAAGGTATGAGTAAGTTATAATATATTAGCAATTTTAAAAATATACATTACGATTTAATTCCCTTTAGATTATGAAATTCCCACACGGTGCTACGGCGCAAAATGGGCGCACACAGAATAGTGAATTATTTGATTGATTGATTGACTTTCCTTTATATTTATTTGTGAAATTGCTGTTACATTTAAAGTTACAACTCAAAATCAAGAGCTATCAGTACTTACAAGTAATACTTAATTTCTTTTAAGTTAACGGTTTTAAGCTGTGTGTAGTATATTGTCATCCAAACCAAAAGTGCGTACAAATATAAGACCAATCAGTAAAAGGCGAAAACTTTATTTACTTTCAGCAACAAGCGTCAAATTAAATAAAACAGTTTAAAAGACTTCGGATTGGGGAATGTGCAATCGGTCCCATTTATGTTGACTCCCTGTTGTTAAAAAAAAGACGGGACACTCCGGGAGTGCCGGCAGAAGTGAAAACTTTTTCTTTCTTTCTTTCTTCGTTATATACAGAGAAAAAGATAAAAAGAACACACCATACCATACCATACCTATAATATAGCGCCAATCATAGAACCTATCACTAATTTTCTATTAGAAGAGATTAATGAATTACAAAAAGAAAAAATAATCACAAAAAGTAATAAATTACAAAAAGAAAAAATAATCACAAAAAGTAAAAAATTACAAAAAGAAAAAATATTCACAAAATGTAATAATAAATTACAAAAAGAATAAATAATCACAAAAAGTGCCAGAAGCCCAGGTTCGAACCCGGTACTATCTGAAACCATAAGGACTTACAGTCGAAGCGGTTACCGCTAAGCCGCGAAGCTCATTAATGCACCAAACAAAATAATCCATCTGTAGCTGTTGTAATGTTGTATGACTTCAGTCGTCGGTTACGGTTCAAAGGTCAACTAATCCTGACGCAATTTGAACACTTTTTACCCACCCAACGCCGCTAAAGAAGTTTTCACTTCAAAAACCGAACGAAGAATTTTCTACTCTCCCGGTTCTTTTGTAAATATTTTAATTAACATTACTGTAATGAAAAGTTTGCAATAAGGGCTTCAAAGTAATCGTGTATTCTAATGGCCGTACGCGCGCTACCATGGACTGGGTTTCCTCGCTGGTTTAGGGGGTCATGAACGGTCACTCCCGTAAAAGTCAATCAAACTAATAGAGCCAATAAACCAATCAAAAATTATAAGCGGATGGCTATGAAGTGTAAACTTTAATAAATATAATTATTTATTTCAATACTTATATATTACATATTTCAAAACTTATGAAGACTAGGTACACATACTCCTTTTCAAGTAGATGGTCCTTTTCACATTTTAATAATTCGTTTTCTTTTTGTATATTTCTTGATAAAAAATATTGTGGTACTATTTTTTTATACCACTTAGGTGGCAGACAAGCACACAACCCACCTGATGGAAAGTGGTTACCATGGCATATGCACACCAGGGGGTTACACTCGTGCTGCCGACTCCGAAGAAACCTTCTAATGCCCTTCTTGAAGGACCCCATATTGTAGTCGCTTCGTCGAAAGTCGAAAACCGAAGCAGAGAGGTTCATTACACAGCTCGAGCGTGTGTGGGATGAAGTTCCTTCCATATCGCACTGTAATATCCTGGTCACGCGGGACCAAGTTGTAACTAATTCTTGCCATGACCATTGAATCTAGATGTATAAAGCTATCCCCGTACACCTCTCGTATTCAAACCTACAATTCCCAGCCGCGCTATCGTCTAATGACCTTCAGACCGCTTATCGTGATACGCAGTAATCCGTGATTCTATAGAAAAATGGGTTGTGAAAGACCTATTCCTTATCGTACTTTATCTACAATAGAATTCATGTATATCCCAGTCCTAGTTCCCCAACCAAAGTTCACATACTCTTATGATTGTAACTCGTATTTACTTTAACATACCTCTTAACAGATTTGTCGCTACTCCAACCTTACTTCGTAGTCAATCCACAGTTCGTCACCTTATTTATCATACTAAACTCACAATATAACATACAATTTCACTTATTTACTTAGTGGAATACGACCAGACAATCTTTTGACAACTACATTCTTAATGACGTTTGGAATTTGACAATTTTCACCGCCCTCATTCAACACTTAGCACAGAGACACCTACCACATACGTTTGCACTACACGTAAAATTAGAATCTACAAAATTAATTGTCAATCATTCAATACTTCAAATTATAATTGTTTTCGAGAATACCAACAGAGGTCGTGTTATTCAAAAAAAAAATACACAAACAATTTATAGTTAAGATCAACTCATCGTTGAAACTTCTATAAATCTTTATTATTTCTGTAATATAGTGTATTTTCCCCCCCCCCGTGTATAAGAAATGTGGCCCCGTGCTCGCCACATTCAGTAGGACTCGCCACTAGTACCAACATAGTCCCTCCTATGCCTAAGTAGGTATTTAGAAGACAATTTTAAAGTCTCCTGCCTACTGTATCGAGGCATCCGATACACAAATCCCCAATTCTATTTTCAGAATAGCGTAACTCTAACGCAGGACTTCAGTCCTATTGCCGTAATTCCTTTAATATAAGGTATTAAGATGATAACACAGAATCATCGTTCTAAGCGTCATTTAGGACAATTACATTAGTATCTATCGCAGTAACTTCTGCGCTGATTGTTAACGATAGTTTAGTTAGGAAAAGCTCATTTATTAGCACAGACCTAAATAATTATAGTTAATACTAGAACCAATTCACTTCTGAATAATAATGTCTATATAGACACTTCAGAGAGAGAATACATTCTCACCGAACACTTGATCAAACTACAATAATTCAGCTCAGATATAGCTTTTGCTTCACCCTAGCGGATGACAAAGTTACTATAAGATAGCGATCGAGCGACCATGTGCATTCGATACAGTACATATAATAGCTGATTATGCAACAGTGATTAAAATGTCCAAACATCATTATTTGTGTGTTTGTAGCCATGGTAATCTCATGTGTAAGATCTTGCTCGTACACAAAGAACAGTAGTAAAATAACTACCTCTGTAGCTAGTCTGTCAGATACTTCCGACCCTTCAGACTTCGGTGGTCTTGCACATAATTCTGTAGCCAGAAAAGTTTCACTAGAGTGAATGTACAATATACCGTTGTGTTGTTGCTCAATAATGAACCAGCAAGGATCTATTTGTAAATAATAAATATTATATCAAAGATGGTTAGGACAGATCAATCACTGTGTATTTACCTTTAACAATATCTGAATTCTGTAATGAATACTCCAGTTCACTGTCTCCATTTCACTCACAATCACTCACTTCACTATTAAATCACTCGTCGTGGTGTTGCAGCATTCGCTTGTAGTTTTATTTTCACCATAATCTTAGCGTAATTATTACACATTACTGTCACTATAATCCCAGTAAATTCCAACAACGTAAATCGACATGAAAATTGGCTTGCAAAAATTAGCGGGAAAACTTTCATTCTTCGGTCACAAGATGGCGGTCATTTACAAATCTGCTTTGTTGTAATTGAACCAATTGTCTATCTAATTTCCCAATCAGTTTTCATGATTTACAATAATAACAACTTAGATCACCCCTTTACAAACGCAATACTACCTACCTAATATATATATTCATATGTTTGCTATTAGTGTGTACCTACTCACCTACCTGACTAAACTAACCATGTATCAACAAACATTCAACTACGTTAAACGTGAAATGTGTAAAGCTAATCTATCTGACTAGGGCGCAGGTAGTAAGCCTGACTTTGAACTATCACTAGTACCCCCTACGAGCAAGAGACCACGGCCGAAGCCAAGGATGTGTTCTCTCACAGGACAAGGACATAAAAGTGTGTATATATACATATATAAAGATAGACAGGACTGATCCGCTCTGGAGAGCGACAACCGCCTCCTCTCCAGTCACAAACCATCCTGGAAGCTCACGGATCCCTTTCAGGCAAAATCCGTGTGCTGAGCGCTTCAGACTATCCTCAGCATGCCTAGCTGAACAGAGGTCAAGAGCTTCGTTATCACCGATAGGTATCAACTCAGGGCAATCACGTCGATTGACTTCCTAAGCGGGGGAACCTAGCTAATACCTAAGGCCTCAACCGTCCCTAGCCCTACCAAAGTCCCACAAAGAATCCCTATATAAACATTTTATCTCATGTATGGCCCTGTACCGCAGACTCACAGTACAGCTGATATTCCGAATTGAACACGAGATTCAATTCTTAATCCCAGAGATAAAGGTGTCTTGTCTGGCTCATACGATAAAATGTTCATTTCGCGAATTATAAACTTCAATAAAGGCGAGCTACCTAATTCCTCTTTTCACTAATTTAAACACTATATATTTACTAATTAAACTCAATTATTCACAATCAAGGTAAAAAAAATCTTCACGACTTTAAATGTAAAATTCTCAAAATTCCCGCCAAAGTACAATGTACAGAATACCTTTCGCGAATCGACCAACCCCGAGGCCAGCTCAAAGAAAAAGTGTCCTTGAATTCCCACTCAAAATCCTACTTTCGCCGAATTAGGGCTCCAATAGTGTCCTCCACCAATCAGAAGCTTTAATTTTCCCGCCAAAAGTCACAATTTCTGAATAATTGACAACAGCGCTAGGTTTTCTATGGCGCCTGCGTTATAATTATGAACTAACTTAAATCTTCCGTGAACCAGTGGCCCTTTTTTAAATATTTATAAACTATTTACATACTTACACTCATTGATTCTAACTGTCAATATTTTCATAATAATATAAGATTAATTTTATGTTTAATAAACATCCATATAATACTCAATAATAGATATAGAAAATTATTCAATAATCATTTGACCTTTAAACAATAATAACCAATCAGAGCCACTTCCTGCATTTTCCATAGCTCTGAGGCACACAGATAATAAATAGTATTTATAATCTCTTTTCAACAGTACTTTATTGCTTTAAATATTATAATTATTGTTCCTTGTAAATAATTAATAAGTTTTAACTTTATCTGTTTATTCTTTTCCTTATTAATTTTATTATAAACAATACACAAAACTATTATAATATTATTCTTGTGTAAATATCCATAGACTATTTTTCTTAAATTCTTTCAATCATAGTCCCATCTATAGGTACTGTATATATTAAACTACATTTTAAATTTATTTGTTCACAAAACAAATTTACTTGCCCTTTGCAATTTAACAGAATAATTTCTTTATGAATCAATTTTTTTCTTTGACCACATACCACAGTGTATATTTATTCATCATTTTATTTACGTATAAAAATTCCTTACTTAATCAACTAGATGGCGTTTTACGACATTGAATTATTTTCGTTTTATAAAAAACCAAGTGATATTCAATTTACTTGTAGAAATTCTTACTTAATTACTAGATGGCGTTTTACGACATTGAATTATTTTATTTATTTATGTTTTCTTGTTTTATAAGAACCTCGAAACGGTGTTTCAGTCCGTTACATCCGACCCCCTGAATCATTTACGCAGGCACAACCATTCCCCCTTTGTGCCCGAAGTAAAGATTCACTAACCTAGCTATAACTCTAGCCTAAAAGATCTGCATGAAATTAAAATTTATTTTGGTAGTATACATATTGTTAGATTGGTTAAATCCAATTTAGGTCCAATCTCTATATGTGTGTGTGTGTGTTTCAAAATTGGGACACGATATCGCTTGCTCCCACATTCGAGTTTTAAGGCGAAACCTACGGGACCACGTTATTTCCTGCCAGCCTGACCAATTCAGCGGGAAAAAATGGTTGTGAATCATCTCAGCGCTGTCGCATAGAGTAGAAGATCATAGGGGACTTTGTAGCATGATCCATCTACGTCGCCCATGATCCGCCTACCCCATTCCCCAAAATTAGCCAAACCTTGTGGACAAACAAAAATAA